>CAUDMG010003565.1:442500-467500 GCA_958450375.1 Homarus gammarus | reverse complement strand
TCTCCTGGACCCATATAATACATCATCTGAACACATTAGAATGAGAGCCCAGCCATGAACAGAAGCAGTCACCAGTTATACTAAACAGTGGCACCTTGGCTCTCCTGGACCCATATAATACATCATCTGAACACATTAGAATGAGAGCCCAGCCATGAACAGAAGCAGTCACCAGTTATACTAAACAGTGGCACCTTGGCTCTCCTGGACCCATATAATACATCATCTGAACACATTAGAATGAGAGCCCAGCCATGAACAGAAGCAGTCACCAGTTATACTAAACAGTGGCACCTTGGCTCTCCTGGACCCATATAATACATCATCTGAACACATTAGAATGAGAGCCCAGCCATGAACAGAAGCAGTCACCAGTTATACTAAACAGTGGCACCTTGGCTCTCCTGGACCCATATAATACATCATCTGAACACATTAGAATGAGAGCCCAGCCATGAACAGAAGCAGTCACCAGTTATACTAAACAGTGGCACCTTGGCTCTCCTGGACCCATATAATACATCATCTGAACACATTAGAATGAGAGCCCAGCCATGAACAGAAGCAGTCACCAGTTATACTAAACAGTGGCACCTTGGCTCTCCTGGACCCATATAATACATCATCTGAACACATTAGAATGAGAGCCCAGCCATGAACAGAAGCAGTCACCAGTTATACTAAACAGGATTTGCGATGTGTACAGCCCTGTAAGAAAGCTTATTATCACCACTTTCATCAGTGTACAATAGTTCACATCCATGTAAACAGCATACCCTTACAATATGCAGATTTTTAATTTGCAGCCATTGATTATTTGTGGATGACGCCCTGGATGTACCCAAGAATGTCTGCGGGTTGGCTAGGTGGCTGAGAAAGAAATTCTGTAAGTTTGATCTACGTATCAACCCAGCTGGCGTTCAGGTGTCATTCGTTCTAGAGACTGTAATTTTTACGAGGAAAAAATTGCAGTGTGGCAACCCAACCAACACAACTTTAATCACAAAGCATGGAGTTGACTTGAGGGTAGACTCTCACATTTTTTTTCTAAATTTCGATAAATTTTGAGTTGTTGTGGTCAATACTGCTTACAGTGTCTCATTAACATACAGTTCATCTGTCAGTGTAGGCTTATGTGGTGATCCAGTACAGTACACTAATTCCCCCATTAGCGTAATTTCGTTATAACATCATTGAAAAAAATATGTATGAACCCGATAAATGTACGACAATTTTAAAAAATTTGTTAGGAAGGCGCTCGGCTCCTGGCTGTGATAACAGTTGGCTGTGACCAGCGTTGGCCACATGTTTGTGTGTTGTTGTTCATTGGTTGGTTGATGCTCTTCAAACATTCACTTTAATTACAATTATAAATTTATTTGAGCTTGGAAAAATATTGAATAACACAACCTTCTTGATATTTACTCCAATGGAAACGAATATAAGCCCTAGAACCGATTACTGTATTGGCGGACTAATCTTCCAGCTGGTGGTCAAGCCAAAACATGTTGACATGTTTTCGTAAGAATTTTGTTAACCAAATTTTTGTTCGTTAACCGAATTGAAGATTCTTATGGAAGGGAATTTGTTAACCAAAATTTCGTTAATTGAGGCGTTCGTTAACCGAGGGATCACTATATAGTCACATCAGTTGTTTCTTACCATCAAATGTAAAACAATATTTCATAATTTCATTTTTAATTTCTTTGATGCCACCATAAGTTGTGTCAGTGGAGGAGATAATTAATGGTATTTATGTTGTTAACTTACAGTGCCTTGGATGCTGAGAGTGAGAGCTTGGTGCAGGAAGCCTTAGAGCGACTTATGCACGGTCGAACAGTCATCACCATAGCTCACAGGCTCTCAACCATCAGGTAAGTGATCCACATTTTCAGGTGTTATAATAATGTATTGACTTCACTAAAGGTAGAGAATAATAATAATAATAATACAAATATTTGAGTGGTGATGATCCAGACATGTTCATCTGTGTAGCCGGTGAAATCATCAAAGAAAAGCTGTTACATAAAGCAGAGATTCTTACGTTCTTGTCCACCACATTAAGAGTAATATCACTGATTACTGTGTGGCAGAAAATATACTGTAACTGGTGGTGTCTTTATTTAACCACTTGAAGACTTGAATGTTATTTCTCTTCACACAGGAATGCAGACCAAATAGCTGTGCTGCAAGAAGGAGCCATTAGTGAGATGGGGTCGTATGATGAGTTGATGAAGCTGCCCGAGGGAATCTTCAGAAAGCTTGTGGAGAGACAAACTATCACAAGCTAAGACCTACTTCATCCACCTGACTCTCAACTAGTATAAGCTCTCAATATACTTGTAAATAATAGTAAACTTTACCCTAGAGACTTATTTTTATGTATATTAGCACAGTTTATTTATTTATAATTTGTAGTTATTCTTATAATATTTCTGCTGTAGAAATCTATCTAATTTTGTTGATATTTAGTTTCCTAGAATTGTCATCTTGTAAGGGGCAGTACATGTATGGTGTTACAGTACAGTATATAGAACTCCGTGTGTACTGTATGATATAGTATGACACATTCTCCTCCTCATTTTACCCTTATTAACAAGACCTGAGGGATATAGAAGTAAATCCATCGGTTACGCCTCCATCTGTGCATCTCCTGAGTCGTCCTCTTCTGAGTGCTAAACCTGATGTCTGACAAGGCTGTGTCTCGTGCTTCCTGATGCTCAACACTCTTAACAGTGACATGGGAAAAGTAATTACTTTTAACCAGATCTGTTTCCCCGTTTTCCTTTGTTTAACTTACCTGTAGTCTGAAATATGATGCTTGTACCAAGATATAACTTTAGCATATTAATATGCTAAAGTTATATCAAGGAATCATTAAAATTGTGAAAATAACAAATAAAACAGAACCAGACAGATCTATCTACACACGTCAGAAAGTCGGGTAGTAAACACATCATAAACTCGGGCAGTAAACACATCATAAACTCGGGCAATAAACACATCAGAAACTCAGGCAGTAAACACATCAGAAACTCAGGCAGTAAACACATCATAAACTCGGGCAGTAAACACATCAGAAACTCAGGCAGTCCAGTAAACATTGATAACTGGGGCATATAAATTGCTTCTTATTTACAGTACTATACAGTAGTGTACAGTATTGTAACTGGCCAAACTCTCCTCTACTGTTTTACAATCTGCTTAGTTCTGCACTAAGTCTGTAATTTTGTATTATTTTGGAAGTGTAAGTATTTTGTACTCTTCTACATTATATTATATAACATTTTGTAAAGTGTTAAGTAAGCATTTTATATATATATATATATGTAATTTTTTTATGGAAATTTATATTTGATATTTTATTTACTATAAGGATATATAATTCTTTCCCAAAAAACTATATGTAGCGCACCAGTGGAAGGTTATCGGTGTTGGAGCCAATATACAAAACCACTGTACTATACTGTGTTCACCCCCAGTTAGCTACTTGTCTAGATCAAAGGCAGCTGATGATTGGTTGCGAGTTACCTGGTTAATTTACACGAGCAGGGGTCACAAAATAATGACAAACTTCACAGATCTTTTTTTTTTTTTACTCGTCTTCTTCACTTTAAGTTATCTACATTATCGAGGTGTTTAACGTGTTAATTTTCACTTCTCCGGCATCACATACCATTCTAGATCAACTCTTAGTTGTTAATATAACTTATACAGTAATTTCAGAACTCTCTATAAAGAAAAGTAATTAATGAAGAACTCTGAATGAAGTCAAAATATCTCACTTGCTCAACCATTCATGTTCACTGATATTGTCTGCTCTAGGTCCTGGTTGGGGAGCTGCTGTGAACCAAGTACAGTATAGGGAGTGTTGTGTTGTGTTCATGTTTGAGGCTTGGGTGTCTCTCTTTTTTCCAATGCTTCTGTCTTCACCTGGGAACAACAAATAATTGTACTGTCATATAAGATTACAGTGATATAGCCGACTAGAATAACTCACAGTTCATGACCATAGAGGTAGAGAGGAGCTAACTTCCACAACCATGTCAGTTGATCGGGGGGGGAAAAAGTGAGTTTGTCATACTATTAATTTGTGTTGCATCTTACAGTTTATGGATACAGCTCCTTGCAGACATGATTGTGTGGGGCAACAATACATGACACTTCTGCTTTAACTAACTCAGCTTCAGGCAAGTCCTCCATGTATTAAGCCTCAATTTGGCAAAGTCTCCTCTACAGTTCAGCACCGATCTTACGGGGTTGTTGGCTGGACGCTGACTGTGGGAGCACTCCTGTGTTGCTCCATGGCCAAATTTGCAGAACTTACTGAAAAGCTTGAGTTAGAGTCTGTGGTGTTGTATCAAAGGTTGGTGAGAATTTATTAGATTTATGCACTTTTGTTTTTACTATATCAATATGTTTACTTATTTTATGTTGCTCTTTGTATCTCCAGTGAGTAGAGAGAATAAACTGTTATATGGATATATTTTTTGGTTTATTATTAATATTTAAATAATTGGGTATATACTACTGTACTGTACAATAATAATAAATGCTGGAATGACTTTTCAAGAGTTTACGAGTTTGGTGGCTTGGCTTTGTGTCTCATTGTCTACTGTGCATTTTATATTGTTCTTACTGTGTGCTTCACCTTGTTTACAAACACTGACCTACCTTGTGTTGTCTCTGAAGTTCACCTTGTGGGGCACCAGCAATGTTTCCAAGTTAAGAGTCATTGAAGGATTAAAGTGTTTCAGTTGAGAGGAAAGTGAACCACAAATATGAGTAAGATTGGGCGACCAAAGAAAGATTATGCGGAAGAGGAAGACAACTCTTTCATACACATAGACATGTTTGTGTTCATGTTAAGAGTTGGTCATCTCAACAATGTAGACCTTTGATCAAACACCAGCAAACAGTCCAATGTATTTTCTATTATATACAGGACAGTAAGACCTCTATACATTGGACTTTTGTATATCAGAATTATTTTTTTTTTTTTTACTCTGTGGTGGTCCGGACTGCCCCTCTATTTATCGGAATTAAAAACAAAAAAAGTCTGGAAAATCGTGCATCATTTCGGACGGTTTGTGCGTTCTAACATGCCTGAGTGTCACGTGCCTCAGTCTAAGTCCTTCATTCATACATATCACTGCCCCTCACTCACTACCTTCACTCATTTATATGAACTTTAATGGTTTACAACAAACTTTTCATGTTGTGATGGTTTCCCCGACCCCATCAACGTCTAGTGTCTCTACACTAATATTACTTTTATATAGTTAATATTAAGTATAGTTTGAGAAATGAAAAGAACCAAGTACAGTACATTACCTGTACAATACTGTTTAAGTTATAAATATAAAATGATTACTATCCAGTTTAAATTTTAAGTGGCAAACAGTTAACATACTGATCTGTAAAAGTACCTCAAACTAAATTGTACCTAAACATCGTAAGTGCGTCGTCTACTTCCACTATTGAGTCTACCATCTCTAGCATCTAATATAGTAAATAAAAACACCTTTATAATTTGCATATATTTTGTTCTGTTTCACCCATAAACGATGGCTAGTGTTTTATATACGTAGATTATATATTGTCTTCAATGGGGATACATACTTTTATCCTCTTCACCACTGATTGGGTCATTAACCACTTGGGCGATCGGTCACGTCTCTTACTCACTGTTGGCGAGTACTGGGCATGCACCGGCTCCTGAATGTACCTGAACCCTCTCCAGTGTTGGTCAAGTCTTGTCTTGAAAGAGCTCACACTCGGTGCCATCACAACACCTTCTGGTAGATTGTTACAAGAGTTCACAACTCTCACTCCGAAAAAGTTTACCCTCACAAGTTTCTGGACTTGCGGCTTCTTCAACCTTGAGCTGTGACCCCTTGTGGGGTGAGCGTCCGCCAGCTCCAAGTAAGGACACTCGACTGAGTAGTGCCCCCTGAGATGCTTATACACCTTAATTAGGTCACCCCTTGCCCGTCTGTAGTATAAGCTAGGCAAGTTCAGGCGCTCCAATCTCTCAGGGTAGTTGAGGTGCTGAAGTGCAGGCACCAGTCTGTTGGCCTTCCTTTGGACATTTTCAACCAACTGACAGTCCCAAGCATATCTCGGGGACCAGACGGGGTGGCAGTACTCAAGATGGGGAAGCACTCCACTCTTGAAGATTGTTACGAGGGACGGATAGTCTAGATATCTGAACGACCTTCTTATATGACCTAATGATTTAGTTGCTTGATTCACCTTCTTCTCACAATGGTCTGAGAACTTCAGCTCATTGTCAACATACACACCTAGGTCCTTTTTGCATGCAGTTGCTTTGTTCTGTTGGGACATGTGATACGCCTCCTTACCGTTGGTACGTCCCAGGTGCAGCCTCTTACACTTCGTGAATTGAATCTCAGCAGCCATTTCTTCGACCATTCTTGAAGCTCACAGAGATCCTTCTGCAGCTCTTCACAATCCGCTTGGTTCTTAATTTCCCGAAATAACTTGGTATCCACAAACATTTGTATGGAGGAGTGTACAGCTTCTGACATGTCATTTATGAAGCAAACAAACAACAGTGGGCCCAATACACTGCCCTGTGGTACCTGGTTGTGACAGGTACACATGATGATTTTGTGCCATTAATCACCACACACTGCTTATGGTCATGGAGAAAGTCTCCGATCCATGCTAGGACACTTCCCTGAATCCCATACCCTTCCAGTTTAATTTTCAGCCTTTCATGGGGTACACTGTTGAAAACCTTGGCAAAATCTAGGTTTAAATTGTTGATATTACCACCCTGTTCTAATATGGGTCCAAACATCTAGTACCTAGAGTAATTGTGTTAAACAGGAGCACCCCGGCATAAAACCGTGTTCGCAATCCTTTACAAGGTTGTTTCGTAGTAGATGTTCCATCACGGCATCTCTGATAATACTCTGAGGTACTTCACATTCTATGCTGGTCAGGCTCACTGGTCTATAATAACACGAGGCAACAAATTAAAAAAAGTTCCATAACATGGTTCAGAGCAGCTTCCTTTTGGTAATTTTAAGGTGCTAATTTCAAATCTGGCAATAAAAATTTTCTAGCACATAGAGTTTATTTGTTATACAAAAAAATTAAATCTTACAAATACAAAAACTGAAAAATACTATTTTTCCAGTTACTTTTTCTTCGTCATCACTAAAGTACAATAAAGAATGAAAACAATCATAAGAAGACACAAAAAGTATTACATTAGCCACTGTATGGGCATTTGTTATTTTATTTCATCCTTTTATGTGTTGTATTGTCCTCCAATTGTAAAAACCAGTCCCCCATCTTGGCAGGATCCCAACTACCCTGGTACCTTTCCTCCATTCGTCTTATGTTGTGATGAAATCGCTTTCCCTGTTTATTGCTTATCACCCCCAGATTCTCAGGAAAGAAGTCCAAGTGCGAGTGTAGGGGGTGGACTTTCAGGGACATCCTGCATCCTAAGTTTTTGTAGTCTTTTACGAGTTCCTATATAGGTACAAGTTTTCTTCTTTCTTGTTTTCAAGAAACCCCTTGACTACAGATGTGAAGGATTTCCACGCAACTAACTCATTTTCATTTAGTTTGTTTTCAGAGTTGTCATCACGAAGTAACTTTCTTATCTGTGGGCCAACAAAGATACCCTCTTTGACTTAAGCATCACTGAGCTGTGGGAATTTTCTCCTCAAGAACACAAACCCATCACCTTGATTGTCCAAATTCTTCACAAAACTCATCATTAGTCCCAGATTAATGTGTAAAGGAGGTAGAAATACATCGTTTGGTTCTACCAAGGGAGTAAATTTAATGTTGCCAGTCCTTTGTATTGTAGTGTTTTTCTGTTGCTCTGCTGTCCCATAAACACAGAAAACATCAATATTTCGGAAACTCTCCTTGAAGGCCGAGTAGAAGGGCGATAACCTTCAAATTGCCGCAGATCTGCCATCTATACTCCTTGTATTTAGTAACAGTAAGTATTTTCTCCATACTATCATACGTTTCTTTGAAATGTGCAGAATGCACTACTAGAACTAAGGACTTCTGGTTCCCATTATGCAACAATACTGCTTTCAAACTAAACTTGGAGGAATCTATAAAAGCCGCCATTCCTTTGGGTCATGTTTTTCTCCCAACTCTGACATCATTCCATCAGTACACACGCAGAGGGAATCCTGCATACTGTACAATGAAGATAATGTAATATTTATTTTCCTCAAAACAGAAATTCTTGTCTGCTTCGCTACCAAGTTCCATTCCTTCAGTCTTGTAGCTAAAAGTTCCACCTGATGTTTTGACAGATGGAGATCACATACAAGATCATTAAGTTCATTTTGTTCCATAAGATGTGGTTCATTGGCAATCTGGTCAATGAAAAGAGGATCAGGGGATGATTCTGGGATCTCTACCTCAATTTCCTCATCCAAAGTTGAGAGGTCTTCCAAATTAGCCGGTGGTGTAGATATAGGGAGGCCTTCTCCGTGAGGAACGGGCCTTATTGCCGAAGGTACATTTGGATACTCAATTTGGTGAATTAACACAGCCTCGGCATTGTATTCTCTCCATTCCCCTGTTCAGTATTGCTAACCTTGCATTTAATATACCCCTACCAACACAAGTACGTATCTTATATTCCTACACTACATAAACCCTGTACACATATATCATAAAAATATTACGTGACTGACATCTTTTATTGCCATATTTAAATTCAGCCCAAAATTAATAAAGTGCAGCATATTTGATCCAAGTTACCAAACCCTTGTCAACTAGTGTTATTCGTGGAGTGACGGTCGCCCTTCTTGAAGATAGGACTCATATAAGGCATTTTCCAATCACTGGGGACCTTTTAGCACTCTGGGATGCACCATGTCAGGGTCAGGACTCTTATGGACCTTTAGCTTTGACAGTTTATTTCTTATACCCTCTTCTGTTAACACAATGTGGGTCAGTGCTGTGTCGAACTGTCTGTCCTCAAATGCAGAAAGATTGTTCGTATCCTCTCTTGTGAACTCTGAGGAAAAGAAACTGTTCAACGCCTCTGCTTATCTTTGTCTGAATCTGCTTAACTACCATCTTCAAGCCTCAGGTCTGATACTCCTACTCACATTTCTAATATTGACTTTGCATAGCGGTAAAACACCTTTGGGTTTGACTTGACTTCGCTTGCACAGTCAGGCTCTGGAACTCCTTTTCAGCCCTTCTACACTCTGTCTTTGCTTGGTTCCTGGATCTGGCATACATCCTCCTGTCCTGCTCATCGTTTGACCCAACCCACGTCTTAAATTTCTGGGTTTTCTTCTTAGCTTTGTCGACCGCTGCATGGTTCATGTGTAGGGATCCCCTCGTATTCCTAGAAGCACTGGGTTTGGTCTTGGGTATGTTTTTATCAATCAAATGGGTCACTTTACTAGTTATGATAATCAGCGTAGTGTCTGCGTTCTTGTGCCTTAGTGAGTCAGGCCAGTTGATACCACTCATCTCTTCCCTCATCCCATTGTAATTTCCCTTGTAATATTTGCACCTTGGCCTGGCCTTATCTTGAACAAGGTAACAACATTATATGGTGACTGGTGCCAACTGGGGCAAGGTGTTCCAGTTTGGCCACCATACCCTCCTCGTTTGTTATGATGAGGTCTAGTGGCTTGGGTGTTTGCTCCCCTCTGTAATGTGTCGGGTCTCTAACATGTTGGAACAGAAAATTATCTCTCAGAGTTTCTACAAAAAGAGTAGCAGGGTTATTCAAGTCATTTGGGGTGAACTCGTTTCTCCAGTCTATGTTGCCATAGTTAAAATGCCCCATGATAAGGAGGTGGCTACGATTGAGCATCGCTGCGTTGTTTACCTCTTATCCTTAACTTAGACTGAGCAAACCTTACCATCCACACTGACTCACAAAGCTTCTCATCATTTCACTGTTTACACCAAGTTCAGAATCCTAAATAATGTTTGATCTTCCCTCTGTTCAATCTGTGATTCTGAAATTAATCTCATCAGAAATCCATCTAGAGATTTATTAGAATACATTCAAGCTGGTTGTAGTACATTACTGTACTCTGAAGAAACCACATCACAGTTCTACAGTGATTTCTGTTAACGGAACAATTGGTGCAGAGCACTTCTGGGAATGAGAGATTTCCGGATAACGAGATGACTCCCTCAAAGCCGGAAAAAAATCCCTCATCCCTGGAATTTTCCAAAATTTTCCGGGTAATGGAAAAATGTTCTCGGAAGTTCTAGAAATTGCACATTACATCATCTCTCAAACTCGGAAAAAATCCCCCATCCCCAGAATTTTCCAGGTATTGGGAAAACTTTTTCTAAATTTTCCAGAAAATGTGCTCCTCTGAAAATCGTTCTCAAAGCTGGAATTTTCCGGAAAATTCCGGCTTTGGCAAATATTTTCTGAGAAAATTTCAGTTCCGGCTATCAGAGAGTTCCGGGTTTGAGGGATTCTGACTAACGGAAATATTACTTGTACTGTACTTGTGGAGACTCATATTTCAGTATTCTAGCCCTGTAACCTTGACTTGTGTGTTTAATCCGATGTCTTCTTCACTGATTGCCAGGAACATAATCAAAGAAGAGTTGGTAAAGGAAACAAGCTTTTATCAAAACATTATACTGTACTGCAGATATTGACCAATACTAATGATGATTGATTACTTTAACAAATACGTATTGTAAAACCCAGATTCAGACTCGACTTACAGTACAGGGGGTCCCCGACTTACGAACATCTGCCGAGAAGAATGAGGTTAAACTTAAAATTTACAGTATTTTATTTACCTGATGACTTATTTTTTACTTTCATTTACTGTATTTTGTCATTCTATTTTTCCTTTTGTCTTAGGTAAGTGATTTTAGATGTATATAAGGACTTAAGACTATGATATAGTGGGATTTTAAACATTGTTCTGTAAATACAGTATGCACATAGCATGTGTTCCGACTTGCATGCAAATATGACTCAAGAATGTCCTAAGGAACGGAACCCATTCATAACCCGGGGACCCCCTGTACTGTATCAGGAACCAGGAAGACTAGTACAGGCGTCTCCATCTATTACTGTACCACATGTTACAAATTTTAACTCCATAATTATAGTAACTTGTTAACTAATACCATATATGAGTTCACACAGCTTGTTAACTAATAATACCATATATGAGTTTACACAGCTTGTTAACTAATACCATAAATGAGTTTACACAGCTTGTTTACTAATACCATATATGAGTTTACACAGCTTGTTAACTAATACCATAAATGAGTTTACACAGCTTGTTAACTAATACCATAAATGAGTTTACACAGCTTGTTAACTAATACCATAAATGAGTTTACACAGCTTGTTAACTAATAATACCATATATGAGTTTACACAGCTTGTTAACTAATACCATATATGAGTTTACACAGCTTGTTAACTAATAATACCATATATGAGTTTACACAGCTTGTTAACTAATACCATATATGAGTTTACACAGCTTGTTAACTAATACCATATATGAGTTTACACAGCTTGTTAACTAATAATACCATATATGAGTTTACACAGCTTGTTAACTAATAATACCATATATGAGTTTACACAGCTTGTTAACTAATACCATATATGAGTTTACACAGCTTGTTAACTAATAATACCATATATGAGTTTACACAGCTTGTTAACTAATAATACCATATATGAGTTTACACAGCTTGTTAACTAATACCATATATGAGTTTACACAGCTTGTTAACTAATAATACCATATATGAGTTTACACAGCTTGTTAACTAATACCATATATGAGTTTACACAGCTTGTTAACTAATACCATAAATGAGTTTACACAGCTTGTTAACTAATAATACCATAAATGAGTTTACACAGCCTGTTAACTAATGATACCATATATGACATTTTAAGCCTTAATAGTTTGGCCATTCAGAAAGTGTTTTATCAGTGAAAGTAGCAGTTGGTTATGAACGACATCATTAACAAATAACAATACACAGCTCTTATGACACATGGCAGGGAATGGAATATGAATGCAAGACTATGAACCCAACATGTCCTCCTTAGCTCTCAGTGAAAGTTTTCCACTAACCTGAACTTTTAACAGTGAAGGAAAACATATTTATATTTTAGCACAAAAACAAGAAAATCATAAAGAAAAAACAGTTGAGATGATAAAATTATGTTAGGTGAGATGATCTAAAACAATCCACAATTATTAAAAGAAATTGACGAGATTGGTGAGAGTAACGTAACTTATACTTATAGACTGACAGACACACCAGCCTGACACAAAAAGTTCACTAACCAGAGAGTGAGATACTGTACTGTATACATGACATAACATGACTTGACATGACAATGATGACATGACATAACATAAACTTAGAAATGTAATGGGAAAGTTTGAAAATGTTTACTACCAAAAATGGATGAGAATAAGGAAGACTTGACTGTCCTGACCGACAATGTTTGGTGTGAAAGGAATATTTTTCAATTGCAGTTTAACGTAGCCAATGACTAATCCTAGTTTACTTTTGATTGTTGATTTTAGATTTAAATACTATAACTTACAGAACCAGAAAGATTATAATTTTAATCAATCAAATACATCATAAAACATTATTTGTTGAGGATGAGAAGATAAAGAGGTAGTGTGCGGTAGTAACAAAATACTCGGTGTTAAGCAGCAAAGTACTGCAGGCATTAACTGCTTCCTGCCAACATTATCATAGACACTTGGAGCTGTAGTGGGCCACCTACATGGAGCTTTGGACGGAGGGAAATGGATCAACTTGATGACAACTTCATTTTGTCTTGCTAACAAAAAGTGATGTGAAAGCCTGACTGATAAACTGAAGCATGTCTGTGGTGAGAGCACCTCGACCACGTTGAGTGAAGGCCAGACCAGAAGCTCGACGGGTTAAGGCACAGGCACCCCAGGCAGCCACTACTGTGGGTGTGTAAGCTGGCTTCTCTTTTGAGGCAGTTGCTGTGCCAAATGCCCAGTAAAGCAAGATGGCAGCAGCCCCGCTAAGAACGTCGCCTTGGCCGCCACATCGCCTGGGAGACCCGGGAATCTCGCAGGTGATTACGATGTCACCAGACGCAATAATGTCTACGTTACCTTTACAAGCAATAGTGACACCTAATTTCTTAGCCACCTGCTGAACGTGATCTGGTGTAACGTGCTCGGCCTTCATGTCTCCCTTCAACACTGCTCTATACAGGCGAGCGAACTCCACTTTGTTTGGAGTGAGGATGGCATTGCTATATCCCTGTAGAGTATCATAGTTTTCATTGAGGTAGAAAAGAGCGTCGGCATCAATGATGAGTAACAATTGGCGATCCTTGGCTGCCTCAATCACGTGGCCCAAGGTTGCAAATGTCTGAGGCCGTCTACCAAGACCAGGGCCCAACACTAAGGCATGAAGACGAGGCAACCACTCGTCAATTTCTGACATTGGGTCGTTAGCGTCTAGCAGAGGATGGACAATCAGCTCGGGCGAATATGACTTGAGGGGCACGGCTGCGTCGCGATGGCAGAAAATGTGAGCCAGATCTGCACCGATACGTAGAGCCGTCATGGCACAGAAGTAAGGGGCACCCGTGTACTCCAAGGATCCACCCATGATACCAATTCTACCGGCCTGACCCTTATGAGCGGCATAGGTCAGGGGTGGCACCACCTCCGACACTAAGCTCGTTAACTGCGGCCCGTTGGTGGACATCCTGCGGAGCGCCCCAACACACCTGAAACAAATAACAGTATGTACAGTACAGAAGGTAATTTCCTAGAACTGTGATGAAAAGAAAGTTTCTCAGAAAATGAAAGAAAAAGAAATGAAGTTGTGTGGTAAAAACCTGAGCCTTACAATACAATACAGTGTTGAAAAGAAAAGAAAATGGATTAAAACGTTATAAAGAATACACAGACAAACGGATGATCACACGGTACAAATTAACTCTCGTGCATTATGACACAAATACTGTAGCTTCAAATCATTGTACAGTGGTCCCTCGGTTAACAAGCACAATTCGTTCCAGCAGGTTGCTCGTTAACCGAAAAACTCGTTAACCGAAACCATTGTTTCAATGGGTTTTTGGGTAATTGGTTCCAGCTCACCGAAAATTGCCTAAATTCAACAAAAAGGGTAGAAAAGTACACTTTCTTTGAGGTGTGTATGTAGAAGGCTCCTGGATGATGATGATGATGATGGGAATTAGAATGGGGGTGGAGGAGAAGGGAGAAGAGAAGGCATTGGGGTGGAAGAGAAGTCACCCCATGGCACCATTTCACCCATAAAATTTTAGTTCTCTTGGTGTAATTCAAGATTATTTTCTTTAAATCAACACTGCACTACATTATATATTGTCAATATATAAAATAAATTTCAAAATGACCAATAATTTGCTTGGAAACACAGAAAAAAAGCATTTAGTTGAAGAGAGTCTCAAGCAAGATGTTACCTCCACTGAAAACAGAGAGAGACTAACGCCTGTCTGGTGTGTTAACAGGCTGGATGGCACGCCAGAAACTAGTTTCTTTACCTTTAATTATGTTCAATAATTGTTAAAATGACTAAAAAAGTTAATATTAAACTTTTAAAATTATTGAATAGTATAAACTTCTTGATATTTATTAAAATAGTAAGGAATTTAAGCCCTAAAACCGATTACTGTATTGGCGGACTAATACTATAGCTGGTGGACCACCAAATGCAAGCGAAAACATGTTGAAGTCGGCTCGTAAAAACTTGTTACCCAGTAATCGAGGGATTGCTCGTTAACCGAAGTTAAGAATCTTATGGAAGGTAAATCGTTAACCGAAATCTCGTTAACCGAGGCGCTCGTTAACCGAGGGATCACTGTATATCACTATTTGTATCGGTGTTATCAATCGCGTCATTAACTTAAAAAATTGGTCCCCCCCAAAAAAATTTCAAGATAATTGTGTCAAATTTTTGTGCATCATGAGGGAAGCTTCCAGAAAGTACCAAAACATGGGTCAAGTCTCTCCGGCCATCAGTTTCCTCCTGTCAACCGTGGTGGTAGGTCACATTTGTCTCTATCTCCTCTCTCACCTTCCCCATAAATAGTCATTTAAAAATTCCAAAGCCACTGTTGGACTGCTCATAAAATTCCACTTTTATAGTTAAATACAGTAATATCTCCGTTAGCTGGAATACCTCAAACCGGGAAATCTCCGATAGCCGGAATTGAAATTTGCTCGGAAAATCGTTCCCAAAGCCGGAATGTTCCCAAAATTAACAGCTTTAGGAACAAATTTTCCGACATTGAAAATTGAGAGAATTTTCTGAAAATTTCTTGAATAACGATGAAAGTTTTTTTTATTTTATTTTTTTTTTGGGGGGGGGGGGGGGGAGACCTGACGCAATGTCAGGTGGAGGTAGGGTGGGGGATTAGTGGTCTCATTACTGACCTTCTGATGGAATGTCAGGTCACTCTTTCTTGGGTGGGGGATTAGTGGGTCTTATGATCTGAAGATGTCTTGAATAAACATGAAACCTAAAGTATTTTTAGGGAGATTGTGATAAGTATACACATAAATGAGCAAAGTTCTATCCCTTCAACATTATATTACATAACATTTTAAAATATAAAGTGAGAAAGGAGAAAGAAGTGGTAACATGCACCAGTGTTGCCGAGCAATAAGTTCCTCAACAGCTGATCTTTTAATTCGCCACCGTGCAGTCACAACAAGACCCTCACTTGTTGTCTTAATTCCGGTGTGTGTGTGTGTGTTTTGAGCTTGCCAAGCACATTGTAGGATTTGAAGAAGTTGATGAAGAGTTTGTTCAGGAGTCAGGTGGTGAGGTGACATGCCAAGACACACATTAACAGCACTACTAAACCATTGTCTTATAGCATTTTACATTATAATTTTTATTTTTAAATTTATTGATACTGTACATGATAACTCGACAGGGCTACTTTTCCACTTAACAACTGATCAATGAATAAACCAGGGCATGTGGAGACACCTTAAACATGAGTCGTCACGAAGTTTTGAAAATGCAACCACATAAATTATCATAACCTGTACTTAAATGCACTAAGTTAATTACTAAAATTATTATGTCTGGTGCAAACTAAGGGATGTTTATACTCAAATTATTCGCTATCTTACAAGAATTTCAGGAATGCAAGTTATATTCTCCTAAGTCAAGTCAATGACATTTTATAAGGTTAATCTCTCATTGTGAGCTAGTAAGAGGCTGAAGGATCCATTGGGGAGTAAAAGTGACCACGCCACGCCACCCCCTTCCCTTCACTGTTTGTCTAAAGTGCTGACTCATTCATGATACTACAATACAATAATATTTATTTGTTTTTCATTAATTAGTACAGATATGTTACTGTAATAATCTGTGCTTATTAATACCTGTACCCTTCATATACAATACAGTACAGCTGTACCCCGCTTTACGCGGTTTCACTTTACGCGATTTCTCATATACGCGGTGTCTTGTCAGAACCGAACTTTCACTTTCCGCGGTTCATCTACCCATATACGCGCAGCGTGTCCGGCTTGATGCTATTTTTAGATTCGCCCCACCCGCCTGCTCCCTCCTCCCGCCTGGGCAAGCCGCGCGGTAAGGTTGCGAAGTGCATGTCTCTGTTGCGTTATCACTGACGTCATATGACGTATCGGACTGTGATTGGCCATGCATCCCTACCCTCCTCTGCTGCTAGCTGTAATTGGTTTAAAGTAATATGACGTGTCCACCCGGGGAGGGAGGAAAGACGACGCCTGACCTAGCCGCGGCAGTTTCATCCCTCCAGGCCCCGTATGCCGACCCATCTCTTCTACTAACGTAAGTGTTACACCTAACTTTTAGTTTTCCTAACCTAACCTTTATTTTTCCTAACTTAACCTTTATTTTTCCTAACCTAACCTCTTCTATATTACTTGTTTGTGCATACCATCATAAAGTTAAGATAAAATTTTTACTACAACATAGTTGTGTGTCGTCAAAAAGTGGAGTTTGGGGGTGGGCCAGTCTCTATTGGAATTAATCCCATATGTTCTGTTGTTCCATTTACGCGGATTTCACTTTCCGCGGTACCCTGTGGGTTCAATTGACCGCGTAAATCGGGGTACTACTGTGTGTATATATATATATATATATATATATATATATATATATATATATATATATATATATATATATATATATAATCAACGACCTCACCAGCAAGGAATCGAACCCTCGACCTACTGGGTGTGACTAGGGAACGCTTACCGGCTAGGCCACAAGGACACTAAAAGCAGTTCTAGACTCTGTTATATTTCACACAAAGCCTGTTCATCGAGCTGATGGCGCCGTGAACCTCAATGGGAAACTGCCCGTGCCACTTATGTGGTGTCAGTAGCATTTTACCGAATCCAGCTGGTATGAAACGCGAGGTACATATATATACTTCATTTTTAGTCCATTTAACACGCGGACTTTGAACATATAATCAACGACCTCACCAGCAAGGAATCGAACCCTCGACCTACTGGGTGTGACTAGGGAACGCTTACCGGCTAGGCCACAAGGACACTAAAAGCAGTTCTAGACTCTGTTATATTTCACACAAAGCCTGTTCATCGAGCTGATGGCGCCGTGAACCTCAATGGGAAACTGCCCGTGCCACTTATGTGGTGTCAGTAGCATTTTACCGAATCCAGCTGGTATGAAACGCGAGGTACATATATATACTTCATTTTTAGTCCATTTAACACGCGGACTTTGAACATATAATCAACGACCTCACCAGCAAGGAATCGAACCCTCGACCTACTGGGTGTGACTAGGGAACGCTTACCGGCTAGGCCACAAGGACACAGACATTTAAAAAATGTATATATTTTTTTTTTATTATCTTATTTTATCTTATTTTCTTCATTTTACTATAGGGCCCAGTCCATGGCCCACCTGAGAACCACCCCATGGCCCACCAGTTGAAGACCACTGTGGGCCTATACTTATTGTACAGGGGCCCCATACTCCGGGTCCTTATGGTTGTGAATATATTACATAATGAAATACTCGGTGTACACTTGAAACAAGGTTATACGCTGGCATGCTGCGCGACATAAATTTCAGTGGGCCCCCAGATACCGGTGGGCCCTAGGCCAATGGCCTACTTGGCCTATTGGTAAATCCGGCCCTGAGTATAGTACAGTACTGTACAGTATCGGGGGTCCCAAAGTTACGAATGGGTTCCATTCCTGAGGACGATCTTAAGTCGGAAATGTACATAAGTTGGAACACATGCTATGTGCATACCTGTACTTACAGAACAATGTTTAAAATTCCATTACTGTATATCATATCTAAAGTCATTATATACATCTAAAATCACTTAATTCAAGAGAAAAGAAGAAATGGAATGACAAAAACCAACAAATGAGAGTAAAAAATAAGTCATCAGGTAACAGGTAGCTATCAAACAGGGAGGTACTGGGAAGACATTGGAAGCATAATGTGTTGTCTAATGGTGGACCCTGCTGCCATATGTGACCAAGTCCCAGGTTGATGATCTGACTTTCTGCCTCATTTACACACAATTGTAGGGTCTCAATTGGTTCTCTTACTATTGACAACACAACACACATATATTGTTTCTCACTTTTTATTTATTTTTTTTTCAGTTTTGTATTTCTTTATGGTTCTTTATTATTATTATTATTATTATTATTATTATTTTTTTTTTTTAGTTCTATGAATTATTATTATTATTATTATTATTATTATTATTATTATTATTATTATTATTATTATTATTATTACTACTACTACTACTACTACTACTACTACTACTACTACTACTACTACTACAGTACTACATATTCGCCCCCCCAGGCCCCGATGTGGGTCAGTAACCTGTGCCCGGGTTGGCTAATCCCCGCAAAAAAATAAAAAAATAAATAAAACTGTAAATTTCAAGATTAACCTCGTTTGTATCGGCGGGCGTTCGTAAGTCAGACGTTCATAAGTCGAGGACCCCTACTGTAATACCTTGGTAAGTTTGTGATAAAATATCCTAGATAAGATGCTGGGAACACAAATATTTTGTTTTTGCTTTTTAATGAAAATATGTACAGTACAGTAGTCTTATTCTCATCTTTTTTATTTTATTTTTACTTAAGTTAAAGTCAAAACAATAGTGAAGCCAGTGATGTATAAATCATGAAGAAAAGAAAAATCTAATTTTTTTGTGGAATAAATCTGGCTGCAGAACAATGACCAGACCTCACGTGAGTTGTCCCATGAGACTTTTGTCGTGGTCACGGAATCTTAAAAACATACCGTGTGCACGAGAGGGTTAATCAATCAAACACTTAAAGCAAATATAAATGCTGAAAATCTAGAGATTTGTTGGTGCAACAATTAACATGAAGAATAAATACTTTGGGTCTATTTCACTTTTGTTAAGACTCGCTCATGTTATTGAAAAGTCCGAACAGGTTTGTATTTTCGTGACTAAAAAACTTGTACACTTGAACATTCATTTTTCCATCTAGCGAGCGGCCGTCTGATCACTGTCTGAGTGTCTGCATCACAAGTGTCTTATCATGATGTACAACATTGCCCCAAACATTCCTTTCCTTGTTTTGTATATTTGTGCCAAGTCATATACAGTACTGCCAACTAACCTATATAAAGTATTTTTTTTTTTTTTTTTTTTTATGGGGATTAGCCCACCCGGGCACAGGTCACTGACCCACATCAGGGCCTGGGGGGGGGGGGGGGGGGGAGCCAAAATTTAATAATAATAATAATTCATAGTAAATAAAATTTATAATAAAAAGTAAAATAAAATATTAATGGTAATAATAATACAGTAATAATAACACTGTGATAATAATAAATACAAAGAAATGCAGGAATGAAAAAAAATCAACAGTGAAAAACGCTATATATATGTATGTTGTTTTGTCATGTAATAGAAACAATTGAGACCCTACAATTGTGTGTAAATGAAGCAGAAAGTCAGATCAGCAACCTGGGACTTGGTCACAATTTTCGTGATGCCATATGGCAGCAGGGTCTACCATTAGACAACACATTATGCTGCCAATATCTTCCCAGGCGGTAGTACCTCCCTGTTTGGTAGCTGCCTACCACCTACTACCTGTATACAGCTGCTCCCCGACTTACGACGGGGTTAGGGACCGACATCCAGGTCGTAAGTCGGAAATGCTTAAATAACACATAGAAAATCTAAAATGGGTGTCTCTTTTTCTTCTCAGCACCACAAAACTCTCACTTTTAAGCTTGCCAGCCATTTTAAAGTGAATTATAGATGAAAATTTTGTCTGTGTACTGACTTTGGGACTCGAAAATACGTAATTTGACCAAATTTTGGTACAACTGAGGCGGGTCGTAAGTGCGGGTGGACGTAAGTCGAATAGGTCGTAAGTCGGGGAGGAGCTGTACTATACAGTGATCCCTCGGTTAACGAAATTTCGGTTAACTAATTACCTTCCATAAGATTCTTAACTTTGGTTAACGAGCAATCCCTCGATTAACAAATTCCTTACGAGCGCCCCTCAACATGTTTTCGCTTGCACACACCAGCTGTAGTATTAGTCCGCCAATACAGTAATCGGTTCTAGGGCCTAAATTCCTTACTATTTTAGTAAATATCAAGAAGTTTGTACTATTCAATAATTTTAAAAGTCTTATATTAAATTGTTTAGTCATTTTAACAATTATTTAACATAATTTAAGTACAGGGAAACTAGTTTTTAGCGCACCAAACAGCCTCTCAACACAGCATACGGGCGACAGTCTTTGTGTCTTTTCAGTGGAGGTAACATCTTGCTTCAGACTCTCTTTAACATAAATGCTTTTTTTCTGTGTTTCCAGTCAAATTATTGGTCATTTTTAATTTTATTTTAAATATTGACAATATATAATGCAGTGCAGTGTTGATTTAAAGAAAATAATCTTGAATTACACCAAGTTACTAAAATTTTATGGGTGAAATGGCTGGTAGGCGGAGGGCAAGAGATCAGTCAGCAGTTGTAGGGGAGAGTATCCACTACAACTGCTCAAATCTCATGTTATTGCTGAGGCCAGAACTACCGTACTTGGCCCAGTAACCTCCGAGGTGAGTGTGGAACCGTCACTACTGTATTGGGACTGACCCCTTGAAAAATAATTATGGATGAGTTGGACACAAGTGAGAGGTGCACTTGTTGCCTCCCAGTACTCTTATTCCCACTTCAAGGTGCAGTTGAGGTTGACTAACTATAAGATTAGTCTCAGCCACTTATGTCAGACGTCTAAACTAAATGCCTCATGTTGTGTTTATACTGAGACTCTAATTATGGCTTGGCAAAAGAAATAACTTCTGAGGATCAATCCTTCATTTTCAAAAATAATTATTTCTGGGATATGAATGATTTTGTCAATATTATAAGTGATTTAAATAAAGGTGTGTCACTCTTACCCTAGTTCTTAAGAGGTAACTAAGTATCATTAATTTATTGTGTTCATAATGTTTGGGGACAGACCCTGTTTTCCATTAATGTGTAGTTTGAGAACGTTGGTTAATGTTATAATGATGAGGCCAACGTTTAGTGTAAGTTCTTGTGAACTTCATAATGGTGAGCTAAACCGAACTTAACAACATGTGTGTGTGTGTGTGTTATAAAACAGTCTCGAGACTAAAAATAATTTGTTCAGTTCCCAGACAACAGGTGGACAAGACGGGTAAAAATAACCAACTAAGAGAGACCCGGGTTATTGAGATATATAATAATTTATATATATATATATATATATATATATATATTATATATATATATATTATATTGTAGAGGAAAATCAGTGTCTCAAGATATATATCACCCAAGGATAAACTATACGGCAGAGTAATGCTTCCAAGATAAATAAATATATACAGTTGTTGAAGTACTGCACAGTGCAGGCAGCCCCTGAGTTACCAACACCCACACTTATGAACGGAATTCTAATCCATTATATTCATCACAAAAATCTGTACGTAAAATCCCATTTTTTATATTATAATTTTATTATTCTATTTTGTTTAACATGAGTAAACATCATGCCAAGACCTGTTTAAACCACAGATTATGGGACTTGTACAGTACATCAGTCATGACTAGAAGCACGTGAGCCGTTTATCATGATGCCTTACTTAAGAGGCAGATGACACAGTTAACAGTTATGTAAAGTGAGTCCTCACTTATCATTGTCCCGGTCAACGTTGTTTCGTTATGACGATGTTACTCTTTAGATGCTCCATGGTTCTGACAACAGTGTTTTACAACCAGCCCCATTAATGATGTAGCCCTCACGTTACACACCCTTGGTCCTGACCTCTGGCCAGTGGTGGAGGTATAGACAGCCTTGGCCACGACCTCTGGCCAGTACTGGAGGTATAGACGGCCTTGGCCACGACCTCTGGCCAGTGGTGGAGGTATAGACAGCCTTGGCCACGACATCTGGCCAGTACTGGAGGTATAGACAGCCTTGGCCACGACCTCTGGTCAGTACTGGAGGTAAAGACAGCCTTGGCCACGACCTCTGGCCAGTACTGGAGGTATAGATAGCCTTGGCCACGACCTCTGGCCAGTACTGGAGGTAAAGACAGCCTTGGCCACGACCTCTGGCCAGTACTGGAGGTATAGATAGCCTTGGCCACGACCTCTGGCCAGTACTGGAGGTAAAGACAGCCTTGGCCACGACCTCTGGTCAGTACTGGAGGTAAAGACAGCCTTGGCCACGACCTCTGGCCAGTACTGGAGGTATAGACAGCCTTGGCCACGACCTCTGGCCAGTACTGGAGGTATAGACAGCCTTGGCCACGACCTCTGGCCAGTACTGGAGGTATAGACAGCCTTGGCCACGACCTCTGGCCAGTACTGGAGGTAAAGACAGCCTTGGCCACGACCTCTGGCCAGTACTGGAGGTATAGATAGCCTTGGCCACGACCTCTGGCCAGTACTGGAGGTAAAGAGAGCCTTGGCCACGACCTCTGGTCAGTACTGGCGGTAAAGACAGCCTTGGCCACGACCTCTGGCCAGTACTGGAGGTATAGATAGCCTTGGCCACGACCTCTGGCCAGTACTGGAGGTAAAGACAGCCTTGCCCACGACCTCTGGCCAGTACTGGAGGTATAGATAGCCTTGGCCACGACCTCTGGCCAGTACTGGAGGTAAAGACAGCCTTGGCCACGACCTCTGGCCAGTGGTGGAAGTATAGACAGCCTTGGCCACGACCTCTGGCCAGTGGTGGAGGTATAGATAGCCTTGGCCACGACTTATGGCCAGTACTGGAGGTATAGACAGCCTTGGCCAGTGGTGGAGGTATAGACAGCCTTGGCCACGACTTATGGCCAGTACTGGAGGTATAGACAGCCTTGGCCAGTGGTGGAGGTAAAGACAGCCTTGGCCACGACCTCTGGCCAGTGGTGGAAGTATAGACAGCCTTGGCCACGACCTCTGGCCAGTGGTGGAAGTATAGACAGCCTTGACCACGACTTATGGCCAGTGGTGGAGGTATAGATAGCCTTGGCCACGACTTATGGCCAGTACTGGAGGTATAGACAGCCTTGGCCACGACCTATGGCCAGTGGTGGAGGTATAGATAGCCTTGGCCACGACCTCTGGCCAGTGGTGGAGGTATAGATAGCCTTGGCCACGACTTATGGCCAGTGGTGGAGGTATAGACAGCCTTGGCCACGACCTCTGGCCAGTAGTGGAAGTATAGACAGCCTTGGCCACGACCTCTGGCCAGTGGTGGAAGTATAGACAGCCTTGGCCACGACCTCTGGCCAGTGGTGGAGGGAAAATCAAGGTGGAGGTGAGAGAAACTCCCCGATATTCTAAATACTTGACTCGTGGCCAGCAGTGTAGCCGCCTTCCCTCTGTCTCACCACCACTACCACCACCACCACTACCACTACTATTACCACAACCACTACCACCACTACTACTACTACTACTACTACTACTACTACTACCACCACCACTACCGCCACCACCACTAATATTACCACTACTACTACTACCACCACCACCACTAACACCACCACCACCACTACTATCACTATAACCACTACCACCTGTTGTGTTTAGGACGAGGTTATCCCACATATGACAACACCTTACAAGCTGTGTACGTTAACATACACTGTACTGTAGGGACGGGTGAATCATCATACATCTGGCTCATTATTACGGGATGGTACTTGACTCAGACCGTTCTCCTCACTATACCAAACTGGTTAAGGTGAAGAACACAAAATAACAAAAATAAAGTTACGATGCTGAGAGCCTAGAACCCTACAGTAGACTAACACTTATTCACACAACTAACACAACCCCAAGCGTCTTAGTGTAGTGTTGACGGCAGCTGGACCAGGGTGTCGTGACTAGGGTGGTGCGCGGGGAGTTAATTTACCTTGTGCAGCATCAGTGCTACATAACTCCTATCGAGTAATTTGTTTTATCTCAAAGGTGATCCAGAATAGTCTCTCTCTCTCTCTCTCTCTCTCTCTCTCTCTCTCTCTCTCTCTCTCTCTCACACGTACAGTAATACATGTGAACGTAATATTGTGTGTGTGTGTGTGTGTGTCTTTCAGTACAATGACAGTTTAAGACAAGGACATCACCAACCCTCCAGTACAATGACAGTTTAAGACAAGGACATCACCAGCCCTCCAGTACAATGACAGTTTAAGACAAGGACATCACCAGCCCTCCAGTACAATGACAGTTTAAGACAAAGACATCACCAACCCTCCAGTACAATGACAGTTTAAGACAAGGACATCACCAACCCTCCAGTACAATGACAGTTTAAGACAAGGACATCACCAACCCTCCAGTACAATGACAGTTTAAGACAAGGACATCACCAGCCCTCCAGTACAATGACAGTTTAAGACAAGGACATCACCAACCCTCCAGTACAATGACAGTTT
>CAUDMG010003565.1:390000-437500 GCA_958450375.1 Homarus gammarus | reverse complement strand
AACCGAGTCTGTGTGGGTAGAAATTACGGAAGGAAGAGAAAAACTAATTATGGGAGTGATTTACAGGCCCCCAAGTCTTGGGAAGGAAGCAGCTCAGCCCATATGGCAGGAAATGAGTAGGGCAGCAAAATATAACAACCATGCATTATGGGGGATTTCAACTTCAGAAATATTGACTGGGACAACATTGTAGGCGACTATGAATCTGAAGACTTCCTAGACGCAGTACAGGACAATTTTTTGAAACAACTAATTACAGAACCTACTAGAGGTGACAATATATTAGACCTAGTATTAACAAATTAAGAAAATATTATCAGAGATATCACAGTAGGGGAAGAACTAGGTAACAGTGATCACAGAGAAATCAGGTTCACCCTAAATTGGGAAACGAAAAACAATGACAATATGGTCAGAGTCCCAAACTTTCGGTTGGCGGATTATCAGGGGTTAAGAAGGTACCTAGGTGAGGTCACCTGGGAACAGTCAGGTCAGTTCCCAGTAGGAAGTGGTGAGGTCATAGATGACACAACAATTGATCATGACTATAATATATTCACTAGTATACTACATAAAGCACAAGAACAAAATATACCACACAGAAAAATTAGGTCAAATAAGAATGAGCCAAGGTGGATGACCAGAAAACTTAAACATGACATAGGAATAAAGAAAGGAATATATAAGAAATTAAAGGGAGGGGAGGAGCAGCTCAGAAACAGGTATAATGAACTATCTAGGAATGTTAAGAAAAATGTAAGGAAAGCAAAGAGAGACTATGAAATCAAAATAGCAAGAGAATCCAAGGCGAATCCCAAGGGATTTTTCCAGGTATATAGGACAAAGGTCAAGGACAAAGTTGGGCCTTTAAAGTCAGGGAGGGGAGAACTGATAAATGGCAGTGAAGAAATAAGCAAAGCATTGAACAGCTACTTCTTATCAGTTTTCACAGAAGAAATTTGCGATGAAATTCCGGAGGTGGAACTGATATTTAAGGGAAAGGAAGAAGAGAAATTAAAGAATATCACTATCAGAAAAGAGGATGTTCTTAAGAAGATAAATAAACTAAAGAACACAAAATCCCCAGGGCCGGATGAAATTTTTCCTCGAGTCTTAAAAGAGTGTAGGGAACAGATTAGCGGACCCCTCGTAAACTTATTTACAAAATCATTAGACACTGGAGTTGTGGAAACAGGCAAATGTAGTACCCATATTCAAAAAGGGAGACAGAGCATCAGCGTCAAATTACCGGCCGATCAGTTTGACGTCAGTAATGGGGAAATTTCTTGAATCAATTATAGCAGATAGCATCCGATCGCATCTAGAGAAAAGCAAATTAATCTACGACTCTCAACATGGGTTTACAAAGGGAAAATCTTGTCTAACAAATCTGCTAACGTTTTTTAGGAAAGTCTTCGAGGTAGTAGATAATGACGAAAATTACGATGTTATTTACTTAGACTTTAGCAAAGCATTTGACAGAGTACCTCATCAGAGGCTTCTGAGAAAAATTAAGGCTCATGGTATCGAGGGGAAAGTTTTAAATTGGATAAAATTATGGCTCACCGATAGAACGCAGAGGGTCAGCGTAGACAGTGTTAAATCTGAGTGGGGCCGTGTAACCAGTGGGGTTCCCCAGGGGTCAGTACTAGGCCCACTCTTGTTCATAATCTACATAAACGATTTAGATACTGGGATCAGCAGTGACATAAGCAAGTTTGCGGATGACACCAAAATAGGGCGGCAAATTAATTCAGGGCAGGATGCAAATGCATTACAGGAGGATCTAAATAAACTGCAGGGGTGGTCTGAAAAATGGCAAATGAAATTCAACACCAGCAAGTGCAGCATACTTAATATTGGAAGAACAAATACTTATAATGTATACAGCCTTAACAACATCAACCTAGAGAAGTCGACTTGTGAAAGAGACCTAGGGGTACTTGTAAGCCCAGACCTATGGCCTAGAAAACAGTGCGTTAATGTTCGAAATAAGGCAAACAGAGTATTGGGTTTTATATCTAGAAGTGTAAGTAACAAGAGTGCAGAGGTCTTATTGCAACTATATCTTGCGCTAGTTAGGCCGCACCTCGATTATGCGGTTCAGTTCTGGTGCCCCTATTATAGAATGGATATAAATTTACTAGAGTCGGTGCAGCGAAGAATGACAAAAATGATTCCGGGACTTAGAAACCTTCCATATCAGGATAGGTTAAAGAAACTTAACTTGCATTCCCTAGAAAGACGAAGAGTGCGGGGAGATATGATAGAAGTATTTAAGTGGGTGAAAGGAATCAATAAAGGGGATATAGATAAAGTTCTTATAATATCCGAGCAGGATAGGACTCGGAGCAACGGATTTTAGTTGGATAAGTTTAGGTTTAGGAGGGAGATAGGAAGGAACTGGTTCACAAATAGGGTGGTGGATGAGTGGAACAAGCTTAGCAACTTTGTAGTAAGTGCGGGAACTCTGGAAAGTTTCAATAGGAGGCTAGATAGATTCATGGATGATAGAGAGTGGTAGTAACTCTCGACAGGAGCTGCCATGCACAGGCCAACCGGCCTATTGCAGACTCCCTATTTTCTTATGTTCTTATGTTTATGTACTAGTGCTGGGATATAACACTAACCCACGGTACAAGTGCTGGGATATAACACTAACCCACGGTACTAGTGCTGGGAATATAACACTAACCCACGGTACAAGTGCTGGGATATAACACTAACCCACGGCACTAGTGCTGGGAATATAACACTAACCCACGGTACAAGTGCTGGGATATAACACTAACCCACGGTACTAGTGCTGGGAATATAACACTAACCCACGGTACTAGTGCTGGGAATATAACACTAACCCACGGTACAAGTGCTGGGATATAACACTAACCCACGGCACTAGTGCTGGGAATATAACACTAACCCACGGTACTAGTGCTGGGATATAACACTAACCCACGGTACTAGTGCTGGGAATATAACACTAACCCACGGTACTAGTGCTGGGATATAACACTAACCCACGGTACTAGTGCTGGGATATAACACTAACCCACGGTACTAGTGCTGGGAATATAACACTAACCCACGGTACTAGTGCTGGGAATATAACACTAACCCACGGTACTAGTGCTGGGAATATAACACTAACTCACGGTACCACACACACACACACACACACACACCACACACACACACACACCACACACACACACACACACACCACACACACACACACACACACCACACACACACACACCAACACACACACACACACACCACACACACACACACACACACACCACACACACACACACACACCACACACACACACACCACACACACACACACCACACACACACACACACACACGGTTACCTGGAGTGTTTATTGGAGAGATGGAAGACGCTGTAACAGGAAGAGAGAGTGACTGTGTGTGTGTGTCGGCGCACCAGGAAGGACTCACACGCTCACTTAAAACCAACCTCGCCTTTTCAGAACACCCCCCCCCCACCCCCCCCCTTCTCTCCCCAGCAAGGTTTGGCACTGGTTACCTCTCTCTCTCTCTCTCTCTCTCTCTCTCTCTCTCTCTCTCTCTCTCTCTCTCTCTCTCCACACCTTTTTGTACTGCCATCACCTAACACACCTGTCATCATCCAACACACCTGTCATCATCTAACACACCTGTCATCACCTAACACACCTGTCATCATCTACCACACCTGTCATCATCCAACACACCTGTCATCACCTAACACACCAGTCATCACCTAACACACCAGTCATCACCTAACACACCTGTCATCATCTAACACACCTGTCATCACCTAACACACCTGTCATCACCTAACACACCTGTCATCACCTAACACACCTGTCATCATCTACCACACTTGTCATCATCCAACACACCTGTCATCATCTAACACACCTGTCATCACCTAACACACCTGTCATCACCTAACACACCTGTCATCACCTAACACACCTGTCATCATCTACCACACTTGTCATCATCCAACACACCTGTCATCATCTAACACACCTGTCATCACCTAACACACCTGTCATCACCTAACACACCTGTCATCATCTACCACACCTGTCATCATCCAACACACCTGTCATCACCTAACACACCTGTCATGTACCACACCTGTCATCATCTAACACACCTGTCATCATCCAACACACCTGTCATCACCTAACACACCTGTCATCACCTAACACACCTGACATCATCCAACACACCTGTCATCATCCAACACACCTGTCATCATCCAACACACTTGTCATCACCTAACACACCTGTCATTACCTAACACACCTGTCATCACCTAACACACCTGTCATCATCCAACACACCTGTCATCATCTAACACACCTGCCATCATCCAACACACCTGTCATCACCTAACACACCTGTCATGTACCCCACACACACACACACACCATTTTTTTTTATTGGGCACTCCCCTACATCTTTGTGTAAGGTGAAGCGCAGAAGCGTTTACAGCGCCCAACAGGGAAGCATGCTAAGTTCATGCTTGCCTTTATGTCTCATGAGTTAAGGGAGTAGAAGCCTGAAGAGTCAAGGGCGTAGAACCCTGAAGAGTCAGTGGTTTATGTCATCAAGTTATTGGAAGCTCCAACAACTTGTCCCTGAATACGAATTCGCAACTTTCGACTTACAACAGGTACCTACTGTACTGCTAGGTGAACAGGGACTAATGGGAGCTAGGAAGCATGACTTCCACCGGCCTGGGAATCGAACCCGTGACATCTCGCTTGCGAGGCAAGAACGGTACCGCTTCTATTACCGGTCCCCCCCATACACACACACATCCTTGACCACCGAAGGGTCAAGAGGTACCTGGCGCTCCTCTGGGAGCAGCCAGGTCAACTGTTATGTTGGCCCATACCAACTCCCTCCCCTGAACCCTCCTCCCCACCGGAATATCAACAAGTTCTCGCAAGAAGTTACTATTTCATTTAGGAAAGGAATGGAACTAGTGTTGAATAGTGGTGAACAGTGCTCAAGTCAGTGAAAAACAACTCGACAGTAACAGCCGAGTCATACCCAAGCTAACCTTCACACAGTGAGGTCCCAGGTACCCAGTGATAACTGCCCCTGAGACTCAACAACACCAGCTATGTGTTAATCCGTCCACCATAGGAAGGCCTGGGACACAAGAGAGTGAGGTCCTGTGACACATAAGAACATAAGAACATAAGAATGGAGGAAACTGCAGCGGGCCTATTGGCCCATACTGGGCAGTCCCGTTTACACCCAACCCCTATTGCTCATATAAGCATCCAACCTATGTTTGAAGCAATTCAGCGTATTCGAGTTAATGATGATATTTGGTAACTTGTTCCATTCATCCACTACTCTGTTTCCAAACCAGTGTTTACCTATTTCACGCCTAAATCTAAATTTGTCTAATTTAAAGAAATTGCTACGAATTTGCTCCTGGTTGGCTAGTTTGAGTACCTTTGTAATGTCCCCTTTGTTTAGTCCTGCCTTCCATTTATACACCTCTATCAGGTCGCCCCTCGCTCTACGTCTCTCAAGGGAGTGCAAATTAAGATGCTTTAACCTGTCTCTATACTCAAGGTTCCTAATGCCCGGGATTAGTCTTGTCATTCTCCTCTGAATTCTTTCCAAGGATTCTATATCCATTCTGTAATACGTGGTGTCCCCAAGATGCTACGATATCACGAAGTGAATGAGTTGCTACAGCATCATGTGAGGTTCCTCATAACACCATCTGTGAGGGAATTACAACACCACGTAATGCCCGTCATAACACCATCTGTGAGGGAATTACAACACCACGTAATGCCCGTCATAACACCATCTGTGAGGGAATTACTACACCACATCAGGCCCCTCATAACACCATCTGTGAGGGAATTACTACACCACGTCAAGTCCCTCATAACACCACCTGTGAGGTAACTATTACACCACGTGATGCCCCTCATAACACCATCTGTGAGGAAATTACTACACCACATCAGGTCCCTCGTAACACCATTTGTGAGGAAATTACTACACCATGTCAGGCCCCTCATAACACCATCTGTGAGGGAATTACTACAACACATCAGGCCCCTCATAACACCATCTGTAAGGGAATTACTACACCACATCAGGCCCCTCATAACACCATCTGTGAGGGAATTACTACAACACATCAGGTCCCTCATAACACCATCTGTGAGGGAATTACTACACCACATCAGGTCCCTCGTAACACCATGTGTGAGGGAATTACTACACCACGTGATGCCCCTCATAATACCATCTGTGAGGTAATTACTACACCACGTCAAGTCCCTCATAACACCACCTGTGAGGTAACTATTACACCACGTGTTGCCCCTCATAACACCATCTATGAGGGAATTACTACACCACGTGATGCCCCTCATAACACCATCTATGAGGGAATTACTACACCACGTGATGCCCCTCATAACACCATCTGTGAGGGAATTACTACACGTCAAGCCCCTCATAACACCATCCGTGAGGGAATTACTACACCACGTGATGCCCCTCATAACACCATCTATGAGGGAATTACTACACCACGTGATGCCCCTCATAACACCATCTGTGAGGGAATTACTACACCACGTCAGGCCCCTCATAACATCATCTGTGAGGGAATTACTACACCACGTCAGGCCCCTCATAACACCATCTGTGAGGGAATTACAACACCACGTCAGGCCCCTCATAACACCATCTGTGAGGGAATTACTACACCACGTGTTGGCCCTCATAACACCATCTATGAGGGAATTACTACACCACGTGATGCCCCTCATAACACCATCTATGAGGGAATTACTACACCACGTGATGCCCCTCATAACACCATCTGTGAGGGAATTACTACACCACGTGATGCCCCTCATAACACCATCTGTGGGGGAATTACTACACCACGTGATGCCCCTCATAACACCATCTGTGAGGGAATTACTACACCACGTGATGCCCCTCATAACACCATCTGTGAGGGAATTACTACACCACGTCAGGCCCCTCATAACACCATCTGTGAGGGAATTACTACACCACGCCAGGCCCCTCATAACACCATCTGTGAGGGAATTACTACACCACGTCAGGTCCCTCGTAACACCATCTGTGAGGGAATTACTACACCACGTGATGCCCCTCATAACACCATCTATGAGGGAATTACTACACTTCGTGTCTGCTGTTCAACACTTCAGCTCAAATGATCTACGTGACCTCCACTGTATACATTAATCTGTATGTTCCCTGTATGTTCCATCACCTTTCTCTAATGAAGGCTTTTGTTAAACCACCAATGTATGTAATAAGTCATTTATGTCCAATGTATATTTTCAGCCTTCGGGCTGCAGAACTTTTTCAATATATATACACACACACACACACACACACACACACACACACACACACACACACCTTTTGCACTGTCACTATGTTGAAATGCCCTGTAGTTTGAGCTTCTCCCCACCTAGTTATTATATATCATATTTGTATCTACTTATGTTATTTGTATTTTATTTGTAAATCAAGAGACCCATTCCCCAATTATGTAACTGTATATTTTCAGCCTTCCGGCTGCCATGCTCTTTTAATAAACCGTTAATTTTTATTATTATTATTACGTCACCTACCCACACGCCCACACCCCATTAGGGTGCATTAGTGATGTGTGTATCTGTGTAAATGTGTGTACATGTGTATGTGTATGTGTGTGTGTGTTGAGGTTCTCGTTGTACCAGTTTACACTCTCACAGATATAAGTCTCACTGCTTGAATTTCCTTCACTGGTATCTGTCTATCTATCTATCTCTTCTTCTATGTATCTATCATCATTAACTCTAACACGCTGTACAGCCTCAAACAAAGGTTGGGTGGATAGTTGAGATTGGACCAGTACAGTCAGACACCGGCGAGCTAACTCATAACGACGGAGAAACGACCCATAATATGAATAAATATTTTTAAACAGTTTTCACCACCGTAAATTAAACATGATACCCGAGGCACCGACTCTATACAGAGATAGTGAAGAAAACAAATGAAGCGAGATAGTAGTTACTAGTAACGATGTTAGTAAACAAATAGACAAACTAAAGCCTAATAAGTCACCTGGTCCTGATGAGATATTTGCCAGAATATTAAAGGAATGTAAGGAAGAACTTAGTATGCCCTTAGCAAAGTTGTTTAACATGTCCTTAAAAACGGGTGTTGTGCCAGAATCCTGGAGGATAGCGAATGTAATACCGATTTTCAAGAAGGGAGATAGATCACTATCCTCTAACTACCGTCCAATGAGCCTAACATCAATTGCATGCAAATTATTGGAAGCAATAATTTCAAACTCTATTCGAAATCACCTGGAGAAGCACAAGTTGATCAATGATTCCCAACATGGCTTCACAAGCGGGCGTTTATGTCTAACTAATCTATTAACATTCTTTTCATCTGTTTTCGAATCAGTGGACGAGGGGCACAATTATGATGTGGTATATCTTGACTATTGCAAAGCCTTCGACAGAGTCCCCCACGAAAGACTAATAAGAAAAGTGGAGGCTCATGGCGTTAAAGGGGATATTCTAAAATGGATTAGGGCGTGGTTACAGGACAGGAAATAGCAAGTGAGCATTAACGGGACTAAATACGATTGGAGCAACGTCACTAGTGGAGTTCCCCAAGGCTCAGTACTTGGACCACTATTATTTATTATATACATAAACGACATAGATATCGGTGTAGACAGCAGCATAAATAAATTTGCTGATGACATTAAAATAGGGCGTGTAATTTAATCTGACGAGGACTCCGCAAAACTACAGGAAGATCTAAAAAAAAATTTCGAATGGTCTGAAAAATGGCAGATGAAATTCAATGTGGACAAATGTAAAGTACTTAGTATAGGAGATGTAAACAGGGAAACCAGATACCAGATGAACAACGATGTTATTGAGAAATCCGACTGCGAGAAAGATTAAGGAGTAATGATAAGTAGGAATCTTAAGCCAAGTAAACAATGTGTATTTGCCCAAAACAAGGCTAATAAAGTACTTGGGTAGTAGGCAGCTACCAAACAGGGAGGTACTACCCCCTGGGAAGATATTGGAAGCATAATGTGTTGTCTAATGGTAGACCCTGCTGCCATATGGCATCACGAAAATTGTGACCGAGTCCCAGGTTGCTGATCTGACTTTTTGCTTCATTTACACACAATTGCAGGGTTTCAATTGTTTCTCTTCCTGTTGACAATACAACATACATAATGTTTATCATTTCTCATTCTTGATTTAATTTTCTCGATTTTGTATTTATTTATGATTATGATTGTTAAATATTTTTTTCTTTCAGTATTTTATTATTAATATTTATTAATTATTATTATAATAATAATATTTATAAATTACTATTATAATAATAATAGTTATTATTATTATTATTATTATTATTATTATTATTATATTTTCGCCCCCCAGGCCCTGATGTGGGTCAGTAACCTGTGCCCGGGTGGGCTAGTCCCCGTGTTAAAAAAAAAAAAAAAAAAAAAAAAAAAAAAAAAAAAAAAAATTAATTACATAGGAGTGCTAGTTCCAAGACTAGCGAGGTCATCCTAAAACTGTATCTTGCTCTTGTGAGACCTCACCTGGATTACGCAGTTCAGTTCTGGTCACCGTATTACAGAATGGATATAGAATCCTTGGAAAGAATTCAGAGGAAAATGACAAGACTAATCCCGGGCATTAGGAACCTTGAGTACAGAGACAGGTAAAAGCATCTTAATTTGCACTCCCTTGAGAGACGTAGAGCGAGGGGCGACCTGATAGAGGTGTATAAATGGAAGTCAGGGCTAAACAAAGGGGACATTACAAAGGTACTCAAACTATCCAACCAGGAGCGAACTATATATCCATTAGGTGGAAGTGTGTGTGTGTTGGTGGGAGGGTGTGTGTTGTGTTGGAGGGAGGGTGTGTGTGTGTGTGTTGGAGGGAGGGTGTGTGTGTTGGAGGGAGGGTGTGTGTGTGTGTTGGTGGGAGGGTGTGTGTGTGTGTTGGAGGGAGGGTGTGTGTGTGTTGGAGGGAGGGTGTGTGTGTTGGAGGGAGGGTGTGTGTGTGTGTGTTGGTGGGAGGGTGTGTGTGTGTTGGAGGGAGGGTGTGTGTGTGTGTGTGTTGGTGGGAGGGTGTGTGTGTGTTGGAGGGAGGGTGTGTGTGTGTTGGAGGGAGGGTGTGTGTGTGTTGGAGGGAGGGTGTGTGTGTGTTGGAGGGAGGGTGTGTTTGTGTTGGAGGGAGGGTGTGTGTGTTGGTGGAAGGGTGTGTGCGTGTGTGTGTGTGTTGGTGGGAGGGTGTGTGTGTGTTGGAGGGAGGGTGTGTGTGTGTTGGAGGGAGGGTGTGTGTGTTGGTGGGAGGGTGTGTGTGTTGGTGGAAGGGTGTGTGTGTTGGAGGGAGGGTGTGTGTGTTGGAGGGAGGGTGTGTGTGTGTGTGTGTGTTGGAGGGAGGTTGTGTGTGTGTGTGTTGGAGGGAGGGTGTGTATGTTGGTGGAAGGGTGTGTGTGTGTTGGTGGAAGGGTGTGTGTGTGTTGGAGGGAGGGTGTGTGTGTTGGTGGAAGGGTGTGTGTGTGTGTGTGTGTGTGTGTGTGTGTGTGTTGGAGGGAGGGTGTGTGTGTTGGTGCAAGGGTGTGTGTGTGTGTGTGTGTTGGTGGGAGGGTCTGTGTGTTGGAGGGAGGGTGTGTGTGTTGGTGGGAGGGTGTATGCGTGTGTTGGTGGAAGGGTGTGTGTGTGTGTTGTTGGGAGGGTGTGTGTGTGTGTGTTGGAGGGAGGGTGTGTGTGTTGGTGGGAGGGTGTGTGTGTGTGTTGGAGGGAGGGTGTGTGTGTGTGTGTTGGTGGGAGGGTGTGTGTGTGTGTGTTGGTGGGAGGGTGTGTGTGTGTGTGTTGGTGGGAGGGTGTGTGTGTGTGTGTTGGTGGGAGGGTGTGTGTGTGTGTTGGTGGGAGGGTGTGTGTGTGTGTTGGTGGGAGGGTGTGTGTGTTGGTGGGAGGGTGTGTGTGTTGGTGGGAGGGTGTGTGTGTGTGTTGGTGGGAGGGTGTGTGTGTGTTGGTGGGAGGGTGTGTGTGTGTGTGTTGGTGGGAGGGTGTGTGTGTGTGTTGGTGGGAGGGTGTGTGTGTGTGTTGGTGGGAGGGTGTGTGTGTGTGTGTTGGTGGGAGGGTGTGTGTGTTGGTGGGAGGGTTCTGTGTGTGTGTGTTGGTGGGAGGGTGTGTGTTGGTGGGAGGGTGTGTGTGTTGGTGGGAGGGTGTGTGTGTGTGTGTTGGTGGGAGGGTGTGTGTGTTGGTGGGAGGGTGTGTGTGTGTGTTGGTGGGAGGGTGTGTGTTGGTGGGAGGGTGTGTGTGTTGGTGGGAGGGTTCTTTGTGTGTGTGTTGGTGGGAGGGTGTGTGTGTGTTGGTGGGAGGGTGTGTGTGTTGGTGGGAGGGTGTGTGTGTGTGTTGGTGGGAGGGTGTGTGTGTTGGTGGGAGGGTGTGTGTGTGTGTTGGTGGGAGGGTTGTGTGTGTGTGTGTTGGTGGGAGGGTGTGTGTGTTGGTGGGAGGGTGTGTGTGTGTGTGTGTTGGTGGGAGGGTGTGTGTGTGTTGGTGGGAGGGTGTGTGTGTTGGTGGGAGGGTGTGTGTGTGTGTTGGTGGGAGGGTGTGTGTGTTGGTGGGAGGGTGTGTGTGTTGGTGGGAGGGTTCTTTGTGTGTGTGTTGGTGGGAGGGTGTGTGTGTTGGTGGGAGGGTGTGTGTGTGTGTTGGTGGGAGGGTGTGTGTGTGTGTTGGTGGGAGGGTGTGTGTGTGTGTGTTGGTGGGAGGGTGTGTGTGTGTGTTGGTGGGAGGGTGTGTGTGTGTGTGTGGTGGGAGGGTGTGTGTGTGTGTGTTGGTGGGAGGGTGTGTGTGTGTGTTGGTGGGAGGGTGTGTGTGTGTGTTGGTGGGAGGGTGTGTGTGTGTGTGTTGGTGGGAGGGTGTGTGTGTTGGTGGGAGGGTGTGTGTGTGTGTGTTGGTGGGAGGGTGTGTGTGTGTGTGTTGGTGGGAGGGTGTGTGTGTTGGTGGGAGGGTGTGTGTGTGTGTGTTGGTGGGAGGGTGTGTGTGTTGGTGGGAGGGTGTGTGTGTGTGTGTTGGTGGGAGGGTGTGTGTGTGTTGGTGGGAGGGTGTGTGTGTGTGTGTTGGTGGGAGGGTGTGTGTGTGTGTGTTGGTGGGAGGGTGTGTGTGTGTGTGTTGGTGGGAGGGTGTGTGTGTGTGTGTTGGTGGGAGGGTGTGTGTGTGTGTTGGTGGGAGGGTGTGTGTGTGTGTGTTGGTGGGAGGGTTCTTTGTGTGTGTGTTGGTGGGAGGGTGTGTGTGTGTTGGTGGGAGGGTGTGTGTGTGTGTTGGTGGGAGGGTGTGTGTGTGTGTGTTGGTGGGAGGGTGTGTGTGTGTTGGTGGGAGGGTGTGTGTGTTGGTGGGAGGGTGTGTGTGTGTGTTGGTGGGAGGGTGTGTGTGTGTGTGTTGGTGGGAGGGTGTGTGTGTGTGTGTGTTGGTGGGAGGGTGTGTGTGTGTGTGTTGGTGGGAGGGTGTGTGTGTGTTGGTGGGAGGGTGTGTGTGTGTGTGTTGGTGGGAGGGTGTGTGTGTGTGTTGGTGTGTGTGTGTGTGTTGGTGGGAGGGTGTGTGTGTGTGTTGGTGGGAGGGTGTGTGTGTGTGTGGTGGGAGGGTGTGTGTGTGTTGGGTGGGAGGGTGTGTGTGTGTTGGTGGGAGGGTGTGTGTGTGTTGGTGGGAGGGTGTGTGTGTGTTGGTGGGAGGGTGTGTGTGTGTGTGTTGGTGGGAGGGTGTGTGTGTGTGTGTTGGTGGGAGGGTGTGTGTGTGTTGGTGGGAGGGTGTGTGTGTGTGTGTTGGTGGGAGGGTGTGTGTGTGTTGGTGGGAGGGTGTGTGTGTGTGTGTTGGTGGGAGGGTGTGTGTGTGTGTGTTGGTGGGAGGGTGTGTGTGTGTGTGTTGGTGGGAGGGTGTGTGTGTGTTGGTGGGAGGGTGTGTGTGTGTGTGTTGGTGGGAGGGTGTGTGTGTGTTGGTGGGAGGGAGGGTGTGTGTGTGTTGGTGGGAGGGTGTGTGTGTGTGTGTTGGTGGGAGGGTTCTGTGTGTGTGTGTTGGTGGGAGGGTGTGTGTGTGTGTGTTGGTGGGAGGGTGTGTGTGTGTGTGTTGGTGGGAGGGTGTGTGTGTGTTGGTGGGAGGGTGTGTGTGTGTGTGTTGGTGGGAGGGTGTGTGTGTGTGTGTTGGTGGGAGGGTGTGTGTTGGTGGGAGGGTGTGTGTGTGTGTGGTGGGAGGGTGTGTGTGTGTGTGTTGGTGGGAGGGTGTGTGTGTGTTGGTGGGAGGGTGTGTGTGTGTTGGTGGGAGGGTGTGTGTGTGTGTGTTGGTGGGAGGGTTCTTTGTGTGTGTGTTGGTGGGAGGGTGTGTGTGTGTGTGTTGGTGGGAGGGTGTGTGTGTGTTGGTGGGAGGGTGTGTGTGTGTGTGTTGGTGGGAGGGTGTGTGTGTGTGTGTGTTGGTGGGAGGGTGTGTGTGTGTGTGTTGGTGGGAGGGTGTGTGTGTGTGTGTTGGTGGGAGGGTGTGTGTGTGTGTGTGTTGGTGGGAGGGTGTGTGTGTTGGTGGGAGGGTGTGTGTGTTGGTGGGAGGGTGTGTGTGTGTGTGTTGGTGGGAGGGTGTGTGTGTGTGTGTGTTGGTGGGAGGGTGTGTGTGTTGGTGGGAGGGTGTGTGTGTGTGTGTTGGTGGGAGGGTGTGTGTGTGTTGGTGGGAGGGTGTGTGTGTGTGTGTTGGTGGGAGGGTGTGTGTGTGTGTTGGTGGGAGGGTGTGTGTGTGTTGGTGGGAGGGTGTGTGTGTGTGTGTTGGTGGGAGGGTGTGTGTGTGTGTGTTGGTGGGAGGGTGTGTGTGTGTTGGTGGGAGGGTGTGTGTGTGTGTTGGTGGGAGGGTGTGTGTGTGTGTGTTGGTGGGAGGGTGTGTGTGTGTGTTGGTGGGAGGGTGTGTGTGTGTGTGTTGGTGGGAGGGTGTGTGTGTGTTGGTGGGAGGGAGGGTGTGTGTGTGTTGGTGGGAGGGTGTGTGTGTGTTGGTGGGAGGGTGTGTGTGTGTGTGTTGGTGGGAGGGTGTGTGTGTGTTGGTGGGAGGGTGTGTGTGTGTTGGTGGGAGGGTTCTTTGTGTGTGTGTTGGTGGGAGGGTGTGTGTGTGTGTGTTGGTGGGAGGGTGTGTGTGTGTTGGTGGGAGGGTGTGTGTGTGTGGTTGGTGGGAGGGTGTGTGTGTGTTGGTGGGAGGGTTCTTTGTGTGTGTGTTGGTGGGAGGGTGTGTGTGTGTGTGTTGGTGGGAGGGTGTGTGTGTGTGTGTTGGTGGGAGGGTGTGTGTGTGTGTGTTGGTGGGAGGGTGTGTGTGTGTTGGTGGGAGGGTGTGTGTGTGTGTGTTGGTGGGAGGGTGTGTGTGTGTGTGTTGGTGGGAGGGTGTGTGTGTGTGTTGGTGGGAGGGTGTGTGTGTGTGTGTGTTGGTGGGAGGGTGTGTGTGTGTGTTGGTGGGAGGGTGTGTGTGTGTGTGTTGGTGGGAGGGTGTGTGTGTGTGTTGGTGGGAGGGTTCTTTGTGTGTGTGTTGGTGGGAGGGTGTGTGTGTGTGTGTTGGTGGGAGGGTGTGTGTGTGTGTTGGTGGGAGGGTGTGTGTGTTGGTGGGAGGGTGTGTGTGTGTGTGTGGTGGGAGGGTGTGTGTGTGTTGGTGGGAGGGTGTGTGTGTGTGTGTTGGTGGGAGGGTGTGTGTGTGTGTGTTGGTGGGAGGGTGTGTGTGTGTGTGTTGGTGGGAGGGTGTGTGTGTGTGTGTTGGTGGGAGGGTGTGTGTGTGTTGGTGGGAGGGTGTGTGTGTGTTGGTGGGAGGGAGGGTGTGTGTGTGTTGGTGGGAGGGTGTGTGTGTGTGTGTGTTGGTGGGAGGGTGTGTGTGTGTGTTGGTGGGAGGGGGTGTGTGTGTGTGTGTGTTGGTGGGAGGGGGTGTGTGTGTGTTGGTGGGAGGGTGTGTGTGTGTGTTGGTGGGAGGGTGTGTGTGTGTGTGTTGGTGGGTGGGTTGTTTGTGTGTGTGTTGGTGGGAGGGTGTGTGTGTGTGTGTTGGTGGGAGGGTGTGTGTGTGTGTGTTGGTGGGAGGGTGTGTGTGTGTTGGTGGGAGGGTGTGTGTGTGTTGGTGGGAGGGTGTGTGTGTGTTGGTGGGAGGGTGTGTGTGTGTGTGTTGGTGGGAGGGTGTGTGTGTGTTGGTGGGAGGGTGTGTGTGTGTGTTGGTGGGAGGGTGTGTGTGTGTTGGTGGGAGGGAGGGTGTGTGTGTGTTGGAGGGAGGGTGTGTGTGTGTGTGTTGGTGGGAGGGTGTGTGTGTGTGTGTTGGTGGGAGGGTGTGTGTGTGTGTGTTGGTGGGAGGGTGTGTGTGTGTGTGTTGGTGGGAGGGTGTGTGTGTTGGTGGGAGGGTGTGTGTGTGTGTGTTGGTGGGAGGGTGTGTGTGTGTGTGTTGGTGGGAGGGTGTGTGTGTTGGTGGGAGGGTGTGTGTGTGTGTGTTGGTGGGAGGGTGTGTGTGTGTTGGTGGGAGGGTGTGTGTGTGTGTGTTGGTGGGAGGGTGTGTGTGTGTTGGTGGGAGGGTGTGTGTGTGTTGGTGGGAGGGTGTGTGTGTTGGTGGGAGGGTGTGTGTGTGTGTGTTGGTGGGAGGGTGTGTGTTGGTGGGAGGGTTCTGTGTGTGTGTGTTGGTGGGAGGGTGTGTGTTGGTGGGAGGGTGTGTGTGTGTGTGTTGGTGGGAGGGTGTGTGTGTGTGTGTTGGTGGGAGGGTGTGTGTGTGTGTGTTGGTGGGAGGGTGTGTGTGTGTTGGTGGGAGGGTGTGTGTGTGTTGGTGGGAGGGTGTGTGTGTTGGTGGGAGGGTGTGTGTGTGTGGTGGGAGGGTGTGTGTGTGTGTGTTGGTGGGAGGGTGTGTGTGTTGGTGGGAGGGTTCTGTGTGTGTGTGTTGGTGGGAGGGTGTGTGTTGGTGGGAGGGTGTGTGTGTGTGTGTTGGTGGGAGGGTGTGTGTGTGTGTGTTGGTGGGAGGGTGTGTGTGTTGGTGGGAGGGTGTGTGTGTGTGTGTTGGTGGGAGGGTGTGTGTGTGTGTTGGTGGGAGGGTGTGTGTGTGTGTGTTGGTGGGAGGGTGTGTGTGTGTGTTGGTGGGAGGGTGTGTGTGTGTGTGGTGGGAGGGTGTGTGTGTGTGTGTTGGTGGGAGGGTGTGTGTGTGTGTGGTGGGAGGGTGTGTGTGTGTGTGTTGGTGGGAGGGTGTGTGTGTGTGTTGGTGGGAGGGTGTGTGTGTGTGTGTTGGTGGGAGGGTGTGTGTTGGTGGGAGGGTTCTGTGTGTGTGTGTTGGTGGGAGGGTGTGTGTTGGTGGGAGGGTTCTGTGTGTGTGTGTAGGTGGGAGGGTTCTGTGTGTGTGTGTTGGTGGGAGGGTGTGTGTGTGTGTTGGTGGGAGGGTTCTGTGTGTGTGTGTAGGTGGGAGGGTTCTGTGTGTGTGTGTTGGTGGGAGGGTGTGTGTGTGTGTGTTGGTGGGAGGGTGTGTGTGTTGGTGGGAGGGTGTGTGTGTGTGTGTTGGTGGGAGGGTGTGTGTGTGTGTTGGTGGGAGGGTGTGTGTGTGTGTGTTGGTGGGAGGGTGTGTGTTGGTGGGAGGGTTCTGTGTGTGTGTGTTGGTGGGAGGGTGTGTGTTGGTGGGAGGGTTCTGTGTGTGTGTGTAGGTGGGAGGGTTCTGTGTGTGTGTGTTGGTGGGAGGGTGTGTGTGTGTGTTGGTGGGAACAGTTTTAAATATTTATTAAGTTTCGTCGTGGCCATAATTAGTCAATATATGTTTAATACTTTAATATATTACACTGGCACTATTTATTCACGCTGAGTTTATTCTACGCGTCCTAACAATCCACCAATTCTCCCTTAACGACAAGAGAAATAAACCTAAAGTAATAGAAGTTGAATTTATTTATTATTAATATATTAGGTGGAAAGTTTATAGCACGTTAAGTCTCCAACAGTTAATGGTAACTTGATAAATATTGTTTCTTGTCTGTTACTCATCTTGTCATCAATTAATTTACACATGTAGCTAAAGAGGATAAGTGTAGAAGAAGGTATTTGGGTTATTATGTTCTTACCGTGACTGTAAGAGAAGAATGGTGGTGAAATAAAAAGAAATCCTCTGCCACTCTCATCTGCCACAGGTCCTCCCTCTCAGCTGGTTCACTTGATCAGTAACAGTTGTATACTTTGTGTGGCTTATTTTTCTGAATTCATTAGTCAGGAATTGATTATTTATTCCAGAATGAATTATTTTATCTTTTTAATTATTCTTATATCAATTTAAATATTAATAAAATGTGAAATAAAGTTTATGATATATCACCTAATTAGGAAAATTTCTATATATAGACTTTATTTTGGACTGTGAAGAATGGCTATTTTTTTTATTATTAGATATATAGTAAAAAGAGGAAGTTTGGTGTGATAAAAGACTATATTAGGCAATAGATGAGAGAGGAGGACAAGTGTTGGTGACTGTCAGTGTTTACTCGGGGGAGAGGAAGTGTCTACCCACTGTGTCTCACTCAACACCCCTCTACTGCTACTCTCAACGCTAAGTTAAAAGTAATGTCTTCTTTACATCACACTTTATTAATCTTTCACTTACTGTATGATTTAGACCTTAGAGTTATAAAGAATAGTGAGGGAGTAATGGAGGGAACGAGGGTCCTTCACTGGCAGTTTCCTTCTATTATGTCTAACTGAATATTATTATTATTGTCTTAGATTAACTGTTTCTAGTATATAGTTGTAGTAACCAACAGTGTAGTAGCCATTAGGTACAACAGCATCGTTAAAATGTTACTTACAAGGGTTAATACTTTGGCAGCCACTCCCCCTTCCTTCCTCCTCTCTACCAAGAAATTCTATTAAATAAAACTTGATTCAGTAAAGGTGTAGCAGACAGTTAACAGGAGATATGGTTGTTATATAGGACTACCCCACGAGCCAAATTGATAGAAAACAATTATTAAAACGCCTGATTTTCACTGTTATATTATAGTGGGCACTGTTGTAGTTTGTGGAAATATGTTAAAGAAATGGATAATTTTAAAATAAGCGCTACTTAGCATCTGTGGGTTATGAAGAACAGACCTAACCTAACCAACCAAACCAAACACACCTACCTAACCTAACCAACCAATGAAACCTAACCAACCTGACCTGACCTAACCTAACCAAAGAAACCTAACCAACCTAACCTAACCTAACCAAAGAAACCTAACCAACCTAACCTAACCTAACCAAAGAAACCTAACGTAACCTTACCTAATTCCTTCACGCACAAAGCTCGTAGATACATTATTTTAGTGTCACTGTTTTACCCCACAATTCACCTCACCCTTCATGCCCTGCCCACTACAGCTGATTTATGATCATTGAGAAAAAAAAATTACTTATAGTGAAAATAAAAAGTTGTATTAGTTTTATTAATTCATATCATCGAAAGTATAACTGTGGAAGATATGAATGAAATATATAAATGCATAGTGGTGTTAACTGTCTCTCCTCATACCTTATCAATACATTTTGAAGGAATAACAACTAACTTACTCATAAAATGTTTCTGTTATTACTTAAGAGGAAATTTGGTGCAAATGTCGTGGTCACCCCATGTGTAGTGTTGAGTGATGAAGAAGGATGCTACCTGTGCTTTACCTACCAACTCTTAATAACAAAATAATGCATTAATCTAACCCAATCTACAATGTTGCCAAATTAAATGTTCAAATAACACGAGATTCATTCCTAGACGTACACTAGGTAAACATTTGCTTAACCTAAATGACAGGCAAAATAGATGATAAAATATTAGTTTTACTGTTTACCATATACAAAAAATGATATTATTTAAGTGTAGCTAATAATGTGCTGTACTGTAATGTATTGTACTGTACAGTACTGTATAGCACAGTGATCCCTCGGTTAACGAGCACTCCCTCGATTAACGTATTTAGCAAGCACCCCTCTACATGATTTTGCTTGCATTTGGGGGTCCACCAGCTGTAGTATTAGTCCGCCAATACAGTAATCGGTTCTAGGGCCTAAATTCCTTACTATTTTAGTAAATATCAAGAAGTTTGTACTATTCAATAATTTTAAAAGTTTTATATTAAATTTTTTAGTCATTTTAACAATTATTGAACATAATTGAAGTATAGAAAGCTAGTTTTTTGTGCACCATCCAGCCTCCCAGCACACCATACAGGCGACAATCTTTGTGTCTTTTCAGTGGAGGTAATATCTTGTTTGAGACTCTCTTCAACATAAAAGCTTTTTTCTGTGTTTCGAAGCAAATTATTGGTCATTTTGAAATTTATTTTACATACTGACAATACTGTATATAATGCAGTGCAGTGTTGATTTAAAGAAAATAATCTTGAATTACACCAAGTGAACTAAAATTTTATGGGTGAAATGGCACCATAGGGTGACTTCTCTTCCACCCCAATGCCTTCTCTTCTCCCTTCTCCACCACCCCCATTCTAATTCCCATCATCATCATCCAGGAGCCTTCTACATGCACACCTCAAAGTAAGTGTACTTTACTACATGTTGAGGTCAGCTCGTAAGAAACTCGTTAATCGAGGGATTGCTCGTTAACCGAAGTTAAGAATCTTATGGAAGGTAACTAGTTAGCTGCAATCTCGTTAACCGAGGCGCTCGTTAACGGAGGGACCACTGTATAGTACTGTACTGTCACAATCCAGAGGGAAGGTGAAGGCAAGGTAGGTGAGATGATATTATGTGTGTGTGGTGCTGTACTGTGTTACTAGTAAGATAATTCTCGCCCTACAACACATCAGATTGTTTTAACACCTGAGCCTCACTGTCATCACTCTGTAGAGTATATCCAGGTCTGTCTGTCCTCCAGCCAGGGAGGGAGGGAGGGAGGGGTGTAATGAACCTCTAGAGTCCTGTGCTGCAACAGTAAAGGGTTAACTCTCAAATACTGTTTTATAGCCATGCATGGATCAAGCACCTGTCAGCCATATACTTGCTGACACAGTACAGTAGCTGGCTGACCTATGTGCCCTGGGAGCACGGGGATGTCAGCCATATACTTGCTGACACAGTACAGTAGCTGGCTGACCTATGTGCCCTGGGAGCACGGGGATGTCAGCAGATGGGGTCAATTCATTTTTGTCAATTCAATTCAGAATAAAATTTGAATTAATCAATTCCAATTCAATTCATTTGTAAAAAAATCTTCATTTCCAATTCAATTCAATTCACAAGCTTTTCAATTCAAAGTCAATTCATTGTGGTCGATATTTCATTCAATTCAATTCAAATGCTTTTCAATTCAAAGTCAATTCTAATCTACCATTAATCTAACGGAAAGAAATAAAAATTCGAGGTTTCAAATTAACTTCTTTATTTTTTATCAAAAATGCTTTACCACACAAACCAATCACATTCTTTACCAACCAAAAGTTAAACTGGTTTAATTCTTTGTTTTAGTTAACAAAATATGAATGAGTCCAAGTTACTGATGATTGCATCTGATCATCATAAGTTGCTCAAATCTTTTATCGCTTAAATTGCACCTCTCTGGCCTGAAGAGCTTGCCAGCAATGGAGAACAGTCGTTCTGCAGGGGCAGATGTAGTAGGAATGGCCAGGTACTTTGCTGCAAGCCTGGTGAGGGCAGGAAACTGCTTGGCCTTCCAGAAGCCAAGGGGATCACTATCATCCTGTAGACATGGCTGGTTGAGGTAGAGTGAGACCTCAGTTTCTGATGGAGTTGGTCTTGGTGTAGAAGACCGGTTGGCCAGGACAAAGAACTTGTTCCTCTTCATCGGTGGTGGTTCAGCAGGGGAAGTGTCTGTTGTAGGATCAACACTGCGTGCCATATTGTATTTCACAGTCAGAAGGTCACGAATGTCTTGCACTTCATTGTCATGACACCAGTCCACCTGGTAACGTGGGTCTAAGATGGCAACTAGCTGGAAAGCCTCCATAGACTCAAACTTATTCAGACGAGTCTCTGTTGAGGACTGAAGTACAGAACAAACTTGCCTTAAACACTTCATGAAGACTAGCTAAAGCAGCCCGAAGACCACGAGCACAGTTAACTACCAGACTAGATGTCACCATCTTTTGTCTCTGAATTTGAGTACAGCTCCTCCCCGACTTACGACCTACTCGACTTACGTCCACCCGCACTTACGACCTGCCTCAGTCATTCCAAAATTTGGTCAAATTATGTATTTTTGAGTCCCAAAGTCAGTACACAGACAAAATTTTCATCTGTAATTCACTTTAAAATGGCTGGCAAGCTTAAAAGTGAAAGTTTTGTGGTGCTGAGAAGAAAAAGAGACACCCATTTTAGATTTTCTATGTGTTATTTAAGCATTTCCGACTTACGACCATTTTGACTTGCGACCTGGATGTCGGTCCCTAACCCCGTCGTAAGTCAGGGAGCAGCTGTAGTCACATACTCAAATGGCTGGATTATCACAGCTCCTTGATGGTGTTCAGCTCATACTGCTTCACCTTGTAGGGAGTGTCAAGGTTGTCCCACACTTCAGGTGAAACTGACCGCATCATCGTCAACTGGCTATTCCAGCGTGTACATGTGGTAAGCTTATACTGCCAATCACAGACCAACAGGCCAGGACGTGTACTGAACACGTGTGTTTTACCTACACTGTTGGGCCCACTGACAAGAACTGAACTTGTTGTTAATCTTAAATACATCTGAAATATATTTATTAGAAACACATGAAATATGCAGGAAATAGTTTCTCACTTCAGTGAAAATTAACACATCACTTGATATATTTTTAACATATTTTTTGTGCTGGCTAACAGTATATTTTAGTTTTTATTTGAATATAAGTTTATTATTGCAAAATAATGAAGACACATATTACAGTATAATATATTATTTTATCAATTCATCGCTATTCATTTATATCAATTCCAATTCAATTCAATTAATTTTAATTTTGTATTTTTTAAATTCCAATTCATGGATTTTTTTAATCAATTCCAATTCATTTATTCATAATTGACCCCATGTCTGGATCCTGTCAGCCATATACTTGCTGACACAGTACAGTAGCTGGCTGACCCATTCTTGGTTATAAAATAGTGTTTTAAGAAGACTCACCCATTGTGGAAGTGTTTGTTCAGTTATAACTCATGTATGGTATAGTGAGTGTTAGGTGGCCAGTGTTGTAGCTACACACTTAATAATACATCTTTTTAGGGTTATGTTCTCTGGCGGGGGAATTGAAAACAAAGGCAAGATTAAAGGTGCTCGTCAGCTTGGCAGTATAAGTAGCAGCAGCACTAGTAGTAGTAGCAGCAGCTGTCACAGCATTAACACTGGCAGCAACAGCAGCAGCAACAGCAGTTGCGGCAATAACAGTGGCAGCAGCAGCAGCGGTAGCTCCCCCTTGGGAACGCCGCCTCACGTCCAGATGGCCTCTCATGAAAGTCTCAACTCTGAATCAAAGTCAAGTTCCCTTAACTCCAAACTTGGACATGAATCGGTGAGTAAATGTTTGATCTGTCTACAGTTTATAGGTTTGTGGCCACTGTACAGTACTGTACAGTGCAGTATACTACAGTGTAGCACAGTACAGTATTAGTTTCTAAAAGTGTCACACTGTAGTACAGTACAGTGTAGCACAGTACAGTGCAGCATTAGTTGCTAAAAGTGTAACACTGTAGTACAGTACAGTGTAGCACAGTGCAGTTCAGTACAGTACAGTACAGTGTAGCACAGTACAGTATTAGTTGCTAAAAGTGTCACACTAGTACAGTACAGTGTAGTACAGTGCAGTACAGTACAGTACAGTGCAGTACAGTGTAGCACAGTACAGTATTAGTTGCTAAAAGTGTAACACTGTAGTACAGTAGCTACAGTACTGTAGTCATCCTCACTCCCAAGTGGGGCCCTAATGCACTCCTCTCATATCTCAGCTGGGACAAATCTCTCACTAAATTTTAGCTTTAATATTAACAGTGACTGATATGCTTACTATGGTTCATATTTTACATGACCTGGCTTTTTCTGCTTTGATACTGAGGCATGATGAACACTTATATACTGATCCCCTGTACAGCAAAAACTCTCCTATCTGGCATGCTGGCAGTTGACAGTTTTTACTAATAACTTATATTGAGAACCAATGCTGTCACCACCACCAAGCTTGTGTAGTGCAGTACTGTTCTGTAATGCCTGATAATTATTGTACGAGTCACCACCACACTGAGGGCTGCCAGTAGGTGTTATAAGGGGCTAGCAGTAGGTGTTATAAGGTGCTGACAGTAGGTGTTATAAGGTGCTGGCAGTAGGTGTTATAAGGTCCTGGCAGTAGGTGTTATAAGGTCCTGGCAGTAGGTGTTATAAGGGGCTGAATATGAGAACAGTCTCACCAACTGGAACCTCTAAAACAAACTATATGGTATGATAGTCAAGCCAGGTGCCATGTGTCAGGTGTCAGTATCAATGTGACACCACTCGCATACTCTCCACCCATGTTGGTCACTGCAGTTTGTCCTGTATATAAAATAGCCATCTGCTTCTGAAGTGAATTCCTACAGTATTCAGTTTAATGTAAGATGAGTGTTGTATATATGCCTCAGTAGTGATGCTTCCTAGGTACAGTAGACACAGGGAGGTTATCTTCTACTGGTCCCCCTCTGAGCTGAATAAATTATTGAAAGTTGTCTCCCCGTAGTGAAGGGGTGAGAGGAAGGCTGACCCAGTGAGCCCCCTCGTAGTGGTGATGGAGTGGCATGCTTTGTACAGTACTCATGCCTCACTATTAAAAGGGTAGTGATGCTTAGCTTTTAAGTGTTTAACTACAGTGTTACAATTCTGACTTAGTATCCAGGATTACCTTAGTCTCTCTCGTGGACGCGGCTATCTCAACAGACGGTCTAATGTTCTCCGCTATCCTGTGCCTTAGACGCCACTCACAGCTTGTCTTTCTCATGTGACATTATCAGATTCTCTTTTTTATTATAATTTTGTCCTGAAACTGAAGGTTATTTATATGAACATTATTACTAGTACCTGCTGGTGGTCATAGTCTGTGTAAAGAGATAGAGGAACATGTGCTGTATACTGTTCTTGCACTGACTTAGCATTTGTCTCATTTCTTGTTAGTTTTTGTGAAAGAAAAATTAATCAAATTGAATTACGGTTTTGTGAGCGGTCAAAGATTCAGTTGTTGACTAGAGTTGAAGATTGGGCTCCCATCTTGTATAGTACCATACACGACCAGTTAACGAGTTGCAGAACTGTACACCGATGGCCGTGCTTGCTGATGGTGAAATAACCCTTCTCATTATCACCACCTTGCACCCCAGTGGTAAAAGGCCAGTACATTACAGTGTGTTTAATAGATGAGATGAAAAGATGCATGTAGTGTTTGTTCAATTGTCCTGTTATATGAGTCACCACATGTGTAGGATGATGGAGGTGGTCTTATATGTGTCCCCAGTCTGTTATATGAGTCACCACATGTGTAGGATGATGGGGGAGGTCTTATATGTGTCCCCAGTCTGTTATATGAGTCACCACATGTGTAGGATGATGGAGGTGGTCTTATATGTGTCCCCAGTCTGTTATATGAGTCACCACATGTGTAGGATGATGGAGGTGGTCTTATATGTGTCCCCAGTCTGTTATATGAGTCACCACATGTGTAGGATGATGGAGGTGGTCTTATATGTGTCCCCAGTCTGTTATATGAGTCACCACATGTGTAGGATGATGGAGGTGGTCTTGTAGGGTTTGTGTACATGATAATTTAAGAATAAATAAATATAAGACTAGAGTATATGGGTGTTATGAAGAGATAAGAGATTCACATGTGGAGGACGTTACCCTCTACTATAATGACATACTTTAGGTAAAGAAGTTGACATTAGGAGCTCCAGTGTCAGGCTTGCTGGCAGACCAGTGCAGTACAACAGCTGCCTGACTTTGGCTTCTGCAGGAAAGATGTATTTCAGGATTAATGAATAAGAGTTTTAGGCTACATGATATCCCTTTTAAGTGACATAAAATGCATCAAAATGTGTGGCTGATCTGATAATGTCATATCTGCATAGCTTAGTGTCTGACTCTTTACTTTTGTTTGCATGCGGGGTTCAGGCGGGGTCACCCTCGGCGGGGTCTCCCTCCCCCCCAAAGAGCGTCTGCTCTTCAAGCTCCACCTCTACTGACCAACATCGCCACCACCAACTCTCGCATGTCCTCAACGCCACTTCCAAAGTGAGTAATTTAGGATGCAGTACTGTACCACAGGGGAGGGTAGCTGCGCTGGCCACAAGAGAAGCTGTGTACCGGTACCAGTGGCGGCTCGTCGGTGGGCACTGTGGAACTGCAGCACCCCCTATTTCACCCGATATATATATGTACAGTATTATATAATATAATATATCATATATGTTTATTTATTTATACTTGTACAAGATATTTAAAACTATTATCAATAATCCTTAAACTTAATGTCAATGGCCATCCTCTAATTCCAAGAAAACAACAAAAATATCTGTATGTGGAACTGTCTTACTCTACAGTTCCAATAACGGGCGTTTGCTTTGTCTCATGCATGCGCTCATGTCCTGGAGGCAAGCGGGGGCGAGCACTGTGGATCACTCAGTGCCGATCTGGTTATCAGTGTGGGAGGTAGTGTTAACGCATCATCCTGTGTGGTGCCTACGTGCCGTCTGCTATATCAAGAGTATTTGAATGTGATCAATTACAGATGATGTGATATCATACTGTATGATATCACATCATTTACAATTGATCACATTCAAATACTCTTGATATAGCAGACGGCACGTAAGCACCACACAGGATGATGCGTATGATTCATACTCATAGAGACTACATTTTGTATTCATTGTTTTTTCCAGAAACTTTATTGTGTAGAAGAATTTGAATTAATTAAACATGGCCTCCTTGTTTTCCCAAGAAACAAGTTCTGTGACCGTGAGTGAACTTCAACAACTTGAATTTTCACAGTTGTCTCTTCACGAGAAAGTTGCTATTAAGACAAGAGGCCGTCCCTCACCTGATATTCAAATATCTCAGCCAGGAATAAGCAACAGTAAGAGGTATATTCGTAGCTTTCATTCAGAATGGTACCAAAGGAAAAGTTGGCTCCGTGGTTGTGAAGTAAAAAATACATTATTTTGTTTTTCGTGTTTGTTGTTTGGAAGTGATGTAACTTGGACAAAAGACGGCTTTAGAAATATATACAAAATGAAAGAAAAAACTGAAAACATGAAAAGTCAAAGAAGCATATTGAAAGAGTGGTTTCACTATCACTTTTAGGAAGTGTAAATATTAAAGAAAAACTTAGTGAAGCCTATAGACTTTTGATCAATGAGCATAACAGGAAGGTTACTAAGAACCGTGAAATTTTATCCAAGATAATAGACTGCATTACATTTTGTGGAAACTTTGAAATTCCTTTACGTGGACATGATGAAAAAGATGATTCAGTAAATCCAGGTGTATTTAGGGGATTAATAAATTTTGCATCTAAATTAGACCCAGATTTAAAGAACCATTTAGAAACAAGTACAGACTTCACAGGTGTTTCTAAGACTATTCAGGATGAGATACTTGACTGCCTGCTGCAGCTATACCATGATGAGATAAAGAAAGAGATTAAAGAAGCTTCATTTGTAGCTGTCACGGCTGATGACACAACAGATGTTTCAGAACACACTCAAGTGGTAATTGTTCTACGGTACATGCTGAATGAAGAAATATTTGAGCGTTTTTGGGGGATTCTTTATTCCAGAAAACCAAACTGTAGATGGCATATCAAAATGTATTCTAGAGCAGGTAGATATAATCCTTCAAGGAAATAGACAAATACTGATAGCTCAGACATTTGATGATGCAAATGTCATGAAAGGCAAAAAAGGGGGCGTTCGGGCAAAAATAAAAGCAGTTTATAATAATGCACATTTCATTCACTGTTATGAGCACCAACTGAATCTGATATTGAGAACTGCAGCAAGTATTACGCGGGACTCAAGAATATTTTTCTCTAACGTTTTGGCTATACCAACATTTTTCTCAAGATCACCACAACATGTATCCATTTTCAATAGGCACACGAACGTCGGCATTCCGCGCCCATCCTCTACAAGGTGGAACTTTAACATACGGACCGTGAACAAAGTTCATGAAAATTTGCAACCTTTAAAAAGCTGCCTTGCTGAAATCCAGTCGACGGAAAATGCAGATTGAACCATTTCAGAAGCAACGGGAATTTTGCATTACCTGAATAATGAAAAGTTCATGTTCTGGTTGGAGTTTTTTCATCAGATCATGCCTCACGTTGAAGTAATTTACAACCAAATGCAGTCTCGAGAAATTGATGTGTTTAAAGTACAGTACATGAATATATAACAAATTTCAAAACTGCTATTTTAGAAATAAGAAACTCGAAGTACTGTGAGAATCCTTCAATGACGCTCATGGCTGAAGCAAAGGAAGTATGTGACTGCATATGTGTTGATATAATGGAGAGATATTCTTTCACTAAACAATTAGTAACTGCTAAATTATTCAACAAGAAAAGCTTCACTAGTCTTAAGAATAAACTGCCTACAGAAGAGATAGGATTGACCACTGAGGCATATCCCATGAGTGACAAAGACAAATTAGAAACTGAACTTAGAGTATTCTACAGTAGGTCCGATATGCATGAATATTGCAGGTTAATTAACCTGCTGAAATTTATCTTTGAAAAAAATTTAGATGGTGTTCTTAGTGAGATTACGAAACTGATAAAAATCCTCTTGACAATTCCTATGACTACATCATAGCCTGAACGCTGCTTTTCAACATTAAAAAGAATAAAAACTTTTCTGAGGAGCACTATGAATCAAGAAAGGCTAAATGCATTTGCAATGATTTCAATGGAGAAAAATTTCTTTAACAGTCGTCCAAACATCAATGAGAAAGTTGTTGACCTTTTCGCTCAAAAGAAAACAAGATGAATGGATTTTATTTTTAAATAAATTTGGATCAAGCTAGACTGGAGTATTTTATCTGTAAGTGTTAAATGTTTTTTTTTTTTTTTGTATTTTTACCATACTTTTAGTATTTTATTATTTTTATCATTATATATATATATACTGGTACTGTATTTCTGTGTGTGTGTCTTACATAATATTAAAACAATTCTTAAAAATGTTTTGAAGCAGCACCCCCACGAATTAGAGTCACGAGCCGCCACTGACCAGTACAGTACTGTACAGCAGTGATGTAGGCTTCCTGCAGCTTCACTACACTATACTTGGTCAAGAGTACATGTAAGGAGGGCAGCTACAGTAATTGAGTGTGACTCAGTTATCATCTGGAGTCTAGGATGAATTTAGTCATCGTTTGAGGCATAAATTTGTCATCCACAACTACATCTTTCTGTAGTTATAGTACATCACAGTACAGTACAGTACTGTACTTTAGTACTGTACTGTACTGTACCAGTGAGTATTTTGATGATGGTGAATTTAGTATGTTTGGACAAATTCCATTTAATTTATCATAGTAATTTATGCCATCTAAAGTATACCTTGGTGTAATCATCATTTGGTACAGTACAGTTTAGTGTAGACAAAATTTTGTTTTTTAATTTTAATGATCTTTTATTGTATAATACTGGAGAACATAATGTAGGGTCATTAACAGTCAGGTAGGGAAGACTGTATCATTTTCATCATTGTTGGAGGAAGTCTTATGCTACTGGGTGTGGCAACATTAGATTGATGTTTTATTGCTGTATAGTATTATGTTTAAAAAAAGTTATCTTTTATCAGTTCAGTAAAGCTCTTGTTATTATTTAGGCCTTAATTAACAAACATGTTGGTAATGATATGTGGAACTGACACACAAAATCAATAATATTTATCAGTGACTTGACTTCACCTTGGTTACAGATGACAGTGCGCGACGGGAGCAGAACGCTGCGGCCGGACGAGCCAACACTAGTCCCCGGGGAGCACCTGGAGGGGACGGCCCGGGAGGTCACTTACCTCTGTCCGTACACGGGACCAAAGAAAGGGACGCTCTCGGTCACCAATTATCGTCTGTACTTTCGCAGTCCAGAAACTGATCCTCCCTTTGAGTTAGAAGTGCCCTTGGGTGTGGTGAGTCATGGAGAAGTACTTTACTGTAAGTCTAACATGTCAGGCTTGTTCTGCCTACACTACTGTATCTTCTTGTACAGTAATGTGCCTCGACAGAAGAGTCTCTGGGCTGGTCTTTTAGGTCTTCCTCACCCCAGAACCTTCATAGTTGCTTGATCCTTTACACCACCATGCCTGTGTGAAGCTGCTGTAGACACTTTCATCAAGTGACTTAAGGCCTTCCTTCTGTGGTGCTGTATGTGACTGTTGATGATGTACAGTAAACATGTACACTAGAATATCTTAGCGTGTGTGATGGTTGGTCTCTTAAACTATCCTATTGTACTATGAATAGTTTCTTACTTCAGTTACAACTTTAAAGAAGGTATGCAGCTACCAGGTACTGTATTGTTGATATTAATAAATTTTTGGTACACTGTTGTATATCATAATTTATGGGCCATTTATAACATATCTGAGCTGGGTGAGGTGATGTGAGGCATGAGGCAGCTAACAAACAAGTTAGTGGGACTGCCTCACTCTTCCTGGGGTAAAGCTCTAACATGGCAGGTAAATAATTATAATCATTGAGATTCAATATCTTACATGAATCTTAGGGTGTAACAAATTGACCAGGTTCTCTACTGGTCTTGGCACAGTACAGTATACTATTTGTTTATTTGATGCCACAGTTGGCTGGAGGGAAAGGCAGCAGTCATAAAGCATAACATTGTTGTCAGAATGGGTAGTGTATCTTGCCACTGATTACTGTCAACTGTCGGGTCATTAGACAATTGTTCATCTGCTCAGGTTGTTTTGTGCCTCAACTCTTGATGTACAGGCAACACAGACTGTGTGCTGGGGTAAATACTGCATCTCACTTCTTGTTAGTATTGTACTTATGTATATTTGTACATTTCAGGTGTCCAGAATAGAGAAGGTGGGCGGTGCTAATACTAGTCGTGGCGAAAACTCTTACGGTATTGAGATATTTTGTAAGGATATACGAAACTTGCGGTTCGCCCACAAACAGGTATGGCCGCTTTTCTTACAGTGCTCTACAGTATCCATGACAGTCTCCCTGTACCTTATTGTGTTATATCACATGTGATCTTCAGACAGTTGGTACGGAATAATTTGCATGCATTGCTTTCTGTCCGCTTTATTCTTCATCCCTGGCCGTGAGAGTCAGAGGCTGCATCGCTAACATCATTATAAACATGTTCAGTATAAACAGCACCATGCTTCCCTCACACTATATAATTATTAGCTTTCAATTTCCTGACCTAAAGTGGCACCGCTGGGAGTTGTGTCAAGGCTGGACTGTATGTATATATTAATAATATCTGACAAGCAGTCATCATCAGCAGGTCTTTATCCTCACTTTCCTCCCACTTGTTACTTTCTTCTGTCTGTTTTATCAGTTCTTGGTTGTGCCTTATTCTCCTCTTGTCATATTATCTAAAAACACTCATTCTCTCCTTCCCTCCTTTTTTCATTGGATTTCTTCACTCCTATTTGTGTAAACGTTCATTTTATACATTTCTCTGACGTGTCTTAAAGCTTGAGGTGGACTGTTTACCTCGGCCTGTTAGGACACAGTCTCTCACCTTGACATGTTCACCAAGACAGTGTAACCCCTTATGTAGTACTGTGCCTCTCGCCTAGTAAACTTGTCTCATGTTAACCCAACAAAATATTAAAACTGGCATCAGGTAGCAGTGAGTCCTCAGCAGGTGGAGCTCCTCAGTGAGTCCTCAGCAGGTGGAGCTCCTCAGTGAGTCACCAGCAGGTGGAGCTCCTCAGTGAATCACCAGCAGGTGGAGCTCCTCAGTGAGTCACCAGCAGGTGGAGGTCCTCAGTGAGTCACCAGCAGGTGGAGCTCCTCAGTGAATCACCAGCAGGTGGAGCTCCTCAGTGAATCACCAGCAGGTGGAGCTCCTCAGTGAGTCACCAGCAGGTGGAGGTCCTCAGTGAGTCACCAGCAGGTGGAGCTCCTCAGTGAGTCACCAGCAGGTGGAGCTCCTCAGTGAGTCACCAGCAGGTGGAGGTCCTCAGTGAGTCACCAGCAGGTGGAGGTCCTCAGTGAGTCACCAGCAGGTGGAGGTCCTCAGTGAGTCACCAGCAGGTGGAGGTCCTCAGTGAGTCACCAACAGGTGGAGGTCCTCAGTGAGTCACCAGCAGGTGGAGCTCCTCAGTGAGTCTCCAGCAGGTGGAGCTCCTCAGTGAGTCACCAGCAGGTGGAGCTCCTCAGTGAATCACCAGCAGGTGGAGGTCCTCAGTGAGTCACCAACAGGTGGAGGTACCCATTGAGTCACCAGCAGGTGGAGCTCCTCAGTGAGTCACCAGCAGGTGGAGGTCCTCAGTGAGTCACCAGCAGGTGGAGGTCCTCAGTGAGTCACCAACAGGTGGAGGTCCTCAGTGAGTCACCAGCAGGTGGAGCTCCTCAGTGAGTCACCAGCAGGTGGAGGTCCTCAGTGAGTCACCAGCAGGTGGAGGTCCTCAGTGAGTCACCAGCAGGTGGAGGTCCTCAGTGAGTCACCAGCAGGTGGAGGTACTCAGTGAGTCACCAGCAGGTGGAGGTACTCAGTGAGTCACCAGCAGGTGGAGCTCCTCAGTGAGTCACCAGCAGGTGGAGGTACTCAGTGAGTCACCAGCAGGTGGAGGTACTCAGTGAGTCACCAGCAGGTGGAGGTCCTCAGTGAGTCACCAGCAGGTGGAGGTCCTCAGTGAGTCACCAGCAGGTGGAGGTCCTCAGTGAGTCACCAGCAGGTGGAGGTCCTCAGTGAGTCACCAACAGGTGGAGGTCCTCAGTGAGTCACCAACAGGTGGAGGTCCTCAGTGAGTCACCAGCAGGTGGAGCTCCTCAGTGAGTCACCAGCAGGTGGAGGTCCTCAGTGAGTCACCAGCAGGTGGAGGTCCTCAGTGAGTCACCAGCAGGTGGAGGTACTCAAGTGAGTCACCAACAGGTGGAGGTCCTCAGTGAGTCACCAGCAGGTGGAGCTCCTCAGTGAGTCACCAACAGGTGGAGGTCCTCAGTGAGTCACCAGCAGGTGGAGGTACTCAGTGAGTCACCAGCAGGTGGAGCTCCTCAGTGAGTCACCAGCAGGTGGAGGTACTCAGTGAGTCACCAGCAGGTGGAGGTACTCAGTGAGTCACCAGCAGGTGGAGGTCCTCAGTGAGTCACCAGCAGGTGGAGGTCCTCAGTGAGTCACCAGCAGGTGGAGGTCCTCAGTGAGTCATTAGCAGGTGGAGGTCCTCAGTGAGTCACCAGCAGGTGGAGCTCCTCAGTGAATCACCAGCAGGTGGAGCTCCTCAGTGAATCACCAGCAGGTGGAGCTCCTCAGTGAGTCATTAGCAGGTGGAGGTCCTCAGTGAGTCACCAGCAGGTGGAGGTACTCAGTGAGTCACCTGAAGGTGGAGGTCCTCAGTGAGTCACCAGCAGGTGGAGGTCCTCAGTGAGTCACCAGCAGGTGGAATGTACTCAGTGAGTCACCAGCAGGTGGAGGTCCTCAGTGAGTCACCAGCAGGTGGAGGTACTCAAGTGAGTCACCAGCAGGTGGAGGTCCTCAGTGAGTCACCAGCAGGTGGAGGTCCTCAGTGAGTCACCAGCAGGTGGAGGTACTCAAGTGAGTCACCAGCAGGTGGAGGTCCTCAGTGAGTCACCAGCAGGTGGAGGTCCTCAGTGAGTCACCAGCAGGTGGAATGTACTCAGTGAGTCATTAGCAGGTGGAGGTCCTCAGTGAGTCACCAGCAGGTGGTGGTCCTCAGTGAGTCACCAGCAGGTGGAGGTCCTCAGTGAGTCACCAGCAGGTGGAGGTACTCAAGTGAGTCACCAGCAGGTGGAGGTCCTCAGTGAGTCACCAGCAGGTGGAGGTCCTTAGTGAGTCACCAGCAGGTGGAGGTACTCAAGTGAGTCACCAGCAGGTGGAGGTCCTCAGTGAGTCACCAGCAGGTGGAGGTCCTCAGTGAGTCACCAGCAGGCAGAGGTCCTCAGTGAGTCACCAGCAGGTGGAGGTCCTCCTATAAATCAACCCTATCGTCGCTGCCCCCTTCTTTACACACTGTACTATACGCACAGTGTTCCTATATGACAACTCACATACGCTATAAAGTGACATCCCCGTTAGCCTCAGTAATTGACATAGGTCTTCCGGGAACGAGAGATTTCTGGGTATTGAGACAATTTTCTCTGCCCTGGAAAAAATCCCTCATCCTCGGAGCTGTATTGGGGTAAGTTTTCCCAGAGTCTCCCCAACCAACAGACACAGAGCTGTATTTCAACACCACCATACACATGTACTGTACTCACCAGCAGAGGCCTTGAGCTAGTGGTGCAGGCAGGCCAACTGGTGATACAGGATGGCCTGCCTTTGTCCTGTACTGTAGCAGGTGTTGCTAACTGTCACTCTCTTCTCTCTCCATGAAGGAAGGCTTGTACATGCACTGTATACTGTACATACACCTCTACACAGTAGCCATACACTGTCCACACACACACTGCTTTGTACTGTACATTGTATATAACTGTAATGACTTTATATGTCGTAACACTGTATTCTTGGCTGATTGTGTCCTAGTACAGTATTGCTCAACACAAGTTGTACACAAACACAGCAGCGAGCGTGGAAAACCATTGTACAATGGCAGCAGAGTATGAACTAAGCGCACGAGCCTACAGCCTAAGTTACCCAAGTAGCTAGCCCACCCAGCACGTGTAGTGTGTCAGTGTTGTTACAGTAGTGTTAATACGCCAGTGTAGAGTCAGCTGAGCATCATGTAAAGTTTCTAAAATTATTGTCACAGAAAAAACTCCTCAAAAAATATTTAGTGCTACAGTGTAATACTTTTGGCTGTATTCAAGAACGTGGAGCGTAGGGTCTCTATAGGCACCGATTACGGGCGGTAGTGAAGAAGCTCGGTGAAAGCCCAAGGCGTGGTCAATGGCTATGGCTATTTGTAGAGGTTGACTGTAGATTACTGGATGGTTCATGAGAAGGGGGAGGGCACTGTAAGAGGCCCATAAAAAAAATGTTGATAATTTGTACATTGACCAGCATCTATGTATAGTGTATGTTTGAATACAGTGTGATAAGAAAATAATTATTTTTTAGGGTAATGAAAGAAATTTGGTTAGTTTTAGGAAGTTTAATATTTACCAAAGTGACTTGAGTCACAACTCTCCCACCACAACAGTCAGATGATGGTTTGATGCTTGAATGTTTTAATGTGTGATTTATGGCTACTACACTTGTTCTATTTGGGGAAATAAGATAAATCTAGTGAGCATGAATAATTCTAAATGAATGACCATTACTCTCATATACCAGGAAATGCGCTGAGGCTTCATCTTACAAAATTGCAAAGTGATGAACCAAAATTTATATAATCGACTGGGATAGACAGTCCGTGCCAGGTAATTAAACTACAAGTGGCTAGTTAGCCAGTAATTCCCGGCTGGCCAGACCGAAGGCTACGTAGCCGGGATGTTAAGTCAGTTTGGAAAAGTCGCGTAATCTGACGTATGAGAATCATTAGTTTTGGTTCCTCGAGTTCTATTGTTTTTCCTTTAGCCGTTACGTTAAGTTTGGTAACAATTGATTCTCCATCATTTGTGGGATGTTCTTGAGAAAAGGAAGAAGTTTATTCTGTTGAAAAGTTCCTTAATACCATTGAAGATTACCTGTGTGTTAGTATGTTCTGAGTGAGCCAAGCATAGAGCCTCTATATCACCTAGTGTTATGCTGTACAGTAGACTACAACCAATAGATTGGAAAACGTACTTGTAAATATGACATAAAATACTTGTAAATATGACATCAACCATCGGGTCAGGCTGGATTTATCTCACCACACAAGTACTGTAAATGACAACACTAGCTACATGGCAACAACAACCGGGATAGACTAAGAGAGAGCTTTATGGTACTGTACCTTGTTAATAATACCTGTGTGTGTTTCTGTGGTACCTTTTGTTGATTTTTAACATTAATTGTTTATTTTGAAACTTTACTTTTGTTTCTTTTATGGCCCAAAGCCCACCACTAACAGACTCAGGTTAACCTTCCACTGTAGTGTCCAGGACTAATAACATGTTGTAGACTCAGGTTAACCTTCCACTGTAGTGTCCAGGACTAATAACATGTTGTAGACTCAGGTTAACCTTCCACTGTAGTGTCCAGGACTAATAACATGTTGTAGACTCAGGTTAACCTTCCACTGTAGTGTCCAGGACTTATAACATGTTGTAGACTCAGGTTAACCTTCCACTGTAGTGTCCAGGACTAATAACATGTTGTAGACTCAGGTTAACCTTCCACTGTAGTGTCCAGGACTAATAACATGTTGTAGACTCAGGTTAACCTTCCACTGTAGTGTCCAGGACTAATAACATGTTGTAGACTCAGGTTAACCTTCCACTGTAGTGTCCAGGACTAATAACATGTTGTAGACTCAGGTTAACCTTCCACTGTAGTGTCCAGGACTTATAACATGTTGTAGACTCAGGTTAACCCTTCCACTGTAGTGCCCAGGACTAATAACATGTATTATGCTTGTCTTCCCATCACAACTAAGTCCTTCAAAGAGTTGTTTATAACTGGCAGCCATCAGTCATTACACTGTACAGGATAGTTAGTTATGACAGCTTGTATGCACCTCTTAATTGGGTCAGCTGTATTGGAATTCCATACATCAGTAATTTAACTTTCACACCTGATGCTGTACACACCATCTCCTCGTTACAGAGCCAAGTGCTTGTGTCACACGTTACGTTCTCAGTCTTGGTGGTGTTATTAGATCAAACTTTAATCCTCCTTAACATTGGGCTGCCGCACTACACATCTTTCTCTTTGTTGACCATTCAGTTTTGGTCCAAACTGGCTTGTTAATGTTAGTGGGGCCAAGACACTGTTTTGGGTGACTCCCGGTCCTTGTCAATTAATATAATGTACAGTATATTGTTCTGCACTGGGTTGATATACTGTAGTTTATTTATTGAGGAGCATATTCTTTATGATTGATTGTGTGTAAACATGCAATTAAAACATACAGTTTATAATTTTCATTAATATATAAGCAGAGAAATTTTGACACACACTAGCCAGGACTACACTGTACACTGTTTACTGTACAGTACATGATCAGCACAGGATGCTCTCAGATGCCTGTGTCACCAACTTATCAACTTCCAGTGCTCGAAAAAGACTTCTTAATATTTTGTATAGTGGTCCCTCGGTTAATGAACACAATTCGTTCCACAGAGTCGTTCGTTAACCAAAAATTTCGTAAACCGAATCTATTGTTTCAATGGGATATTGGGTAATTGGTTCCAGCTCACAGAAAAGTACATACAAAGTAAAGCCAAAAACACATAAAGTCAGAAACACTCCTAAAATTCCCCTAAATCGCCCTTAAGTCACTATACAGTATATGTATACAGTCATGCGCCAGTTAACGTCCAACCAAACAATGTCCGATCGCATATACGTCCGTGGCCCCCCCCCCCCCCCCCCCCCCCCCAAAAAAAAAAAAAACTTCCGTGACGCCTGCTGGGACCACCACTCCACGACCCCCTGACCCAGACACGATGATCCTTCCCATACTGGCCAGATATTATGTGTTAAAGGAATATCCTTCCTTAGGCTTTAGTAAGCATTTGCCTCTAGGTTTATGTTAACTTAAATCTATTGAGGATAAAATCTTTCACCTACACATTGACAATGACACATTTGCTGTAATCAGACATATCTAGTTGCCTCAACAATTGCAACCCCAGTTGCAGTTGGGGTTGCAATTTCAAATTCTGTGTCATTACTAAGGAATAACGAAGTCTCTGGTGCACTGCACTCTAAGATTATAAGAAAACGGACTCAGGCGTCCTGAAGCGAGAGAAAACGGACTCCTATGATGAGGGACACAGGCACTCACACGTGCCACTTATACTGACAGACTTGACACTCACTTGACAAGTTTTACCAACCATTAGTTGTGTACATTATCTAGTGAATTTAGTCAATATTGCACAGTACAAGTACACTGCAATACAGTGGTCCCTCGGTTAACAATGGAACAAACCTGTACTGTACATGTACTAAATGATTATGGTACTTAAATTGTTATGTCTATTGCAAATATAGATTGTTTATACAGGTATTCAAATAAATTACTATCTTACAAGAATCCCAGCGATGTAAGTTATATTCACCCAAGTCGTTTGGGTGGCAAATTATGAGAAGAGCTTAGTCACTCTTAAGTAATGATAAATAAACACGCAGGCCTTCAGCGCCAACTGTCAAATCTTATCTCAAATAAATAAACAAACACCAGACACACTGTCACCTCACCTCCCCCCCCCCCCCCCGCCCCCTGCTCCCCCCCCCTCTCTTCCCATGCTCGCTGGCTACCTCCCTCCTTGCCTCCCTCCTTGTGTTCCCAGACAAAAGATTGGTGATAACTTTATTCTTTAAGGTGTTTATTTTATATTATATCTCAGACTTAAGTTAGGAGATTATAATTTGCAGTGCTGGAATCCTTGCAAGACAGCCAATAATTTGAATATGAATGTCATATATTTTGCTGAAGATATAAAAATTGTAGTACATTAGTGTGCAATACTGTGGGTATTACATTTTATAATGTAAAGCTTTTCAACTGTATTTTTGGGTAGATTTACATAAATTTCTTCATTTATTTTCATCCATTTACATGCACACACCATACTAAAAGAAACGTAAAAGAAATAAATGACCTTAGTGCAAAGCTGGAGTGCACATGTACTAATTTGATTACGGTACTAAAATTATGTCTAGTGCAAATTACAACATGTTTATATTAAAATTAATCAGTATCTTACAAGAATCCCAGCAATGTAAATTATATTCACCCAGGTCATTTCACTGGCTTTTTATAATAGAGAAGCTTAGTCACTTAAGAACTGATAAATATACAGGCGTTAGACCTAGGCCTGTGCCAACTGTCAAACCGCTCCCCTCCCCCCTCCCTCCCTCCCTCCCTCTGCTCGGCGTCTAATGTGTGTTTATTTATCAGTCCTTAAGTGACTAAGCTTCTCTCTTATAAGATGCCAGTGAATTGACCTGGGAGAATATAATTTACATTGTTGGGATTCTTGTAACATACTGATTAATTTTAATATAAACATGCTGTAATTTGCACTGGACATAACAATTTTAGTACCGTAATCAAATTAGTACATGTGCACTCCAGCTTTGCACTAAGGTCATTTATTTCTTTTATGTTTCTTTTAGTATGGTGTGTGCATGTAAATGGATGAAAATAAATGAAGAAATTTATGTAAATCTACCCAAAAATACAGTTGAAAAGCTTTACATTATAAAATGTAATACCCACTGTACACTAATGTACGTACTACAATTTTTATCTCTTGTGCAAAATATATGACGTTTATATTCAAATTATTCACTGTCTTGCAAAGATTCCAGCAATGTAAATTATATTCTCCTAACTTTAGTCTGAGATATCATATAAGATATAAATTGTAAGTCTACTTATAACCACCAAGCCCTTGCTGGGAAGGAGGGAGGGAGGGGTGACAGTGACATGTTTAACAGTTAGCTCCGAATGTCTCGTGAAGTATTTATTTGTTTATTTATGTTGTTTAGATTGAGTTTTTGTTTTATGCTTAAAAAATTTCATAGAAGTGACCCGGGAGAATATAATTTACATTGTTGGAATTCTTATAAGATAGTGATTAATTTGAATGTAAACATGCCATAGTTTGCACTAGACTAAAATTTAAGTAATCATTTTGCACAAATATTAAAGAGCACAATTTTCTTGATATTTACTCCACTGGAAATGAATGTAAACATAGAACAGATTACTGAATTACTGAATTGGCAGACTGGCCCATCAGCTGATGCTCACAACAAAACGTGATGTTCGTAAGGATTTCGTTAATCAAATTTTTGTTTGTTAACCGAATTGAAGATTTTTATGGAAGGTAATTCGTTAACCGAACCGTCCGTTAACAGAGGGACCGCTGTAGTGGGGCTTATGTTCACATGCTGAAACACTGAAACCAAAAGAAATTTTTCTTATTAGCAAATTTTTGTAAAACATTTCTATGTAAATCAAAGCTCTCTTGTATAATATAAATTAGTAAAGATGTCAGAACTTCTTTAATGTTGATATTGACTTCACATGAAAAAATATTAAAATATAGTACAGTAATATCTGTTACCCGGAACAATTGGTGCAGAGTATGTTTTGGTTTGAGAGATTTTTGTATAGAGATGAATTTTCTTTTCCACGGAAAGAATCGCGTCTGTAGAATTTTTCCGGTCATTGGTGAAAGTTTCAGCGTCTAAACTACGCGTCTGGCAAAGAGTACCAGTGTCGTGGAGGCTTAACTGCAGTCAGACAGTCACAGAGCTGTATTTATCTATATAAACACTACTGTACACATAAACACATTATATGTAAACAAAATATACTATACCGGGGGCCCTTGCTCTATGTTGTACTGATATATGTCATTTCACAGACACCTTTTTGAGGGACTTGTTGTGTCTACTTTAAAAGAGGTTTTGAGCCATTGATGGCCAGCATAACACTGTGTGGTTAAGTTACCCGTATACCCTTGTGTTACCCGGCCACTGCCTACCATCACCTAGCAGCTTTTAGGCACACTAGTGAATGGTGGTGGGTCTTAAATGGAGGATTGAGAGTGAAGTGCCATTTTATGCTCAAGATCATAACTAAGGAATATGGCTACCAACCGAGTCATTATGGTGAAGGTTCCCTGAGTCATTGACTGAGGTACACAAGACAGTTAGTTATGGTGAAGGTTCCCTGAGTCATTGACTGAGGTACACAAGACAGTTAGTTATGGTGAAGGTTCCCTGAGTCATTGACTGAGGTACACAAGACAGTTAGTTATGGTGAAGGTTCACTGAGTCATTGACTGAGGTACAAGACAGTTAGTTATGGTGAAGGTTCCCTGAGTCATTGACTGAGGTACACAAGACAGTTAGTTATGGTGAAGGTTCACTGAGTCATTGACTGAGGTACACAAGACAGTTAGTTATGGTGAAGGTTCCCTGAGTCATTGACTGAGGTACACAAGACAGTTAGTTATGGTGAAGGTTCACTGAGTCATTGACTGAGATACACAAGACAGTTAGTTATGGTGAAGGTTCACTGAGTCATTGACTGAGATACACAAGACAGTTAGTTATGGTGAAGGTTCACTGAGTCATTGACTGAGGTACAAGACAGTTACGTATGGTGAAGGTTCACTGAGTCATTGACTGAGGTACACAAGACAGTTAGTTATGGTGAAGGTTCCCTGAGTCATTGACTGAGGTACACAAGACAGTTAGTTTTGGTGAAAGTTCCCTGAGTCATTGACTGAGATACACAAGACAGTTAGTTATGGTGAAGGTTCACTGAGTCATTGACTGAGGTACACAAGACAGTTACGTATGGTGAAGGTTCACTGAGTCATTGACTGAGGTACACAAGACAGTTAGTTATGGTGAAGGTTCACTGAGTCATTGACTGAGGTACACAAGACAGTTACGTATGGTGAAGGTTCACTGAGTCATTGACTGAGGTACACAAGACAGTTAGTTATGGTGAAGGTTCACTGAGTCATTGACTGAGGTACACAAGACAGTTAGTTATGGTGAAGGTTCCCTGAGTCATTGACTGAGGTACACAAGACAGTTAGTTATGGTGAAGGTTCACTGAGTCATTGACTGAGGTACACAAGACAGTTACGTATGGTGAAGGTTCACTGAGTCATTGACTGAGGTACACAAGACAGTTAGTTATGGTGAAGGTTCACTGAGTCATTGACTGAGGTACACAAGACAGTTAGGTATGGTGAAGGTTCACTGAGTCATTGACTGAGGTACACAAGACAGTTAGTTATGGTGAAGGTTCCCTGAGTCATTGACTGAGGTACACAAGACAGTTAGTTATGGTGAAGGTTCACTGAGTCATTGACTGAGGTACATAAGACAGTTAGTTATGGTGAAGGTTCACTGAGTCATTGACTGAGGTACACAAGACAGTTAGTTATGGTGAAGGTTCCCTGAGTCATTGACTGAGGTACACAAGACAGTTAGTTATGGTGAAGGTTCACTGAGTCATTGACTGAGGTACACAAGACAGTTAGTTATGGTGAAGGTTCACTGAGTCATTGACTGAGATACACAAGACAGTTAGTTATAGTGAAGGTTCCCTGAGTCATTGACTGAGGTACACAAGACAGTTAGTTATGGTGAAGGTTCCCTGAGTCATTGACTGAGGTACACAAGACAGTTAGTTATGGTGAAGGTTCACTGAGTCATTGACTGAGGTACACAAGACAGTTAGTTATGGTGAAGGTTCCCTGAGTCATTGACTGAGGTACACAAGACAGTTAGTTATGGTGAAGGTTCCCTGAGTCATTGACTGAGGTACACAAGACAGTTAGTTATGGTGAAGGTTCCCTGAGTCATTGACTGAGGTACACAAGACAGTTAGTTATGGTGAAGGTTCTTTTAGTCATTGACTGAGGTACACAAGACAGTTAGTTATGGTGAAGGTTCACTGTGTCATTGACTGAGGTACACAAGACAGTTAGTTATGGTGAAGGTTCACTGAGTCATTGACTGAGGTACACAAGACAGTTAGTTATGGTGAAGGTTCTCTGAGGTACACAAGACAGTTAGTTATGGTGAAGGTTCACTGAGTCATTGACTGAGGTACACAAGACAGGTATGGTGAAGGTTCACTGAGTCATTGACTGAGGTACACAAGACAGTTAGTTATGGTGAAGGTTCACCGAGTCATTGACTGAGGTACACAAGACAGTTATGGTGAAGGTTCACTGAGTCATTGACTGAGATACACAAGACAGTTAGTTATGGTGAAGGTTCACTGAGTCATTGACTGAGGTACACAAGACAGTTAGTTATGGTGAAGGTTCACTGAGTCATTGACTGAGGTACACAAGACAGTTAGTTATGGTGAAGGTTCACTGAGGTACACAAGACAGTTAGTTATGGTGAAGGTTCACCGAGTCATTGACTGAGATACACAAGACAGTTAGTTATGGTGAAGGTTCACTGAGTCATTGACTGAGGTACACAAGACAGTTAGTTATGGTGAAGGTTCACTGAGTCATTGACTGAGGTACACAAGACAGTTTGGTATGGTGAAGGTTCACTGAGTCATTGACTGAGGTACACAAGACAGTTAGTTATGGTGAAGGTTCACTGAGTCATTGACTGAGGTACACAAGACAGTTAGTTATGGTGAAGGTTCACCGAGTCATTGACTGAGATACACAAGACAGTTAGTTATGGTGAAGGTTCACTGAGTCATTGACTGAGGTACACAAGACAGTTAGTTATGGTGAAGGTTCACTGAGTCATTGACTGAGGTACACAAGACAGTTTGGTATGGTGAAGGTTCACTGAGTCATTGACTGAGGTACACAAGACAGTTAGTTATGGTGAAGGTTCACTGAGTCATTGACTGAGGTACACAAGACAGTTAGTTATGGTGAAGGTTCACCGAGTCATTGACTGAGATACACAAGACAGTTATGGTGAAGGTTCCCTGAGTCATTGACTGAGGTACACAAGACAGTTAGTTATGGTGAAGGTTCACTGAGTCATTGACTGAGGTACACAAGACAGTTAGTTATGGTGAAGGTTCACTGAGTCATTGACTGAGGTACACAAGACAGTTAGTTATGGTGAAGGTTCCCTGAGGTACACAAGACAGTTAGTTATGGTGAAGGTTCCCTTTGTCATTGACTGAGGTACACAAGACAGTTAGTTATGGTGAAGGTTCACTGAGTCATTGACTGAGGTACACAAGACAGTTAGTTATGGTGAAGGTTCACTGAGTCATTGACTGAGGTACACAAGACAGTTAGTTATGGTGAAGGTTCACTGAGTCATTGACTGAGGTACACAAGACAGTTAGTTATGGTGAAGGTTCACTGAGTCATTGACTGAGGTACACAAGACAGTTAGTTATGGTGAAGGTTCACTGAGTCATTGACTGAGATGCACAAGACAGTTAGTTATGGTGAAGGTTCACTGAGTCATTGACTGAGATGCACAAGACAGTTAGTTATGGTGAAGGTTCACTGAGTCATTGACTGAGATGCACAAGACAGTTAGTTATGGTGAAGATTCACTGAGTCATTGACTGAGATGCACAAGACAGTTAGTTATGGTGAAGGTTCCCTGAGTCATTGACTGAGATACACAAGACAGTTAGTTATGGTGAAGGTTCCCTGAGTCATTGACTGAGGTACACAAGACAGCTAGTTATGGTGAAGGTTCCCTGAGTCATTGACTGAGGTACACAAGACAGTTAGTTATGGTGAAGGTTCACTGAGTCATTGACTGAGGTACACAAGACAGTTAGTTATGGTGAAGGTTCTTTTAGTCATTGACTGAGGTACACAAGACAGTTAGTTATGGTGAAGGTTCACTGAGTCATTGACTGAGGTACACAAGACAGTTAGTTATGGTGAAGGTTCACTGAGTCATTGACTGAGGTACACAAGACAGTTAGTTATGGTGAAGGTTCACTGAGTCATTGACTGAGGTACACAAGACAGTTAGTTATGGTGAAGGTTCACTGAGTCATTGACTGAGGTACACAAGACAGTTAGTTATGGTGAAGGTTCACTGAGTCATTGACTGAGGTACACAAGACAGTTAGTTATGGTGAAGGTTCACTGAGTCATTGACTGAGGTACACAAGACAGTTAGTTATGGTGAAGGTTCACTGAGTCATTGACTGAGGTACACAAGACAGTTAGTTATGGTGAAGGTTCACCGAGTCATTGACTGAGGTACACAAGACAGTTAGTTATGGTGAAGGTTCACTGAGTCATTGACTGAGGTACACAAGACAGTTAGTTATGGTGAAGGTTCACTGAGTCATTGACTGAGGTACACAAGACAGTTAGTTATGGTGATGGTTCCCTGAGTCATTGACTGAGGTACACAAGACAGTTAGTTATGGTGAAGGTTCGCTGAGTCATTGACTGAGATACACAAGACAGTTAGTTATGGTGAAGGTTCCCTGAGTCATTGACTGAGGTACACAAGACAGTTAGTTATGGTGAAGGTTCCCTGAGTCATTGACTGAGGTACACAAGACAGTTAGTTATGGTAAAGGTTCCCTGAGTCATTGACTGAGGTACACAAGACAGTTAGTTATGGTGAAGGTTCCCTGAGTCACTGACTGAGGTACACAAGACAGTTAGGTATGGTGAAGGTTCACTGAGTCATTGACTGAGGTACACAAGACAGTTAGTTATGGTGAAGGTTCTTTTAGTCATTGACTGAGGTACACAAGACAGTTAGTTATGGTGAAGGTTCACTGAGTCATTGACTGAGGTACACAAGACAGTTAGTTATGGTGAAGGTTCACTGAGTCATTGACTGAGGTACACAAGACAGTTATGGTGAAGGTTCACTGAGTCATTGACTGAGGTACACAAGACAGTTAGTTATGGTGAAGGTTCACTGAGTCATTGACTGAGGTACACAAGACACTTAGTTATGGTGAAGGTTCACTGAGTCATTGACTGAGGTACACAAGACAGTTAGTTATGGTGAAGGTTCACTGAGTCATTGACTGAGGTACACAAGACAGTTAGTTATGGTGAAGGTTCACTGAGTCATTGACTGAGGTACACAAGACAGTTAGTTATGGTGAAGGTTCACTGAGTCATTGACTGAGGTACACAAGACAGTTAGTTATGGTGAAGGTTCACTGAGTCATTGACTGAGGTACACAAGACAGTTAGTTATGGTGAAGGTTCACTGAGTCATTGACTGAGGTACACAAGACAGTTAGTTATGGTGAAGGTTCACTGAGTCATTGACTGAGGTACACAAGACAGTTAGTTATGGTGAAGGTTCACTGAGTCATTGACTGAGGTACACAAGACAGTTAGTTATGGTGAAGGTTCACTGAGTCATTGACTGAGGTACACAAGACAGTTAGTTATGGTGAAGGTTCACTGAGTCATTGACTGAGGTACACAAGACAGTTAGTTATGGTGAAGGTTCACTGAGTCATTCACTGAGGTACACAAGACAGTTATGGTGAAGGTTCACTGAGTCATTGACTGAGGTACACAAGACAGTTAGTTATGGTGAAGGTTCTTTTAGTCATTGACTGAGGTACACAAGACAGTTAGTTATGGTGAAGGTTCACTGAGTCATTGACTGAGGTACACAAGACAGTTAGTTATGGTGAAGGTTCACTGAGTCATTGACTGAGGTACACAAGACAGTTAGTTATGGTGAAGGTTCACTGAGTCATTGACTGAGGTACACAAGACAGTTAGTTATGGTGAAGGTTCCCTGAGTCATTGACTGAGGTACACAAGACAGTTTGTTATGGTGAAGGTTCACTGAGTCATTGACTGAGGTACACAAGACAGTTAGTTATGGTGAAGGTTCTTTTAGTCATTGACTGAGGTACACAAGACAGTTAGTTATGGTGAAGGTTCACTGAGTCATTGACTGAGGTACACAAGAAGGTTAGTTATGGTGAAGGTTCACTGAGTCATTGACTGAGGTACACAAGACAGTTAGTTATGGTGAAGGTTCACTGAGTCATTGACTGAGGTACACAAGACAGTTAGTTATGGTGAAGGTTCACTGAGTCATTCACTGAGGTACACAAGACAGTTAGTTATGGTGAAGGTTCTTTTAGTCATTGACTGAGGTACACAAGACAGTTAGTTATGGTGAAGGTTCACTGAGTCATTGACTGAGGTACACAAGACAGTTAGTTATGGTGAAGGTTCACTGAGTCATTGACTGAGGTACACAAGACAGTTAGTTATGGTGAAGGTTCACTGAGTCATTGACTGAGGTACACAAGACAGTTAGTTATGGTGAAGGTTCACCGAGTCATTGACTGAGGTACACAAGACAGTTAGTTATGGTGAAGGTTCCCTGAGTCACTGACTGAGGTACACAAGACAGTTAGGTATGGTGAAGGTTCACTGAGTCATTGACTGAGGTACACAAGACAGTTAGTTATGGTGAAGGTTCACTGAGTCATTGACTGAGGTACACAAGACAGTTTGGTATGGTGAAGGTTCACTGAGTCATTGACTGAGGTACACAAGACAGTTAGTTATGGTGAAGGTTCACTGAGTCATTGACTGAGGTACACAAGACAGTTAGTTATGGTGAAGGTTCTTTTAGTCATTGACTGAGGTACACAAGACAGTTAGTTATGGTGAAGGTTCACTGAGTCATTGACTGAGGTACACAAGACAGTTAGTTATGGTGAAGGTTCACTGAGTCATTGACTGAGGTACACAAGACAGTTAGTTATGGTGAAGGTTCACTGAGTCATTGACTGAGGTACACAAGACAGTTATGGTGAAGGTTCACTGAGTCATTGACTGAGGTACACAAGACAGTTAGTTATGGTGAAGGTTCACTGAGTCATTCACTGAGGTACACAAGACAGTTAGTTATGGTGAAGGTTCACTGAGTCATTGACTGAGGTACACAAGACAGTTAGTTATGGTGAAGGTTCTTTTAGTCATTGACTGAGGTACACAAGACAGTTAGTTATGGTGAAGGTTCACTGAGTCATTGACTGAGGTACACAAGACAGTTAGTTATGGTGAAGGTTCTTTTAGTCATTGACTGAGGTACACAAGACAGTTAGTTATGGTGAAGGTTCACTGAGTCATTGACTGAGGTACACAAGACAGTTAGTTATGGTGAAGGTTCACTGAGTCATTGACTGAGGTACACAAGACAGTTAGTTATGGTGAAGGTTCACTGAGTCATTGACTGAGGTACACAAGACAGTTAGTTATGGTGAAGGTTCCCTGAGTCATTGACTGAGGTACACAAGACAGTTTGTTATGGTGAAGGTTCACTGAGTCATTGACTGAGGTACACAAGACAGTTAGTTATGGTGAAGGTTCTTTTAGTCATTGACTGAGGTACACAAGACAGTTAGTTATGGTGAAGGTTCACTGAGTCATTGACTGAGGTACACAAGAAGGTTAGTTATGGTGAAGGTTCACTGAGTCATTGACTGAGGTACACAAGACAGTTAGTTATGGTGAAGGTTCACTGAGTCATTGACTGAGGTACACAAGACAGTTAGTTATGGTGAAGGTTCACTGAGTCATTCACTGAGGTACACAAGACAGTTAGTTATGGTGAAGGTTCTTTTAGTCATTGACTGAGGTACACAAGACAGTTAGTTATGGTGAAGGTTCACTGAG
>CAUDMG010003565.1:0-385000 GCA_958450375.1 Homarus gammarus | reverse complement strand
AGCGAGCAGAGGTGGGCAGAAATGACGCCACAAACAAAAAGACTTTCATGTTGAGAATCCGCAACCATTGAACTCTCACTCGTAACACAAACCTGAAAAAGTGCCAAATTGACCCCCTCTCCTGGGAGACAATTACTCCACACCGTAACGCTTGGAGGAGCACCACACAAGAAAGTGTCAATACTTGAGTAGCCTACTGCATACCGAGGCAGACAAGCGCCAACTCCGGAAAGACTGCCGCCGCCCCTCCCGCACTAGATGTAGCCCTCCACATGTACACATCTGTGAACAACCTTGTGGGTCCCGTATCATCCTCTTTAGTCACCTCAAAACTCACCAGCCTAGGTGACATCCCTAATAACTCATATCATTGTATCATAGCTGAATGATCAGCATACTCGATTCTGAGTGACAGCAAAGTAGTAGTAGTAGTAGTGTGTTTGTGTGTGTGGGTGAGAGAGAGAGATAGTTAGTCAAGGGTCGAGTATACAATACAGGCAGTCCCCGACTTACGACGGGGTTAGGAACCCAAATCCAGGTAGAAAGTCAAATTGGTTGTAAGTCGAAAATGCAAAAAATAATACATATAAAATATAAAATGAAATACAGTGCAGTAAAAGTAATCAATAATGAAGAATAGATACAGTGTTACTGTGCACTTACTTTTAATGTAGTCAGCTGAATACACACAGGGCCCCATAATTTTTTAATTAAACATGGAGATAACATTAACTGGGTGAAGCAGAGGAGGAGACAGGGCTGGGTGAGTCATCAATGTTGCTTTCTTCAGACAGGTTTATGTACAGGGGAAACTTGCTGGTTGAAGGTATTGGATCATCTTTAGGGAGTGAAGAGGCAGCACTGGTGGGGCGTGAGGAGACAGCAGTGGGGGACTTCTTAAAATATATGTCCAATTTAGACTGCACAGTTTGCTTTTTCTTCTCATTGTAAATCTCCCTGTAGCAAGCAAGTGCATCTTGGGCCATTCTGTCAACTTTTGCAAAACGCTCAATATTTTGATCCATTTCGTCAAACATTTGCATCCCCTTATTAATAGTAGCAATGCCTCTGCCATTTGTTTTTTCTGAGCACCACCAGAACTCTCACTGGAACGCTTGCCAGTCATTTTAAAGGGAATTAGAACCGAAAATATTGTCGGTACACAGCTTGATCACTACCGACAACAACGACGGCCAAACACCAACTGAGCGCGCTACAGTGTGGACGCTGTACACCACTAGGCGGCCCAGCCCACTCCACACACTCGTACGGGACGGAAACGTTTCGGTACTGGAAAATACCTACTTAATTTGAAAAAAAAATTTACGACTGCGGCGGTCATATGTCCGGGTGGTCGTATGTCGAGTAGGTCGTAAGTCATGGAGTACCCGTATATCCAGAGTTGTAAAGTAACTAAATAAATTTACTTGAGTACACTACTGTACGCAAGTAACAGTTTGGGTATTTACTAAAAAAAAATTTGTACTTTTAATTTTACTTAAGTAAGATTTTCTAATACTTTTACTCCAATACAATTGAAAAAAACAAAAATCATTACTCGTTACATGACCCAAACAACGACTTGTAATGTCTGTGGCAAACTAATAATATATGTTTTTCTTTAACCATAGTAAAAGAGTTGTGTGGGTGGGGGGTATGGTGTGGGGAGACACCATATACCTAGAGGTAACGTGGCCATGACAGTGGACATTTCCTTTAATCTTCTTGTGTCCATTAGCACCTGGCCTTCCCTCTTACCCTCCTCCACCTTTCCTTCAGGGGCTTGGTCTTCCCATTAGACGTCAGTACGCCCAGATAATTCGCTGATTTTTATTTCGTGGTCCTCTATTATTCACAGATGACACCCTGGCTGTACCCAAGAATAACTAAGGGTAATTTTAAAGTTGCTGGCATTTTTGCGGCTGGGACAGGGAGCCATTTGTTGTAGAGACAATAATTTCCTTTACCTGTATTGTACTGTATATACAGCATGTGCAGGCCCGGGTTATCCATTAGGCACAGTGCCTAGGGCCTACGACATATTGGGGGCCTACGAAGAATAAAACGAGAACATTTCTTCCCCTTTTTCTACAGGTTATTATTAAATTGATACTGAGATACTTTTTTTCCATTTATTTATTACTTAATCCTATTAGTGTCCACCAGCTAGCTGTGCTTCTTGTAAACAAAACTATTTCTGTACTGTACAAGAACAGCTGATCTAACCCATTTTCTTTTACTCAATTCATGGCAAACATCACTGAATCTTATTCTTTCGACATCACATTTTATAATTAGGTACTAGCTTGTGTTATTAGTGAATATGCTGTCAAATGGGGCCCCATATCTTGGAGGTGCCTAAGGCCTACGAAAGTCTTAACCCGGCCCTGAGTATGTGTGTGTGTAGACACACACGTATACTGTATATAATACAGGTAAAAGAAATAATTGTCCTAAGGGCAAACACATAAAGGGAATATACATTTCTTTGTACACAACTTAAAATGTAACCCCCTCCCCCCTCCCTCTTCCCCTCCCCCAGGTCAGCAAATGTTATTTGCGGATTTGGCAATTCGCAGCCACTTTGAGAACCTAACCCCGCAAATTTGAAGGGCATGATGTACCTGTACCTAAAATGAATTTCAATGAGGCCGTGATTCTAAAATGCTGTGCATCAGTGTTCCCCAGCCTTTACAACACTGGGTCACAGTTCTCAACACCTCTAAATCCGTTAGTCACATATAAAGTTGTCAGCATAAACAGGATACATTTAATAAGAAAATCATATTTCTGTATGAGTGTACACAACAAGTATATTACAATAAGTTACATTTATCCAGAAAAATTTATCTTTACACTTACTGTACAGTACAAAGTACACAATAACAAACACTTACACCTACAATTCTTTTATGCAGCCACACCTCATCACAAACTACATATGGCATTGGATAATTTCAGTGTGATTTTTGTTGTTGGATAGTTGCAGCGAGCAAGTTGAATGGTGGGGCAGTATTTCTTGTAGCCGCCACTCTCGTGCACGCAGACAACATCGCCTCTCTGAGCCTCTGCCTTTTATTGCTCTTGATGGTGAGCAGATGTGAGAACACTCTCTCAGAGGAGTAAGTGCTGTGGGTGCCACCAGAACTTGGAGTGCTCTACCACCAATCATCTCATATGCTTGTTTCTGGCTCACTGTTACCCAAAAGTCAGTGAGGTTGCAGCTGTTGTAAAAGTCCTTCATTTCTGAGTCACAGTGGAGTTCGATCAGTGTCTTTTCCTTGAGTGGGCAGATTGGTGTTGTTCAAGTTTGAGATAAGGAGCAGGTTTCTTATCCAACTATTCTTCCTCTTTTCTTCCTCATTTGCAGGAGGAAAATAGTGGCTAAAATTCTGCTGGAGAACGGTGAGACGTTGGGACACAACTGTCATCATTTGGTCGTCATTGACTTCATCCCTGGACTCTACAATCACTTGTCCAAGCTCATCTAAGTCTGAAAAGTCTCTTCTCTCAACTCTTTTCTTCCACTCAGAAATTTTCAATTTGAATGTCTCAATTTTGTCATAGGAAGTGAACACATCTTGACCTGGCTCTTGAAGGGAGAGGTTCAACACAGTGAGCTTGGTGACTATATCACACAAGTAAGAAAGTTTAGCAACCCTCTCCTCTTACATGAAACAGAATACATGCAGTGAGCCACATGCAGTGAGCCACATGCAGTGAGCCACATGCAGTGAGCCACATGCAGTGAGCCACATGCGGTGAGCCACATGCGGTGAGCCACATGCAGTGAGCCACATGCGGTGAGCCACATGCAGTGAGCCACATGCAGTGAGCCACATGCAGTGAGCCACATGCGGTGAGCCACATGCAGTGAGCCACAAGCAGTGAGCCACATGCAGTGAGCCACAGTCTTAGTTAAAAGAGTCTCTTCAACGCAACTCCTCTTGACAGCCATCGCACTTCTCTGTGAAGCAGCGAGGTCTTCTCAGTCTCCCCCATCCCATCGCAGAAGTCATGGAACACGCGAGATTTCTTAGCATTGCTCTTGATATCACTTGGTAGATGGTTTGATACCAAATTCTGCCGATACAGAGTGCAGTGAGACCTTCTATAGTTCAGTGCATAATACGGTGTTATCCCCGTTAACCGGAACAATTGGTGCAGAGCACTTCCGGGGATGAGAGATTTCCGGGTAACGAGACGACTCTCAAAGCCGGAAAAAATCTCTCCTCCCCGGAATTTTCCGGGTAACGGAAAAAATTTCTTGGAATTTCCAGAAAATTCGCCCAATTTTCATCTCTCAAACCCGAAAAAAACTCCCCATCCGGGTATCGGGAAAATGTTTTCAGAATTTTCCGGAAAATGTGCCCCTCGGAAAATCGTTCCCAAAGCCGGAATCTTCCGGAAAATTCCGGCTTTGGAAACGATTTTCCCAGAAAATTTCAATTCCGGCTGTCGGAGAGTTCCGGGTTTGAGGGATTGCAGCTAACGGGGATATTACTGTATTTCAGTGTTGCCACTGCCCAACCACACACACTGCACCATCGGTTGTAATATGTGAACTCTTTTCAATTACAATCCCATTGTGGGTGAGACAGTCCACAACATTGTTTGCAGTTGCTTCACCGGTAGTTCCTGCACCAACATCTTCACAGAAAACTCTTCTGTCATTCACAAGTGCTCACAGTCAACATAGCGAATGAAGCATATCAGCTGAGCCTTGTTTGTGAGATCTGTCGACTCACCACATGTGCCTATTGGGAAATCCGCCACTGCACAGGATGTAGCAACATTGACTTGTTCACAGATTATTGTGGGTCACAATGGGGGTCACAGCACCTGGTCACAGCTGCTCCTGGGTCACAGCACCTGGTCACAGCTGCTCCTGGGTCACAGCACCTGGTCACAGCTGCTCCTGGGTCACAGCACCTGGTCACAGCTGCTCCTGGGTCACAGCACCTGGTCACAGCTGCTCCTGGGTCACAGCACCTGGTCACAGCTGCTCCTGGGTCACAGCACCTGGTCACAGCTGCTCCTGGGTCACAGCACCTGGTCACACTAGTACGGTCATCCTCCGCGTTACGAAAGGGTTCCGTCCCCGGAAAATTGACCGTACCGCGAAATTCCGTAACGCGAAACCTATTTTCCCATTGACTTCCATTATAAAACTGGAGATGCGTTCCTCAGGAATTTTTTTCGGCCCCCAAAAAGTAATTTAAGCAGCTTTATGAATGAAAATAAACATTTATAAACACATACAATACAGTACATTAAATAATTTATGATATACCTTCTTAATACGTCAAGTTCAATATCCAATGTAATACCTTTGCGGCTTCTTTTTGCACTACTGCGGTCACTTCCACTTGATGGCCTCATTCCAGTCATCTTGAATAAGGGTAATGCACTGTACTGTACTTACTGTATGTTTGTAAAAGTTAAATCAAACTGCTGGGGCGAGAAACATGCGCTCACACTGGATGTAAACAATGGACTGATTCCTCGTGGCGACGCCACGCTTGGCGGTAGCAAACACCAAGAAATCCACACCAAACAAATAATAATTTTTAACAAAAATTTTATATGGTGATTTTTTTTTAAATTGTTAAAATTTACCCCAATTTCCGTAAGGGCAGATTTACGGGCCGTATCGCGAAATTATTGGTCATAATTTACAAATTTCGTAAGAGCGAAATTCCGCAACCCGGGTTCCGTAACGCGGGGGATGCCTGTAGATGGTTTGGGTGATTGGGTTGGGGAACACTGCTTTACATAATTCCATCATAGACATAAAGCCTGTATTTATGTGTGACGCTGAGTGTATTTAAAATTATGCTCAAATAACTAAGCACCACTGCCCCCCCCCCCCCCAACACCCCCCAGATGTTATGTGGTGCAAAAAATTCAGCCACTCGTCAATTAAAATTAAAAAGTGACGTGACCACAGCCACACCCCAGTTGAGGGTGAGTCTTAGTCAGACTCAGTCACTATGGAGGCAACAATCATCCACAAACTCCTCAACTGAAGGAACTTGATAGCTGCTTGGCATGCCCAGGGGGTGGAATGGAGCTACTGAGGTCTTCGCCGACATTATGTGACTTATCTCTTAAACTTAACACCCCACTACCTGCATCTGCTGCCTGTGAGCGTCCGTTTAATCAGGCTGGCCTTATTATTTAATTAATTTATTACATCCCAGGGGACAACAACCCTAGTCACATGACCCTGCGGTCAGACACTAATACATTGGTACTCGTGTCTTGCAGGACACAATATGACTTGTGATATGGTGACAATATTGATATAATTTAAGGACAATGGGAGTTAGCACCCACCAAAGTGTGGGTAGTGGACAATAATTAGATCTAAATTATTACTAATAAGTAGGTGGTGACATATAGTGGTCAGTGACTCTCCCTGTGGTAGGAGGACCCTGACAGTCAAGACAATAGTGTTGATGGGTGTTAGTGTTGGGACAGTTTACAGGAAGAGAAGTGCAGGTCATCCCCACCTCAGATAGGTCTGTTTCCTCACCTAAGGCGAGCAGAGACAACATTATGTCTGGACCATAAGTCCACGTTGACAATACCTGTGTGGATAAGGAAGAAAGTGATCATAGTGTTGGATGGATATAATTTCAGCCCGTTCACCATCCCTGCGGTGGATTGTAGGGAGAAGAGCGGCTGAACGTATTCTCTTTGGGTAGGTCACGATGGGCTTATATTTAGGCCTAGAAGATCCTGATTGGAGAGCCATAATTTTGAGAATCAGTTATTGATTAATCTTAATAGAAAGATTTACAAATAAACTTGTGTAATGTTGTGACTTTTATTCTTATCTTTAGTTAACTTTTTATAATTTACTCTGGATTTATTTTAATATTTGAGACAATAATTTGGTTGTTACTTTTTACTTTCATATCTTGAGGACTTTATGAATGAGATACTTTTTTACTTCTATTTGAGTAACATTTTGCCAATGTAAAAATACTTTTACTTAAGTAACAAAGTCCAGTACAGTACTTTTTACAACTCTGTATATATGGACTCTTAGAAGATAATTAAGCAGTGTTATGAAGAGCAACACTGTAACAAGCTTGGAGAAGGGCTGAAATATATTGAAGTTTACTATTAAAATTGTTTTCCTTAAATTGACTTCTTTGTATTTATAATTTAATCACTGATATTCTTATGTGTGTTAAGTTAGTGTGTTTTTTCTCTTAATATCAAATGATTATCTTTATTTATTCCCAGGAGAACCACTCTCGACGCATGGTGACCGAGAAGTTGATGCAGTACGCATTTCCCGCCTCTCATAAGCTGCCCTTCTTTGCCTTTGAATACTGTGAACAATACCCTGAGAATGGTTGGAGTGTGTATGAACCAATTGCTGAGCTCAAGAGACAGGTAATACAGCACTGTGTTAGCACCAGTCTTATATATAAGTACTACAGGTTGTCCATCTCTATAATATGTGTTGGTCCTATTTTATAGATATATATGCAGTATATTAGTTCTGGAACTAATAAGTGGCAGGGCTGAAGTAAACACCTTGCTGGTTTTTCTTTATTGTCGAAAAATATAGTTTCACAGGTACTGAGTTCAGTTGCTCTGCTAAGGAAAGTGTCTTATTGCACTTATAGGAGAACACTTAAGTGAGGTGTTCACTGGGTAATAAGTGATATGAGTCTGCCCGCCCCCTCCTGCTCAGAGTGTGAGATGCAAGGAGAAGCGGGCGAGGTATTTGCTTGACTCGCTCAACCTCTGATGACCTCGGCATGTTTGACATGAACAACCACTGAGTCATGGTTGAATAATTTCGTGAATAACTTCTGATTCATTGTTGAATAACTTAGTGAATAATTGGGAATTATACATTTGGGTGAATATTTGTACAGGCAGTCCCCGACTTACGACCGGGTTAGGGACCCAAATCCAGGTCGTAAGTCGAAAATGCGAATTTAATACATAGAAAATCTAAAATGGGTGTCTCTTTTTCTTCTCAGCACCACAAAACACTCACTTTTAAGCTTGCCAGCCATTTTAAAGTGAATTACAAACGAAAATTTTGTCAGTACATATCGCAATCACTTACGTTTGGACTCGAAAATACATAATTTGACAAAATTTTGGTACGACTGGGGAGGTCGTATGTCCGGGTGGTCAAGGAGTGCCTGTATAATACAAATGGTGCTGTTACATACACACTTCCTCACAGAGTTTGGTGGTAATCACAGGAATGTTTGCATCACTTCATCAACATTGTCCTCACTTGTTGATGTGTGAGGTCCCCCACAGTGTTCTTGGAGGTCTCACATATCAACAGGTATTCACCTGATTTTTTTTTTTTTTAATGTGGGTATCAGCCCACCCAGGCACAGGTCACTGACCCACATTGGGGCCTTGGGGGTGAAAATGTAATAATAATAATAATTCACAGTAAATAAAATGTATAATACAAAATAATAAATTAATAATGATAATAATAATATTAAAATAATAAATGTACTGTATTGTAATATGGAAACTGCAGAATCTGACATTTTACCATAGAGACATTGTGGTTTAGAGTTATCCAGGGATTACATCCTCCAATTTAATGTACCTACTCTGCTGAATCACCCTGTATTGTAGTAGACTCCCAGTTATCCAGCACCTATGGGGATTGAGAGGTGCTGGATAAAGAGTTTTTACAGTTAGGTGAATTTCACTCTAAGGCTCCCCCAATAAATCCTTCTATGCACAGTGCTACAGGCTGACCTTTCAAATTCATCTCGGAAAAACAGACTTTTTTAACACTTATTTCACTCTAGAATGTCTAGATAAACAATAAAATAAGAAAAATGAAGAGTGTGTATTGTGTGGGAAGGCGGTCCCTCCAGATGTGACGTCATGGCATACACACAGCTCAGCGTGGCAGCCACACGTTTGTGAGTCAGCCGGTTGACTGCTTGGCCGAAGTGGGTCGTGTCACCCAGAGGATGGTTGAGTGTGGAAGCAGTTATTTTTGTACATAAAACGTGTTACCGTACAGTATACTCTTGATTTAACGGAATCCGATATAACGAACTCTCGATTTAGCAGAAGGAATTTTGACGTTATTTTTCGCTCGATTCACTGAACTAGTTCGGTAAATCAAGATTAATTCCGTTAATACGCTCACACCTACGGAGACACCTCAGACACATGATGTGTACGTAGAAACAATATTCGTGGCTTACCTTAAACTAGGGGGTTTGGTGTTTGTTTTAAATTTTTATGATTTAGAAACTTTTTTCCAATTGATAGCCGCACTCTTTGTCTTTCTCCACCACACCACTTCCTTTCTGAGACGTGTGAGAGACTTTCGGCATGACGTCTCAGCATAGTTGACTGAGAGGTAGACTGAGAGGTAGCAGTGAACAACACACACGGTGGGGGCGGGACACAGACTGAGCGGATGTAAACAAACCCCACGCACCAAACAGCTACAGTATTTGGAGTGGAATTTAATGACATTGTGCTCGATTTATTGAACTGGTTCGGTAAATCGAGTGAAAATAACGGAAAGTTCAATTTAGCGTTGCTTCAATTTAACGGAAAGGGGCGGCTCAAACTATAGTTGTTCGTAAAATTGACAAAATACTTTATTTTATAATATGCTGCGTAAACATGTTCTTGTTCATCATAACAATAAATGTGGCAGCTCATCCTCGTGGCTGGTACGTGGTATTTAAACTTATAATAATAGATGATTTTGGAGGAATATTTTTATTATATTTATTTCATTTTGTTGCCTATTAGTTGTCTGTACCTGGATAACTGGGAGTCTACTGTATAGTGATATTATTATCCATATTTATCATTGTATCCTCTATCTGTTTATGGTTCAGTAGTAATGTTGTCATGTCATATAAACTGAGGAAGTCTGATAGTGCCATGGCAGGAATCATCTGATGTAAGCCAGAGTGACATCAGAGAATGTTTGGTCTCTAAGCTCCCACTGTCCACCACCAAGCTGAGTGAAGCTGAACACAGTGATACAGTAGTTGAATTAAGCCTTGAAGGTTAGAAGTTTTCTGCCATCTTGGACAAAAGTCACTTTAAAACCAACAAATGTACCTAAAACCATTAACTGTGACTTTGGTCTAGATAAGTACAGTACACATACAGAACTTGTCCCAGGAAGAAACAGAAAGAGAATAAGTTGTTGAGTCTTATAATGTACTGTACAGTGTGTAAAGTTATTGTAGTTTTTATAATTTGTTCTCCTTTTCCTCACTAGGGTCTACCCAACGAGTCCTGGCGCATCACTCGCATAAACGAACAGTACGAGTTATGCGAGACTTACCCGGCAGTGTGGGCGGTGCCAGCGGCGGCAAACGACAACGATCTACGTAATGTGGCAGCTTTTAGGAGCAGAGGAAGAATCCCGGTAACACCACAACTTACAGTAGATGGTTCCTGCTGTAATAGTCTACCCTGAGTCATTGTTTGGTAGATGATCAAGTGGGGAATATTAGGCATGTTGTGTACTAGATCCAGAGTGGCTCACACACACACACACACACACACACACACACACACACACACACACACACACAGACAGTTTAAGAAGTACAAGGCAGTAGTGTTGTGTCAGGTACATTGACTTCTTATACTGTACTGAAGTGAAGCACCAACATCCACTTTCACTCTTTATTTATATATGTAACTCCTGAACTTGTGGCTCATGTTACTAAACCATCTTGACAGTTGTTGTACAGGTGTCCCTTGAGATACACTTGGGTTAGGTTAAAAAAAAATAGAGCATTAGTTAGGTGAATGTTTGTATCATGAATAGAAAAGCCTATGGGAAAAATAGAGCTGGGTTCCTCAGTGACAAAAATATCCCAATATCAAATCCAAAAAATATAAAATTGCTTCAGAAACATTAAAAAAAAAACCCACCTAACTAATGACCTATTGATAGTTATTTCTTCTACTTTTTTGTACACTATGTAAGTAGGTACTGTGTGTACTTGTAACTGAATAAAGGGAATAACAAAATATTTTGACTGGTGGACTACAGTTGAGTTTTGGCAGTGAAATATTAAGTTACCCGTGTTTTAAAGTACAGTAAGTATTACTATAGTCAGTAGGAACAGTTCAGTGATATAACCAAACTGGCTGTTGTTTGAGGCAGTAATGTGTTAAGAGGATCACTTACCATAATGTATAGGAAAGATTCTCCACAAGTCCTGACTCTCAATATAAGAAACACTATGAACAGTATTAATAAACATAGACAGAAAAGGTTACTGTAATGGTCTCATGTTTCAAGAGTTTCTTATACCTCACATTAATCAGAGAAGAATTTATTTTTTAAGTTCTTTACATTTTATTGATTTATTTTTTAAGAGACCATCTTGGTATTAGTATTCTCAATTTTGGGTGACAGGTGCTAAGTTGGATTCACCCGGAGAGCCAAGCGACCATCGCCCGGTGTGCTCAGCCTCTTGTGGGTGTGAGCGGGAAGAGGAGCCGTGACGACGAGGCTTACATACAACACATCATGGACGCTAATGCTCAGAGCCACAAGATCTTCATCATGGATGCTCGACCAAGGTACTGTGTGTGTGTGTGTGTGTTTTAAATCACTACTCACACCAGCAGTTGTCTGGGGCACTTCAACAGGTTTCTGAATCATTTATTACTTTTCTTCCTTGTACAGTAATCTCAACTCTGTCCATACATTACTTGTTTCTTCATTATCTTGGCTATGAAATTGGGTTTTGTTATATTTTCTCCATTTTATGAAGCTCCTTGGAAGGACTGTGTGTGTTTTGTGTTATAGGATTGTACGGGTCATTATTTCCCCTCAGTGTGAATGCCGTTGCCAACAAGGCCAAGGGCGGCGGCTACGAGAGTGAAGATGCCTATCAGAATGCTGAGGTGCAGTTCCTCGACATACACAACATCCACGTTATGAGGGAGTCACTTCGTAAACTACAGGGTTAGTATGATAATGATGATGATGATGATGATGATGATGACAAGCCAAAACTCGTACAGTGGTCCCTCGGTTAACGAACAGAATTCGTTCCAGAAGGTCATTCGTTAACCGAAACCATTGTTTCAATGGGATTTTGGGTAATTGGTTCCAGCTCACCGAAAATTACATACAAACTAAAAATAAATGCAGTAAAGTTCACGTACTTTGAGGTGTGCATGTAGAAGGCTTCTGGTTGATGATGATGATGGGAATTAGAATGGGGGTGGAGGAGAAGGGAGAAGAGAAGGCATTGGGGTGGAAGAGAAGTCACCCCATGGCACCATTTCACCCATAAAATTTTAGTTCTCTTGGTGTAATTCAAGATTATTTTCTATAAATCAACACTGCACTGCATTATATATTGTCAATATGTAAAATAAACTTCAGAATGACCAATAATTGTACTGTAAAAATGTAAAAATAGTTAATGTTCAAGAGAGTCTCAAGCAAGAAGCTTCCTCCACTGAGCAGACACACAAACTGACGTCATTTTGGGTGTGTTGAGTGGCTGTTTGGCGCGCTAAAAACTAGTTCCCTGTACAGTACTTCAATTATGTTAAATAATTGTTAAAATGATTAAGAACTTTAATACAAGTCTTGGAAAATTATTGTATAGTACAACCTTCTTGATATTTACTCAAATGGTAACAAATTTAAGCCCTACAACCAATTACTGTATTGATGGACTAATACTACAGCTGGTGAGCAGGCGAAAACATGTTGGGAAAAATTCCTAAGGAATTCGTTAACCGAAATTTTTTTGTTAACCGAAGTGAAGACTCTTATGGAAGGTAATTCGTTAACCGAGGGATCACTGTATAGAAGAAGTGTCTATAGGTAGAATATTTAGTTGTAGGAATGTAAAGTGAAGAAGTTTGGTAGTGTGGCCGGTTAGTTATTTAACTGTAAATACGTTCTCAGGGGAAATCTTTCTAAACAGCAATTCTAAGTACAGCTATTTATTATTCACTCAAGGATACACAGACATATAAATAGAACATTATATTTACGTTACTAGACACAGACTCTCGGACACAAACATGAAATGAATACACTTCCCACCGTAAGTAACTCACCCTATGGATAGCTCTGACAATGACTCACGTGTGACCATGAGGAAGGCCCAGCAGGTGCTGTTGAAGGGAGTGCTGGACTACGTCTCCTGTGGGAGACTCTGTTCGCTGGAGACACGGTGCTGGGGAGGAAAGTCTCCCTCCCTGTTACAATGATGCTCCGAATGCTAACTGACCCTGAATGTGAATGCTCTCGAGGAGGGAACTGCAGGGCCTATATATTGGCGGTCACCAGCCAGCAGATGACCTCTCTCAATTAACACGAGACTGGGTGTGTCTAGACCGGCTGGAGGGGTTGCTTCTTGAGTCACACGGTCATGTTGTAGGGTTCAACTAATCTTGTGGCAATGAGAACTCTGGCTCAATGTGACTGACCTCTCTTAGGTCAGGTCTGGGCAGCTGTGTTTGCCCAGGTGTGGTTGTAACAGGGTCATATCACCGGGTTAACTCAGGTACCTCTTGGCCCCTGGGTCACTGTAGGGTGTCACCCTATGGGTGTACACCTGCTCATCTACTCACTGTTATGTGGGTTGAATTTCTCTGGGCTGTAAGCTGTGGTCTGATAAACAATCCTTTCTGTGATGATGGTGGTGATGATGATGGTGTTGATGTTTATAGTAGCAAGTGGTGTTGGTGTTTATAGTAGCAAGTGGTGATGGTGTTGATGTTTATAGTAGCAAGTGGTGATGGTGTTGATGTTTTTAGTAGCAAGTGGTGATGGTGTTGATGTTTATAGTAGCAAGTGGTGATGGTGTTGATGTTGATGTTTATAGTAGCAAGTGGTGATGGTGTTGATGTTTATAGTAGCAAGTGGTGATGGTGTTGGTGTTTATAGTAGCAAGTGGTGATGGTGTTGGTGTTGATGTTTATAGTAGCAAGTGGTGATGGTGTTGATGTTTATAGTAGCAAGTGGTGATGGTGTTGATGTTTATAGTAGCAAGTGGTGATGGTGTTGATGTTTATAGTAGCAAGTGGTGATGGTGTTGATGTTTATAGTAGCAAGTGGTGATGGTGTTGATGTTTATAGTAGCAAGTGGTGATGGTGTTGGTGTTTATAGTAGCAAGTGGTGATGGTGATGGTGTTGGTGTTTATAGTAGCAAGTGGTGATGGTGTTGATGTTTATAGTAGCAAGTGGTGATGGTGTTGATGTTTATAGTGGCAAGTGGTGATGGTGTTGGTGTTTATAGTAGCAAGTGGTGATGGTGTTGATGTTTTTAGTAGCAAGTGGTGATGGTGTTGATGTTTATAGTAGCAAGTGGTGATGGTGTTGATGTTGATGTTTATAGTAGCAAGTGGTGATGGTGTTGATGTTTATAGTAGCAAGTGGTGATGGTGTTGATGTTTATAGTAGCAAGTGGTGATGGTGTTGATGTTGGTGTTTATAGTAGCAAGTGGTGATGGTGTTGATGTTTATAGTAGCAAGTGGTGATGGTGTTGGTGTTTATAGTAGCAAGTGGTGATGGTGTTGGTGTTGATGTTTATAGTAGCAAGTGGTGATGGTGTTGATGTTTATAGTAGCAAGTGGTGATGGTGTTGATGTTTATAGTAGCAAGTGGTGATGGTGTTGATGTTTATAGTAGCAAGTGGTGATGGTGTTGATGTTTATAGTAGCAAGTGGTGATGGTGTTGATGTTTATAGTAGCAAGTGGTGATGGTGTTGGTGTTTATAGTAGCAAGTGGTGATGGTGATGGTGTTGGTGTTTATAGTAGCAAGTGGTGATGGTGTTGATGTTTATAGTAGCAAGTGGTGATGGTGTTGATGTTTATAGTGGCAAGTGGTGATGGTGTTGGTGTTTATAGTAGCAAGTGGTGATGGTGTTGATGTTTATAGTAGCAAGTGGTGATGGTGTTGATGTTTATAGTAGCAAGTGGTGATGGTGTTGGTGTTTATAGTAGCAAGTGGTGATGGTGTTGATGTTTATAGTAGCAAGTGGTGATGGTGTTGATGTTTATAGTGGCAAGTGGTGATGGTGTTGATGTTTATAGTAGCAAGTGGTGTTGATGTTGGTGTTTATAGTAGCAAGTGGTGATGGTGTTGATGTTTATAGTAGCAAGTGGTGATGGTGTTGATGTTTATAGTAGCAAGTGGTGATGGTGTTGATGTTTATAGTAGCAAGTGGTGATGGTGTTGATGTTTATAGTAGCAAGTGGTGATGGTGTTGATGTTTATAGTGGCAAGTGGTGATGGTGTTGGTGTTTATAGTAGCAAGTGGTGATGGTGTTGATGTTTATAGTAGCAAGTGGTGATGGTGTTGATGTTTATAGTAGCAAGTGGTGATGGTGTTGATGTTTATAGTAGCAAGTGGTGATGGTGTTGATGTTTATAGTGGCAAGTGGTGATGGTGTTGGTGTTTATAGTAGCAAGTGGTGATGGTGTTGATGTTTATAGTAGCAAGTGGTGATGGTGTTGATGTTTATAGTAGCAAGTGGTGATGGTGTTGATGTTTATAGTAGCAAGTGGTGTTGATGTTGGTGTTTATAGTAGCAAGTGGTGATGGTGTTGATGTTTATAGTAGCAAGTGGTGATGGTGTTGATGTTTATAGTAGCAAGTGGTGATGGTGTTGATGTTTATAGTAGCAAGTGGTGTTGGTGTTGGTGTTTATAGTAGCAAGTGGTGTTGATGTTTAGTGAGTGTTTTGTAATATAAATTCATAAATTTTAACCAAAATATTTGTTTTCCCTTCATATAATTCAAGTCTGTGAATGTAAGTAAACGGGTATATCACTCAGGATAATATAGTCTACCCTTGTAAACCGTTTTCTTTAATACAGAGCAAAAGAGTCAAAAGTACTGTAATGTGGCGTAGGAACAAAGAAAATATAATATAAAACTATAAAATAAAAACAATTAAGAGCATAGGTGTGTGGAGGCAGTGAACCGAATCTCAGTCAGCTGGTTGACTGCCTGGCTGAACTGTGGCATTGTGTGAGTGTGGCAGGAGCTATGTGTTTACATTAAGTATGTGCTGTTGTATTTTATGTTATGCGATGTATCAGTTTTATTGTTTATCATAAAAAATTTTCTGAACAAAGCAGTTATAACGCTACTGGTGGCAGACACGCGAGTCAATGATTTCAGCTGCTTTCAGATTGTTTGACTAAATTAAAAATTTTGCTTAACAGAACCAGAGGGGACAAAGTTCAGATACCTGGAAGATTCAGATAGTTGTAATATGGATAAGAGGAATTGTACTGTAAATTAAATAAAGTCTGTGATAATGGATTTATATAAAAGTGGAGACATTTTGCATACAGTGGCCCGACTGACATGAATGGGGTAGGTTGTTGGGTGTTACCGAGCCAGTACCAAGGGAACCAAATTCTACCATGGAGTGCGGAATATTAATTCTGATGCCATAGATACAGTGTGGTGTAATGTACAGCACCTTGTACCCAAAATATTGGGGTGCTACAGGAACCTCTCTTACCACATTTATCTAGCGGCTGGAGTGAGACGGGGAGGACGATGGGCCACACGCGAGACACCTGACCAACCACAGCGTGTGGCCGGTGCTCATCTGTCAATGGTCGGTCACAAGAGAGACCTGACCAATCACAGAGCGTGTGGCCGGTGCTCATCTGTCAATGGCCGGTCAGTTCTAACAGCTCACAGATAGCTTAATTTCAATCATCAATCTTTAATAAAGGGTCATTAATATTTGTTGGTGAATCAGTGAATTCACAAATAAGGAGTTGTCAAATACTAGAGGATAAGTGTAGTACATGTTATAATTCTCCTGATGTTTCTACCTGAGATTGATGGGTTTCTCAGGAATATAACCCCATCATAAATACCTGTAATTCACAGTGTTGTTCTAACAAAGTATTGAACACGTAGATGTATACATCCCTGAGTCTGAGTCACACACAAGTTGTCTTAACTGTTCACACAGAGTTTGTGTTAGGTCAGTGGTAAGGAAGGCTGAGCTGTACTGGCGATGTACTCTTGGTATTTACGAGGCAATAAATGGGATTTTAAGACTATGTGTAGATTCCTTGAGCAAGAAGCAACCATCAGTAAACCCTGGAAGGAAACACTCGCCATTAACACTCAGGGGTCGACCGACCGACCGCCGCCGCGATACATTGAGGATGAAGGTTATGTTAAGTCTAGATGTATCACCTAGAGTGTGGATGAAGGGAAACATATTGTAAGTAGAGTATATTTTATCCTCAGAAGTGTGTTACCCCCACATTGATAATGCTCACTGGCTCAGCAACCTGGAAGCCACTCACTGGTTGGACCACATTCGCTGTGTGTTGAGTGGGGCACTACGTATAGCAGACAAGGTGGAGAGTCACAAGACGAGTGTGGTCGTGCACTGTTCTGATGGCTGGGACCGCACTGCACAGGTCAGTGTTCGTATAATTGATAGTCTGTGAGTCCAAGTCGAAGGAATTTACTTCAAATGGCTTCCACATCAATAGAAATGAAAATAATAATAATATTTGACCCAAGTGGTACAGGTACGGTACTACAAACTTGGCACACAGTTATTACTAATGTCTTCATTTTTTATACTATATGATAGTTGCCACGACTGAGTTAAGTGTTTCTCACATCAGCTGACAGCCCTGGTGATGGTCATGCTGGACGGGTACTACCGCACCATCACCGGTATATCAGTTCTTATAGAAAAGGAATGGCTGAGTTTTGGCCATAAGTTTGCTCAGGTAAGTACTGTAGAGTATGACATCTTACTTAGTGTGTTACAAGGGTTTCTTATTAGTAACAGTATAACACAATAATGGGGAGAACAATATATCTACCTGTGTATCTGTTGAGGTGACTGTTACCGTGAATATAACAGTTACTTGTGAAACTGTCATATATGTAACAACCTTCCTGGGTTGTCACCACTTGTAATAATCACTTGTGAACCACGTTACCTTATATTTTAGACATACTAAAATATAGATCAAAGTTTATTGGATCTTCTGTAGTGAAATCCAATATGTTTCTTTTCTGTGTTTATTATAAAAGGTTTCTATATTCACTTTTAAAAAGGAGTACAGTATCACCGTAACTTAATCACTGTGGCTTTGAGTGTTAAATGGGAACGGCTGTGTTAAAGTAGCTCTTCTAAAATACGTCCTGTTGGTGTGAGGGGCTGAGTAAGAGTGCCTGTAATACCCGCCGAGGGAGAACAGTAATATACGTCCTCCCTCGAGGGAAGACGGAACCATCCACAATGGCTCTCAATAACGTCTTCCTCTCATCAAGGATATCAAACTACTGCTGCATTAGGCGGCCAGAGAGCAGGCTACTCAATGCCTTAGCTCAGCACTAAGTGACACGACTTCTCATGGGCACACCTTATCACGTGCTTTCAACATGCCACCTCATAGCTAGTGGAAAGTTACAGAGGGTGATAGAGTATATAAGTCTAATGTAATTAACCCATTTATATAAATTCTTCTGCCTATAAGACAGGGGCTATTACAGTGTTATGTGACTACACACATATTTCTTCTCTTTAGGTGTTGTCGAGTTGATCTGAGTTTCCCTTGGTAAGGTATAATATCCATCCTCTTGGAAAAAATAATTAACTCACCTGTACTGTAGACTCAACGCATTTGGATATTTCTTGAATACCCTTTAAAATGTTTCCATATACAGACTGACTGTACAGTACCTCGCCATTTTAACACCCCTATTTGATATTCACAAAGCATACCCCACTAATTCACAGAGAAAAATTATGATATACTACAGTAATATATGAAACCGGGCCGGCTAGCCACAGCTCTCATACCCCCATGAAAGGCTCACTTCACACGAGCCTTATTTTTCTTCTTCCTGAGTGTACGGACCCGCATGGTTTAGAAGTGAATGAAGTTCAATGAGACAGTTCATACGGTGGGAGACACTCGCATAACACCCGCAGTGAAAAAATACACTGAGCACTTTTGAATTCTTCATATGGTAATGGTAAATGTTAGTTTAAATGTTTACACACACACACACACACACACACTGTTCTTTTGAATTGTTATTATCTTATTGTAGTTATTTTATTGCATTATTTGGAGTACACCAAGACATCAAAATATATGTTGCAATAAAATAAGAATTATATGTGCGAAACAAATGTGTGTGTACTTGGCAGGTGACCAAGTTAGATTGTTGCTGTATCCCCCCAGCTTTCCTCCTACCAGGCAAACCTGTGTTTCTGTTATGTTTCAACTCATAATTTCAAGTACAGTCGATATATGTAATGTTTTATTAAATATATTTTATGCCGTTACATTCATACACACTTGTTCATAATTGAATTTGTAAAAAAAAAATATGATCATCATTAGTCAAAACAAATGGAATAAATATCATGTGCACCACGTAGTTAGCCCACAGGAGGAGGGACTGAGGGAGCTACATTAGGTAACTATTGCCAATGCTGTATATAATTGTATTATTTACATTACTAGTATAATATTTATTTATTCCCGGCTGGGCCCTGTTTACATTAATTGCTGTGGGGGACAATTGGCCAGGTATTGAAATATGAGGCAGAGAGCACATCAGGTGATATTGGAGCATGTGTTAAGTGTTCATTTTTCACACGTACAGCGCATAGGACACGGAGATGACCGTCACCAGGATGCAGACCGCTCCCCAGTTTTTCTGCAGTTCATCGACTGTATATGGCAGATCATGAGACAGTTTCCACATGCATTCCAGTTTACTGAAGACTTACTCATCACTCTCCTAGACCACCTGTACTCCTGCCTCTTTGGTACCTTCTTGTACAACAGGTGTGTATTATATCAACAGTACCTTCTTGTACAACAGGTGTGTATTATATCAACAGTACCTTCTTGTACAACAGGTGTGTATTATATCAACAGTACCTTCTTGTACAACAGGTGTGTATTATATCAACAGTACCTTCTTGTACAACAGGTGTGTATATATCAACAGTACCTTCTTGTACAACAGGTGTGTATTATATCAACAGTACCTTCTTGTACAACAGGTGTGTATTATATCAACAGTACCTTCTTGTACAACAGGTGTGTATATATCAACAGTACCTTCTTGTACAACAGGTGTGTATTATATCAACAGTACCTTCTTGTACAACAGGTGTGTATTATATCAACAGTACCTTCTCATTATAACAGGTTTGCCAATAATTTCTTTTCATTGTCCTTCTATCATTTATTAACACTACGAACAGAACAGTATGTTGTGCTTAATACAATCTAGTAACTCTTTACACTTAACTGCTGAGTCTTTGTTGATGTTGTCATGTACACTTGGTAAAAAAAAATACTGTTACAATTCCTGTGCAAAACAAACTAACAATACTAAAGAGGTGTTTGAAAAAGGCCCCCGAGGTATTCCTGGCATTGGTAGCCCTGCGTGTGTGTGGGTTCGGCCACATGTGCTCGAAACAAGTGATCGGTACTCTGGTCCAGTACCGACCTGACCCAGCTTGGAGAAGGACGTGCCCCTAAGTGCTCGCGTTAGTGACCATAGGAAATGGCCGCCGTGGATCGTTATGTTGTGGGGGAAGAGGGACGGTGTGTGAGGAAAGACGACCCCCTGGCCACTCTGTTAAGTCAGCTGGAGCAGTTGAGGAGAGAGGTAGACGTGTTAAGGGGGAGAACGAAGCCCTCAGGACTGAACTCCTTCAGCTGCGAAGGAGGAGCAGGCGTGGAGAGTGGTTGTCTCCAAGGGGACGAGGGTCAGGCTCAGGAAAGCTGACCAGGGTGTGGAGTGTAGTAACCCCTACCAAGTGTTGGAGGAAGCTGGCGAGGAAGAGAAGAGGCAGGACGGTGTGGTGCAGGGAGAAGAAAGGGCAGTTGTACAAACCCTGCCCAGTGGTAAGGTCGTGGTAGTTGGGGACAGCCAGGTGAGGTTCTTAGATAGGACTTTTTGTGCAAGAGATAGGAAACGTAGGACTAGGGTGTTTTCCTGGGGCTGGGATAGGGCATGTAGCTGAGAGGATAGATAGGGTTTTGTCAGGGGAGGGTAACAAGCCAGTAGTGTGTCTTAGTGTAGGAGGTAACGACATAGGTAAGGTTAGGAGTGAGGAACTTTTCAAGAGGTATAGGGAGGCGCTGGGAAGATTAGAGATGGGGAGGGATCCCGATAGTATGTGGTGTCTTGCCTAGAAGAGGAGTTGGTGATGAATGGCTGTCCAGGACAATTGCTATAAATTGCCGACTAGAAAAACATTGTGCAAACAATGGTTGGTTGTTCATTGATAACTGGCAACCATTCTATGGCAACGACTACCAGTACAGTCGTGACGGAGTACACTTGTTTCGCGCGGGGTAAAGATGTTGTCCGCATCCCTGGAGCTTGAAATTTTTACTCCAAAAGGGGGGGTTCACCAGTAGAGACGGGCCAGGGAAAGTTGGAGTCAAAATACAAGCAGGCCCTAGGAAGGAAAATTGGTTACTCAGGACAAGGGGTAAAACAGGACCAGGGAAGAGTAGGTTTAAATGTATACTGTACAAACAGTAGGAGCGTTAGAAATAAAATAGACTTGCTGAGAGCGGTTGTATGTACCGAGAATGTAGACGTCATAGCAATCACCGAAACTTGGATGAATCTGGCGAGCAAGAACTTTTTATCAGAGTACCACATAGAAGGGTACAACCTCTTTCACAAGGACAGGGAAGGTAGGAAGGGGGGGAGGGGTCGCACTCTTCGTCAAGGATACATTAAAATGCTGTAGTAATAATTCAATAAAGGGTGAAATAGGAACCGAGTCTGTGTGGGTAGAAATTGCGGAAGGAAGAGAAAAACTAATTATGGGAGTGATTTACAGGCCCCCAAGTCTTGGGAAAGAAGCAGCTCAGCCCATATGGCAGGAAATGAGTAGGGCAGCAAGATACAACAACCTGTGCATTATGGGGGATTTCAACTTCAGAAATATTGATTGGGACAACATTGTAGGTGACTATGAATCTGAAGACTTCCTAGACGCAGTACAGGACTATTTTTTAAAACAACTAATTACAGAACCTACTAGAGGTGGCAATATATTAGACCTAGTTTTAACAAATAAAGAAAATATGAGAGATATCACAATAGGGGAAGAACTAGGGAACAGTGATCACAGAGAAATCAGGTTCACCCTAAATTTGGACACGAAAAACAATGATAATATGGTCAGAGTCCCACACTTTCGATCGGCGGATTATGAGGGGTTAAGAAGGTACCTAGGTGAGGTCACCTGGGAACAGTCACGTCAGTCCCCAGTAGGAAGGAGTGAGGTCACAGGCAACACAACAATTGATCATGACTACGTAAAGCACATGAACAAAATATACCATACAGAAAAATTAGGTCAAATAAGAATGAGCCAAGGTGGATGACCAGAAAACATAAACATGACATAGGAATAAAGAAAGGAATATATAAGAAATTAAAGGAAGGGGAGGAGCAGCTCAGAAACAGGTACAGTTCGTCCCCGAATTACGTACATCCGAATTACGTACAAACGGCCGATACGTACATCGTTTCTGAAGTCTTTAATTGCAAAAATATTGTCTTAAAAGGGCGAGCAATTTTTAAATTTGGCGGGCGAGACAGCCGCACCGCGCCGCCACTATCACTGACCATGCAGACGACACGCTAGACGCACCAAAACAACAAGTGTGGTCATTGTGCATACAGTACTTCTCCTGTGAATTTCTGCCCTATTTTGTACACTTTACTCTGTGTGCAATGACTGGTGTAAAGCGTAAGAGTGGTGAAGCCAGTGGGAGTGCTACGAAACGTCAAGCAATCTCACTAGAGGTAAAAATGGACATAATAAAACTGCTTGAAAGTGGTGAAAAGTTGACCAATGTTGCCCGCAAATTTAACCTGAGTCGGTCAACTGTTAATACAATTGATAAGGGCAAAGAAAAGATCAAGGAACATGTGAAATCTGCAGTGCCAATGCAATCTACGATTATAACTGAAAGAAGAGGGAAGGTTCTGGAAGAAATGGAAAAATATCTTGCGCTGTGGATCGAGGACTGCACACAAAAACGTAAGCCTCTGTGTCTCAGTATGATTCAGGAGAAAGCCCTAAGTCTTTTCAACGACCTAAAGAAAGATCACCCTGATGATACTGTGACATTCAATGCTAGCCATGGGTGGTTTAACCGATTCAAGGTGCGAAATAAGCTGCATAATGTTCGAGTGACTGGTGAGGCGGCGAGTGCTGATTGGAAAACAGCACAGGATTTTCCAAAGAAACTCGCGGAAATTATCGAGTTACGTACATTTCGAGTTAAGTACAACCTTTTGGTCCCCATTATGTACGTAACTTGGGGACTTACTGTATAATGAACTATCTAGGAATGTTAAGAAAAATGTAAGGAAGGCAAAGAGGGACTACGGAATCAGGATAGCAAGAGAATCCACGGCGAATCCCAAGGGATTTTTCCAGGTACAGTAGAAGTCCAAAAATCCGGACTGCTTGGGGATTGGGTCGGTCCGGATTTTCCGGATTCTCAGGGAGTACTTTTAAAATTAAAATTTAAGGAGGAATAAAGAAGAGATGAACAGGGACATTTTGATAGTTTATTCATTAGCAAATAAAGCATGCTTCATTCTTCAAAACGAGCAGTTTTAAAGAAATATTAAGTCAACACTTTACAAAAATGTAAACAAACTGTCTAATACCATGACGAGTCTTGAAATTCCTAATCCATCCATCACTAAATGCGCACTCTGATTCAATGTTCATTTGCTCCTTGAAAGACTTTGCTTTGGCTATAAGTATCGGCCCAGAAATTGCCATACCTTCTGATCGTTTTAACAAAAACCATTCGTGCAACACTTTATCAAGATTTTCTAATTTGGGCCAATGTAAACTTTTTCTTTCAGCAATTTTAATGTAAAGCTCAGAAGAAGCTGTGAATTCTAGAATTTTATTCTTTGCCTTTTTTATATCATAAATTGTAGACTTTCCAATGTTGTATGTTTCCATTAGAACAGCATCGCTCACATTACATTCTAGTTTCTTAATTATTTCAAGTTTGTCACTCAATTTCAATGTGTTCTTCTTTCTCTTCACACAACGAAGTTTATCTACTTTAGGGGCCATTATTATGGGCTTGTACTCTGTACATGGAAAGAGTAGGACTCAAAATTACATACGTTGTCACAGTTTGATTGCTTGTTTTAAAGTGTCGATCGTGTGGTCGTTTGTTGTCGCTGTGCAGCTGTGGCATTCACGCATGCACACATACACACAAAAGATTTATAGTGCCTCAAATTTTACATTTCAATTCAAGCTAATTACAAACAAAATTAGCTACCTATAATTTACAATTACTTTTATTATTAGAATTATGTAAATTTATTTTTTAAAGCAACTCCATTCATTCACATAACCCACAAAAGCCCGGCATCCGGATTTTTGGACTTTTACTGTACAGTGGGGTATGCTATAACGAACGGATCCTACTACGAATATTCTTATAACGAACGGTTTTACCTATAAAATTGAGAATGCTATAACGAACGAAACTCCTACAACGAACATTATTTAATTTTTTTTTTTTTTTTTAATGTTTTTTTATTACAAATATTAATGATATTCTTTATTTCAGGGGCTTAGATGCATATTTATGCACTTTTTTACAATTTTTACAATTTTATATTATATTTTTCAGTGTTAAGTGGTTGTATTTGGGGGCCTGGAACGGATTAATCCTATAACGAACGAATGCTATAACAAACAAGGTTCTAGAACCAATTAGATTCGTTATAGCATACCCCACTGTATATAGGACCAAGGTCAAGGACAAAGTGGGGCCTTTAAAGTCAGAGAGAGGAGAAGTGATCGATGATAGTGAGAAAATAAGTAAAGCATTGAACAGTTACTTTTTGTCAGTTTTCACTGAAAAAATTCACGAGGAAATGCCAGAGGTGGAACTGATATTTATGGGAAATGAAGAATAGAAATTAAAGAATATCACTAAGAAAAGAGGGTATTCTTAAGAAGATAAATAAATTAAAGAAGACAAAATTCCCAGGGCTGGATGAAATTTTCCCTCGAGTTTTGAAAGAGTGTAAGGAACAGATTAGCAGACCCCTCGTAAATTTATTTACAAAATAATTAGACACAGGAGTTTGCCAGACTTGTGGAATCAGACAAATGTAGTACCCATATTCAAAAAGGAGACAGAGCATCAACGTCAAATTACCGGCCGATTAGTTTGACATCAGTAGTGGGGAAATTTCTTGAATCAAATGTAGCAAATAGCATCCGATCGCATTTAGAGAGAAACAAATTAATCTACGACTGTATACAGTTTAGGCTGTATACAGCCTTAACAACATCAACTTAGAGAAGTTGACTTGTGAAAGAGACCTAGGGGTACTTGTAAGCCCGGACCTACGGCCTAGAAAACAGTGTGTTAATGTTCAAAATAAGGCAAACAGAGTATTAGGTTTTATATCTAGAAGTGTAAGTAATAAAAGTGCAGAGGTCTTATTGCAACTATATCTTGCTCTAGTCAGGCCGCACCTTGATAATGCTGTTCAGTTCTGGTGCCCTTATTATAGAATGGATATCAATTCACTGGAGTCGGTACAGCGAAGAATGACGAAAATGATTCCGGGACTTACAAACCTTCCATATCAAGATAGGTTAAAGAAACTAAACTTGCATTCCCTAGAAAGACGAAGAGTGCGGGGAGATATGATAGAAGTATTTAAGTGGGTGAATGGAATCAATAAAGGGGATATAGATAAACTTCTTATAATATCCGAGCAGGATAGGACTCGGAGCAACGGATTTAAGTTGGATAAGTTTAGGTTTAGGAGGGAGATAGGAAGAAACTGGTTCACAAATAGGGTGGTGGACGAGTAGAACAAGCTTAGCAACTTTGTAGTAAGTGCGGGAACTCTGGAAAGTTTTAAAAGGAGGCTAGATAGATTCATGGATGATAGAGAGTGGTAGTAACTCTCGACAGGAGCTGCCATGCACAGGCCAACTGGCCTATAGCAGACTCCTTATTTTCTTATGTTCTTATGTAAACAAAAACCAGTACAGTAATATCTCCGTTAGCCGGAGTCCCTCGAACTCGGAACTCTTCAATAACTGGAATTGAAATTTTCTCGGTAAATCGTTCCCAAAGCCAAAATTTTCCAGAAAATTACCGCTTTTGGGAACGATTTTCCAGGGGCACATTTACTGGAAATTCCGAGAAAAACCGTTACCCGAAAAATTCCGAGGATGGGGTATTTTTTACAGCTTTGAGAGAGTCGTCTCATTAGCTGGAAATCTCTCATTCCCGGAAGTGCTCTTCGCCAATTGTTCCGGCTAACGGGGATATCGCTGAACTTTCATTTCTGCTACAACGCGATAGTCGTGCTATAGAAATTCGCGCAATAAAAATAACAGGGTTAATACGGTTAGGTGCATGGACACTATCACATGTTCTTTCATTGCGTTCAAAACACTTAATAACATTGAGCTTCTCTTCAAGTATTATAGCCTTTCTTTTACGTTCACCACCGGCAATTCGATCACCAGAATGCTTCTTGGAAACATTCTTCTTACGTTGTCTTTCCATATTCATGGCTAACACAACAAAATTGGAGAAAACAGCGAAAATCACGGAGGACACTTCACAGAGCAATCGACAGAAACCGTGCGATTCAACCGATCACGTGATGTAAACAGAGAGCGCTGGTGTGAACTGTTATTAGTCCTCACTGTGAAACATTCTTTTAACTTATTCTTTTCATTCAGTATTTATGGGTAACAGCTAAATATGCAGAAAAAATAAATTACAGAGTACAGTACCTCTCAAAAAACATACGAATCAGTTGAACATGTGATGTCGAATGTGAACTGTAAACATTGCATAACCCCTCGCCACACTTAAATCGTTGAGGATGGAATCAAAACATTGAGGATGTAATCGTGTTATAGCAAACATCTGTAAGCAACAGTTGAGTCCTACAAACAGTGTTCCTCTATTCATCAATCACGTTACAACCAATTCCCCTTGACAACATGCACGTTGTGGCAGAAATGACTGTACAGTCGACCCTCGCTAATTCGGACCCCTTTAATCCAGATTTCGAATAAATCGGACAAAATCTGAACTAAGCGAGGGACTGTCCGTATCAAATTTCTGGTTCTGGGATTGTCCCAGTTGCAACTGGGGTTGCAATTTCAAATTCTGTGTTATTACTCAGGAGTAACGAAGTCTCTGGTGCACTGCACTCTAAGATTAAGAGAAAACGGAGGACTCAGGCATCCCGAAGCGAGAGAAAACGGACTCCTATGATGGGGCACTCAAATAAACATACACATAGCTACATGTTTTGTGGACTACCCACTGTACAGTATCCTTTTCATCACTTTGTAATAAACCTAGTCATGCCTATGTGTGTTTCTGATAATTACCATAGCATTATATCTTTAGTGGGTCTGAATGAGAGCGGTTGTACAAGCACGTATCTAGGACATTAACCGGCGCATGACTGTATAATGCAATATTAGCCCCTAAATCGGTTAATTCGGACAATCGGCTAAAACGGACACCCTTCTCCCCCTATTAGTCCCTGGGCTGGGGTTCATTATGACGGCATGCAATACTGGCGAGCTATTCAGATGTTTGGGAACAGCATGGTATATTTTCCAATACGAATAAAGAATGACATAATGTGGCATTAGCTCACAGTGAAGTAGCAATACAAATACTAATTCAAAATTGGCTTTCAAAATAATCTTGTACCTTTACTCTATCCACTAATTCTGCCAAACATATAATGCATTCCTATATGGCAACTCATCCGCTTTCATGGTTACTGTAGTCCACGGTGTGAGGAACATTTAATATAACACACAGTTTAACTTATCTAGATATACTGACACCCTCCAGTCATATTGTAACAAAGTAATTCAATATTGTCAATGAAATAGCTACCAAGTGTCTCTTATTAAGGCCCACCAACCCTCGCAAGACAACGGCAATGTTCAGTTGGCAAAACATCAGACACCCACCTGTGTGGTAGTATTATTTCCGAGTGAACTTCACGGTAAAACGGCTTTTGATCTGTATACACCCAGGCATTAGTATGCACCCAGGCATCAGTATACACCCAGGCATCAGTATACACCCAGGCATCAGTATACACCCAGGCATCAGTATACACCCAGGCATCAGTATACACCCAGGCATCAGTATACACCCAGGCATCAGTATACACCCAGACATCAGTATACACCCAGGCATCAGTATACACCCAGACATCAGTATACAGTAAAGCCTCGAATAACAACGGTAATGTGTCCTCCAACATTACAGTGTAAGGTGAATCATTGTATCATTGATTACCATTAAAATAAAGCAATAATAATGAGATGTGTTCCCCAGTGTGACCTTTTCATATCTTTTGTGTGGCTTTTTACCCTCTTTTCCCCCAAAACAATACAATTAATGAAAATTGTAAACTATATTCTTTGAATAATATTTCTGAATGCACCTTATACAATATAAGTGAATAATAATATGGTCACACAAGAGGAGATGGAACGCCATTGTTTTTGTTTGTGTTTACAACCGGGAGTCTGGGATGATAGTTCTACACGAGAAAATTAAGAAAATAAGACCCTGGTTGTAGCTGTAGTAAAATTAATGTAAAAAAATGAATACAGTAATACCCCGATTTACACTTTCAATTGAGCCCGCGGAGGCCCACGGGAAACGCGTAAAGTGAACAACAGAACATATGGGATTAATTGAAATAGAGACTGGGCCGACCCCCAAACCCCACTTTTCCTGACACAATACGTATGTTTTAGTAAAAATAACATCTTAATTTTATGATGGTATGCACACACAATTAATAATTAAGAGATATATCAATAATATAAGGTTTTTTAACAATTACATGAGTAGAAAAGATGGCTGGGCACACGGGGATGGGGGGTTGGTTCCAAGGCAGAGGGCAGATTATTGGCCCTCACCTGTATCAATTGTATCACTATCCACCAGAGAGGCTTGCAGAGCCTCTTTGTCAAACCCCTCGAAAGTCCATATCCTCACCATCACTGACTTGGGTCGGCTGTGGTGGGTGGCGGGAGAAGAACTCTGTAATGTTTTGATGACTGGGCGACCTTGTGCACACCCTGCCTGCGCCGCTTCCCGCGTATATGAGTAGATGCACCGCGTGAAGTGGGAATTCCGGTTCTGGCGGGGAACTGCATAAATGTGGAAACGCGTAAACAGGAACCGCGTAAATCGGGGTATTACTGTATATATGTTTTAAGTAACGTTATTTAATGTTAATAAATGGAACAATAGAGGTAGCTAACCACTAATGGGAAAGAAAAAGAAAGAGATGGATTGGGAACGCCAACGTACGCGTGCGCATTTAAGGATACCGCGTCATTTATCTTTTTAAGAATATGTACATAAGATTCATTGTTGTTTATTACTGAATATGTAAGTCTCTCCTTAAATTACGATGGGGTTCCGTCCCGATGACCAGGTTGTAAGTCGAAAAAGCAAAAAATAATTTAGAAAATCGAAAATGAAATACATTACAGTAAAAGTAATCAATAATGAAGATTAGATACAGTGTGACTGAGCACTTACCTTTAATGTAGTCAGCTGAATGCACACGGGGCCCCCATAATTTTTTAATTAAACCTGGAGACAACATTAACTGGATGATGCAGAGGAGGAGACAGGGCTGGGTGGGTCATCAATGTCGCTTTCTTTAGACAGGTTTATGGACTGTGGAAACTTGCTGGTTGAAGGGATTGGATCATCTTTAGGGAGTGAAGAGGCAGCACTGGTGGGGCGTGAGGAGACAGCAATGGGGGACTTCTTAAAATATTTGTCCAATATAGACTGCACAGTTTGTCTTTTCTTTTCATTGTAAATCTCCCTGTAGCAAGCAAGTGCATCTTGGATCATTCTGTCAACTTTTGCAAAATGCTCAATATTTTGATCCATTCCATCAAACATTTGCATCCCCTTATTAATACAGTAGTAGCAAATGCCTCTGCCATTTGTTTCACTGAAAACTTTTTGGGGGGTGCAGGTTCTTCTTCTATATTTTGTCTCTCTTCTTCCTCTGCAATTTTCTGTGCATCCAGTTCAATAAGATCCTCGTTACTGAGCTCTTCTGCCTCACTTTCAACCAACTGCTCAACATCTTCATTATCAATTTCTAACTCCAGCTGTTTACCCAACTCCACTATCTTGTTACTAATCCTCTGAAACTGTTCACGTATCTTTTCTTCCATACTCCATTCATGCACTGACCTGTAACCTCATCCCATGCTGCAGCTATGTTTTTTATACATTGCAAAATGTTGTAGTCCTTCCAAAACTCTCTTGAGTGTTTTCTCACCTTCAGTAGCAGCAACGGCCTGAGCGAAGACCGTACGTAAATAATACGCTTTAAAAGCAGCGATAGCATCTTGATCCATGGGATGGATGACAGAGGTAGTGTTAGGTGGAAGGTAGACTACCTTAACATCAGGGTGCATGTCATCCAGGTGTGGTGGGTGTCCCGGAGCATTATCCCAAATTAAGAAAATCCTGAACGCAATCCCTTGTCGCAGACAATACTCCTTGGCTCGTGGAATGAAACAACTCGTGAACCAATCCTCAAACAGTGCTAGGGTCATCCATGCTTTCTTAATACTGCGATAAAACACTGGCAGTGTGTGCTTGCTGACATGTTTAAAAGCCCTGGGGTTCTCTGAATGATATACCTTGAAACCAGCTACATTCTCCCCCCAGGGGACGACAACCCTAGTCACATGACCCTGCGGTCAGACACTAATACATTGGTACTCATGTCTTGCAGGACACAATATGACTTGTGATATGGTGACAATATTGATATAATTTAAGGACAATGGGAGTTAGCACCCACCAAAGTGTGGGTAGTGGACAATAATTAGATCTAAATTATTACTAATAAGTAGGTGGTGACATATAGTGGTCAGTGACTCTCCCTGTGGTAGGAGGTCCCTGACAGTCAAGACAATAGTGTTGATGGGTGTTAGTGTTGGGACAGTTTACAGGAAGAGAAGTGCAGGTCATCCCCACCTCAGATAGGTCTGTATCCTCACCTAAGGCGAGCAGAGACAACATTATGTCTGGACCATAAGTCCACGTTGACAATACTTGTGTGGATAAGGAAGAAAGTGATCATAGTGTTGGATGGATATAATTTCAGCCCGTTCACCATCCCTGCGGTGGATTGTAGGGAGAGGAGCGGCTGAACGTATTCTCTTTGGGTAAGTCACGATGGGCTTATATTTAGGCCTAAAAGATCCTGATTGGACAGCCATAATTTTGAGAATCAGTTATTGATTAATCTTAATAGAAAGATTTACAAATAAACTTGTGTAATGGTGTGACTTTTATTCTTATCTTTAGTTAACTTTTATAATTAATTTTTACTTTCATAACTTGAGTACTTTATGAATGAGATACTTTTTTACTTTTACTTGAGTAACATTTTGGCAGTGTAACAATACTTTTCTTTAAGCTTACATAGTCCTGTACTTTTTACAACTACTGTAGTAATATGTAGCTTCCTACAATGTAGTGAGGCAAGTCGTACATACAGTACCTCCATGATACACGATGGTCACCGTACAACCATTCATCTCCCTGGAATCACTACATCCTTGACCACCGTAGGGTCAAGACCTATTCGGGCGCTGCTCCTGCTAAGCAGCGGCCCCCCTTGGCCAATGTTCGGCCCATTCCCTAAGTCCCTCTCCCCGACCCATCCTCACTACCGGATATCAACATAATCAAAAGTGACAATTTCGTTTCGGAAAAAAGTGGTACCAGCGTTGAACAGTGATGAATAGTGTTTAAGCCAGTGAATTCAGCACCAGACAGTACCAGTGAGAGCCGTGATGCACCAGTGGGATAAGCACCCCTGGGAACTGACCACCATCTTCTGACCAGGAGGTGCTAATCAGTCCACCCTGTGAACAACAGTGGGTCGGCCTCACACCTGACTACGAAATAACACAACACCAGCAGGGTGAGGTACTGTGACCACCCCACACCACCCAGTGTCCCCATGACCACGTGAGGTCCTTCATATCAACACCCGAGGACGAGTTACTACACCACGTGAACACCACACTACCCAGTGTCTCCATGACCAGTCCAGGCCCTGGCCATCAACTGTAAACTTTCAGTAATGAAAGCTTCTGTTAAGCGACCCGCCCACCCCATGTCTTTGTATATAATAAGTCATTTTTGTCCAATGTATATTTACAGCATTCGGGCTGCCAACTTTTTCAATAAACCGTTAATTATTATTATTATTATTATGTCTTTTTCTTTTCTTATTTTTTCTTGACAGTGAACGAGAGAGAATGGAGAAGGAAGTGAAGACAAAAACCGTGTCTCTCTGGTCGTTGATCCTCAGTAATCCGTCAGATTTTGAGAACCCTTTATACAACTCGGCAACACGCCACCACGTGCTCTTTCCTCGTACCTCTATGCGTCACCTGTGTCTGTGGGATAAGTACTACTGCAGATGGAATCCTTCTATGAGACAACAGGTATGACACTTTATCATGACCTATAACAAACATTATACATATATGGTATACACAGTATTTGTCACTACTGTACAGTGGTCCCTCACTACTGTACAGTGGTCCCTCACTACTGTACAGTGGTCCCTCACTACTGTACAGTGGTCCCTCCATTAACGAACACAATTGGTTCCACAGAGTCGTCCATTAACTGAAAATTTTGTTAACTGAATCTATTATTTCAATGGGATATTGGGTCATTGGTTCCAACTCACAGAAAAGGTACATACAAAGTACTGTATACCGGTAATAGAATTAACAAAACATTAAATATAAACTAAATACAGTACTGTACTGTACAGTATACTGTATAATAATAAATAAAAAACAATAGAGTACAGTACTGTATTTTAGCTTACTTTGAGGTGTGTATGTCGTATTCCCGGCAGCTTTGTTTACATACCAAACCGCTGATTGTAGAGGCAGTCGATGATGACATGCCATATTCTTAACAGAGTGCATTGGTTCTAATGCCTTCTTCATATTTCATAATAATTTCCGCACTGTATATTATCAATATGTGAGCTAAATTTCAGAATGACCAATAATCTTAATATAAAAATTGCAAAAATATTCAAGAGCACAACCTTCTTGATATTTACTCCACTGGAAACGAATGTAAACATAGAACCAATTACAGCTCCTCCCCGACTTAAGATGGGGTTAGGGACCCAAATCCAGGTCGTAAGTCGAAAATGCTTAAATAATGCATAGAAAATAAAAAATGGGTGTTTCTTTTTCTGCTCAACACCACAAAACTCTCACTTTTAAGCTTGCCAGCCATTTTAAAGTGAATTACAAACGAAAATTTTGTCAGTACACAGGGCAATCACTGACGGTGGGACTCGAAAATATGTAATTTGACAAAATTTTGGTACGACTGAGGCGGTCGTATGTCCGGGTGGTCGTAAGTCGAGTAGGTCGTAAGTCGGGGAGGAGCTGTACTGTATTGGCAGACTAGCCAATCAGCTGATGCTCACAACACAGCATGTTTCTCGTAAGGCTTTCATTAATGGAATTGAAAATACTTATGGGAGCTAATTCGTTAACCAAAATTTTGTTAATTGGACCATTCATTAATCGAGGGACCGCTGTATTATATCCAGTTTACTCTTTACTAAAGTAGGAAGGACAATTAGGTGTACAGTATGTAGTCAACTGAGGACAAGTTGATGGCAGACTTGTACATCTACTCTTAACCTCAACAGCTCCTGCACCCAATTGTCTTAATCTTGAGGTAAGAAAGAAGTTTTCTTGTTAGGCAGCTGTATAACCTGACCTGCTGTTCTTAAATATTATTATCTTGGTTTTAATAGGAGTCCTCACCCTATAGGGTTGGACATGTACGATGCAGGTGAGTTTTGGAGACATTTGGGCAGAAAAATTGTGTACAGTATCTTATAAGGCAGAGAATGTGGAAGTTTGATGCTCCTCACCTCCCATTTTTACACACAGGGGGAAGGAGGGAACTCTTAGCTGCTGATGAAGAGTTAAGTACTTTTTTTTACTGTAAGATTAAAATTATAAAAAGCTTAAGGTTAGAGAACTTAGTACAAACTATTATGAACTTTGCAGGAGCCAGTTCACATTCGCTTTAAGGAGCTACTTCACGTGAAGGGTCAGCTGGAGAAGCGGGTCGAGGAACTGAGGAAGGAACTAGCAGCGAGACAGACCCACGACTCGCCACGTGTGGCATCAGCAATTGTGTAATCTATGGAAATTTTGTAATACTGTAATGAATTGAGACAACATTAAGAATGAGGACATTGAGTGATACGGAGAAGAGGTGCAGAATTGTCTCTGTAAACCACAAGTGCTATACAGTGTAACCCCGCTTTACGCGGTCAATTGAACCCATGGAGGCCTGTGTAAAGCGGGAAACGCTTAAAGTGAACAACACAACATATGGGATTAATTGAAATAGAGACCGGGCCGACCCCCAAACTCCACTTTTTCCCGGCAATACGTACGTTTTAGTAAAAATAACATCTTAACTTTATGATGGTATGCACACACATAATATAGAAGAGAAATATCAATAAGATAATAATATACTGTACCAGGTAAAAGAAAAATCAAGGTTTAACACTTACGTAAGATTAGGTTAGGTTTTAAAAAATCAAGGTTTAACACTTACGTAAGGTTAGGTTATGTTAGGAAAAATCAAGTTTAGGTTTAACACTTATGTTAGTAGAAGAGATGGGTCGGTTTACGGGAATGGAGGCTGGTTCCGAGGCAAAGGGCAGGCTACTGGCCCTCAGGTGAGTCACCATCACTGTCCTCCACACTTACTAGTGCCTCCCTGACAAATCCCTCAAAGTCACCATCACTGTCTCTGCCTCTGTCACTATCACTGGCTTGGGCTGGCTGTGGTGGGTTGCGGGCGAAGAACTCGGTAATGCTTTGTTGACGGCTAGTGTTGATGTTGTCGTGATACACCTTGATGTAGGGCTTCATAGTCTGCAACAGCTGGGTAGTGAAGACTTCGTACCGGTTATCGTCAGGGTCGTCGGAAAGGAGGAGCTTCAGTTTCTCTACACACTCGATGGCACCCCTTACATTACCATGCGATAATTTGTGTTCTTCTCGGGATGACGCACCGCCTGTTTCTTCACTGACGTGATCGTCATCTAACATCTCGTCGGCAGTCACATCAGGATCCCTTATCACCTCCATAATGTCGTCATTGGTGGTCTCCGAGAAGCCTGCAGCTGTAACACTCTGCGCAACTTCTCTGGCAAGGTCCACTGCTACTGCAACAGTCTGAACCTCACCAGTCACAGATTGACTCTGCATCCCACCTGGGATACCTTGCAACACATGTCTCCATGCGTGACGAACCGTTGCTACAGACAGCTGATCCCATGCCTCCACCAAGAAGTCCACAGCTTTCTTGACGTTAAATTTCCTCCGAAAGTGTTTCACAAGAACTAATAGCTCTGCCAACTGTTGTTCCTAGTCCTCGTCGCTCTTGCTATCGGTGTCATCCAGGTTACGCAACTCATCCTTGGTGTTGGTATAGTCGTTCAGGAGCTTAAACTTCTTTGCAGAGAATGCAGCTTTTACATTATAGATCAATTCTTGGTCCATGGGCTGTATTAATGACATAGTGTTGGGAGGAAGGAAGACCACTTTTACATTGGGGTGACGATCCAACAGTAGGGGCGAGTGTCCTGGTGCATTGTCAAGCAGCAACAAAATCTTGAATGGAACATTCTCTTGCTCACAGAATTTCTTCACATCGAGAACGAAACTAAGTCATCAAATCAGGAGAGGGACAGAGTAGAGAACATCCACGCCTTACGTGCGGTCAGCCAGCTTGGTCATGTTCTTGTAGGCGTGCGGCTTGCGGGCTGTGTGGATCACCGATAACTTGAGTTTACAGGAACCGGAGGCATTGGTGGTAAAGAGGACGGTGATGCGCTCCTTCTGCAACTTCCGGCCCCGACACTTGCTGGCAGACTTGACAACGAAGGTCTTGGAAGGTAGCTTTTTCCAAAAGAGACCGGATTCGTCCATGTTGAACACCTGGTCGTCGGTGTACTGTCCTTCCTCCATAATCTCGCGTAAGAATGGAGGAAAATCCTCAGCCGCAACACGGTTAGCACTAGCTTCTTTACCACCAATGTTAATGTTGGTGATCTTGTTCCTCTTCTTAAACCTCTGTAACCACCCAGAGGAAGCATTGAAGGGTTTGGGCTTTGCAATTCCCATCTTACATGACACCGCTGCTTACAGTTCACGTGCGTACTCCTGAACTGAGCGCGTGTTGACCGCCATGTTCCGTCTTGCCTGACAAATCAAGTAGCTCACAAGTAACTTCTCCATCTTGAGAAGCACCTTGTTGTGGCAGTACTTGATCAGTGAAGCACCTGTAGACTTTGTGATGTTCATGTGTTCTTTTATCTTGGCTGCATCCTTCTTTATCGTCCGGATCGTAGATTCGTTTACAACATGCTGGCGAGCCAAATCAACCTGTCTTGTTCTTTTTTCCAGCTCTCGGATGATCTTTTACTTCACCTCATAGCTTAGGGCACGTCGTACCTTCTTTGGTTTAGGGCAGCTGGGTCCAGGTAATTCAAGGTTTGTTTGTGGTGGTGGTTCGGTGGCAGCCATTCTTATGGAACAATGGATATCGATGTACACGGTGTAGCCGGGAGGGGTGTAACTGACGCGGGTAGGTCAACGGGCTTAATCGCTCCCGCGGCAGGGCACGTCATATTACATTAAACCAATCACAGTTAGCGGGGGAGGGAGGTAAGGATGCTTGGCCCAATCACAGTCCGATACGTCATATGACGTCACCGATAACTCAACAAAGACATACACTGCGCACCCTACTCGCGCCGCTTACCCAACATGGCGGGAGGTTTGAATCCAAAAATGGCGCGGTGCGAGATGACCGCCAGCCGCTCTCCACGTATATGAGTAGATGCATCGCGTAAAGTGAACATTCCGGTTCTGACGGGGTACTGTGTAAATGTAGAAACGCGTAAAGCGGGGTATTACTGTAGTAGGTTTATGTGTATCATCTTGTGTCTACAGTCAGGGCACAATCACTATTGTAGAACTTCTTGAAGAAAATGGATTTTATATACTGTATAATGTAATGTAACTGTTTAAGTTATTTTCAAGGAAAAACATTATCAGAAAATTTAAGCATGCAATTTGTGTTGTTATTATTTTTCACCAATATGAAGGTGTTACTTGTTTATTCTTTTGTGATCTGTTTTACTGTACAGTATTAGGGAGACATATTTTTCACCTTTATCAATGACATACAGTGATTAGAAAAACTGCAATTATGTACTTTTTTTTACCAATGAAATAAGCAATGTATGTTGAGGAAAGTGTTGATACAAAGGCTGTGGTTACGTCACCTCACTCTTGTTTATATACTATAAGTATTATATACTGTAAACTGAGTTTGACTCATGTACTGTATTGTACAGTGTGGCTATCAATTATACATAAAATTAAGAGATACTTGCTGTCCAAAATTATTTTATATTGTACTGTGTAATTTACAGTCTTGAAATATATGCATAAGCCTGGTCTGGTGTAACACAGATGACAGTAGAAAGAGAGAAAGAGGTTATAAGGAACTTGGATTAGTTGGTTCTCTTGTGAAGACTTGAGTGACCATTAAAAAATTGTTTCCCCTCCAGGAAAGAACGGAGTGGCCTATTGTGAGGCCTTCACTAATATCAGTAATAAAGACTACTGTTTCTCCATACAAATTACTACTCTGAGCACTTTTAATTATATGTAACGGAAGACTCAGTTGTAATACTACATAAGATATAACACAAAGTACAGTATAGTAAATCCTCGAAAGTCCGTGTAATGTGTGGGGTAAAGGAGGTCCAGGCTTGCTGATTGTCCGGACTTTTGTCAAGTGTTTTATTTTATTTTATTTTTTTTTGGGTGGGGGGGGGGGGTGTTCTGGGGGCCACCTGTGCACTATGCAACCACTCGTCAGCCATCCTCCCCCTTGATGAGCCTTATATTTGTATTTTAATGTTCAATGAATGTACTGTACACCCTCTAGTTATCAGAAACAACACCACCACCCACACACTCTAACACCACCCACCCACACACCCCAACACCACCCACCCACACACCCCAACACCACCCACACACCCCCAACACCACCCACCCACACACCCCAACACCACCCACACACTCTAACACCACCCACCCACACACCCCAACACCACCCACACACACACCCCAACACCACCCACACACACCCCCAACACCACCCACACACACCCCAACACCACCCACCCCAACACCACCCACACACCCCCAACACCACCCACCCACACACCCCAACACCACCCACACACTCTAACACCACCCACCCACACACCCCAACACCACCCACACACACACCCCAACACCACCCACACACACCCCCAACACCACCCACACAAACACCCCAACACCACCCACACACACCCCCAACAGAGTGAAGGTGACAGCTGCTGGTTTATTCCTTTGTTTTATAATATATTAATTGTGGGTCTTATTGTATGACATCAGTGTGTGTGCTTACCTGATGTACAACTGTGTGGTGGCAGTGAAAGACAGCTGTTGAGGAGCTCTTGGCAACACTCCTTTCCACTCCATCTCTCTAGTCACCCACACCTTTCTGTTTTCTCACTCCATAATGTTGAAGGGATACAATGTTGCTCATATATATTTACATACAATTTTGTAGTTATATATCAGCTGTTCAAGAGAGTCTGGCAGTGTTGCAAGTGCAGTGTTACCAAAGAGAGCAATAGATGCGTCCCCTCCTCACCACCACCTCCCCCACCACCACCTCCATCACCACCACCTCCCTCACCACCACCTCCATCACCACTATCTCCCTCACCACCACCTCCATCACCACCACCTCCATCACCACCACCTCCCTCACCACTATCTCCATCACCACCACCTCCATCACCACCACCTCCATCACCACTATCTCCCTCACCACCACCTCCATCACCACTATCTCCCTCACCACCACCTCCATCACCACCTAAATAATAATTTCAGTGAGGCAGAGATGGCTTAACTATAGCCAGAGCAGAGCTGTATGGTATCCACTGGCTCCCTCCCACTCACTGCTTCTCACTCTTGTTTAACTATAGCCAGAGCAGAGCTGTATGGTATCCACTGGCTCCCACCCACTCACTGCTTCTCACTCTTGTTTAACTTTAGCCAGAGCAGAGCTGTATGGTATCCACTGGCTCCCTCCCACTCACTGCTTCTCACTCTTGTTTAACTTTAGCCAGAGCAGAGCTGTATGGTATCCACTGGCTCCCTCCCACTCACTCTTGTTTTACTTCAGTCATCACTATTATTCATCAGATGAGTCATACAAATATTGCTTTTTTTTCATTAATTAGTATAGATATATTACTATAATAATCTGTGTTTATTAATATCTGTAGCCTTGATATACTTCATCAAGAACTTATTGCCATGTATACACTGGTATAATGACAGCTCATTAAAAAGTAATTTATTATTCAAATATATACTGTACCCTGTGTTGTCTTTAATGGGGTTACTGTACAGTGGTCTAATCGGCCTAACGAGAGCTTGTGGGTACTGTGCAGACATGACCCTGCTGGAGGTGAGGGAACTGCCAGTTGTCATCATCGTAAAGTTTGTTATTATTTATTCATTATTATGCAGTATTTTCGTATGAGCAGCCTATTATGGTGTATGTTTCATCATAAATAATGTAACATACAGTATTAAATAATAGGAAAAATACAATATATCATTTTTCTTCAAATAAAATAACACCGAGTCAGAAGGTAATCTCTTCCCTGTTGGGGGCGTCCCAGGACTAATTGTTGCCATATGCTTATGGTGTATGTTTCATCATTACAATAACAATATTAACCGCAGCGCCCCGGGTGACGTTCCAGAACGTTCGCCTATTTTCCAGCCTTTTTTTTTTTTTTTTTTTTTTTTTTTTTTTTTTTTTTTTTTTGAAAAGTTGAATGTTTTTCTTGGTTTACCCCTGCGGCGGGGAGCCTGACCCGGGGCTTAAGGGTTAGATAATAGAAAAATTATGATTTATAGTTTGTAAATTGACTTAAAAATCATGGAGACATGAATATGCCAGGTGTGTGTGAGACATGAACTATGCCAGGTGTGTGTGAGACATGAACTATGCCAGGTGTGTGTGAGACATGAACTATGCCAGGTGTGTGTGAGACATGAACTATGCCAGGTGTGTGTGAGACATGGACTATGCCAGGTGTGTGTGAGACATGAACTATGCCAGGTGTGTGTGAGACATGAACTATGCCAGGTGTGTGTGAGACATGAACTATTCCAGGTGTGTGTGAGAGGACTATGCCAGGTGTGTGTGAGACATGGACTATGCCAGGTGTGTGTGAGACATGGACTATGCCAGGTGTGTGTGTGAGACATGGACTATGCCAGGTGTGTGTGTGAGACATGAACTATGCCAGGTGTGTGTGTGAGACATGGACTATGCCAGGTGTGTGTGAGACATGAACTATGCCAGGTGTGTGTGTGAGACATGGATGATACAACACACTGCTCTCTTTCCAGGAGGACTACCATCACTATTGTCTGAATTATTTTACCCAAAATATTACCATTTTTCTGTGACTGAATGTGTCTTGAACTTACAGCTAACCAATCACAGTGCAGCATTAAGGGTGAATCTATTCTAATAGTGGGAGGATTAAACTGCTCACTCGTAGATTCGAATGGAAGACAGAGGTCAAGGGATTGCCGGCTGGTGGCAGTTTTAAATGACTGAGCACGACAGGAATTTCAAACAAGATATATTTAAGGGTTTTGAGAAATGTTTCTTGCCCGGAAGGGGTCTGGACTTTCGAGGGTTTACAATATACATAACTGGTCTCGGAGTTGTGGGATTACAGAACGGGGTCCCCGGGTTACGAACGGGTTCTGTTCCTGAGGAAGTTAGTAAGTTGGAACACAATCTATGTGCGTACTGTACTGTACTTACAAAACAATGTTTAAAATTCCACTATGGTATATCATAGTCTTAAGTCCTTATATACATCTAAAATCACTTAATTTAAGACAAAAGGAAAATAGAATGACAAAATACAGTAAATGAAAGAAAAATAAGTCATTAGGTAAATAAAATACAGTACTGTAAATTTCAAGTTTAACCTCGTGCTTCTCGGCAGACGTTCATAAGTCGGGGACCTGTACTGGATACACTTTTGGGTGTTGATAAATACTGGGTTACTCTTAGAAGGTTCCTTTAATGTGACCAACCCTGAGTTCATGTTTTCATATACAGTATATAACTTCCCCCAGCTGATGGGGTGATTCCTCTAATGGATCATTTGTCTAAATGTTTAACTTGAAAAACTTAATTTAAAGGTTCCATAACAATTTCCTTAAAATTCCCCTAAAACTTCCCTTGTTCTACCCCAGCCATCCATTTCATATGGGTGGAGGAAAGATTCACCAATATAATACAGTTGATAACAGGTAAACAATTTACATCAATTTTAATGTTAATCACAAGTAAAACAGGCGTACTGTCTGATTCCTGTAAACGTATGTAATCAAACTAAACTATGACAATCTTTCAGTCCAATAGCTTTATATTATAATGTATTGTGCTATCACTCAGTGGAAACTAATTTATATATAGTATGAGGAAATTTGCTCTTTCATGTATGACCATGACAAATTACTGTCGAGGTATTAAATGAATTTTTTCCTCGGTACAGTACTGACACGAGAGGTTTCCAATAACTCCCTACACCTTAAGGACTTGTGTAGCTTAACGGAAATAGTTGACAGATATTAGAAATTGGTTTCTTTTGATGTACAGTACAGTAGGGGACCAATACCTCAGTTATGCACAAATCTTTATACAACTTGTTTGATATCGTATACTACCGTACCGTACTTGTTGAACTCATTCACTCACTCGGTTTACTGTAGGTTGTAATTGTGTGGGTAGAAAAGTTTGTTGATAATTGAAAGTATTAAGAATAAACTTTATTGATGTAGCTGTAGAAATTGTACAGAAAAAGGCATGATATGGAAAAGTTATTAGTACATTCCTATGTTAATATTTTGGTGTTCAAATCTCTGGTAACTGTTATGTTCCAGCACAGTTTGCATTTACTTATTTATTTACTATTTTTTATAAATATCTTTGCATCTTGCCAACAATTATTGGACTGCATGTATTGTACAGACCATTAATAGTATTGTAAAGGGGAACATGGAGTTAGGATGAGCAAGAATACAGGTTATGTGTACAGTGCTGTGTGTTATGTATGGTCTTTGATTTACGTTAAGATCCAGAGTCGCCCATAAACAAAAGATGTGACATAATGTAAATTGGGATAAAACAATGGCATAAGAAACAACTATCTTATAATCAGGCTCCTCTTTATTTACATGTAGTAAATATTAATAACAAATAGAGATTATCATGTAAATAAAGTTGTGGATTATTCATTCCACAACTGAACCTCTTGGCAAAATGTTCTTATAGTCCAGCCGATTCCCTGCCAGACAACTGCTTAGCCCAGAGAGACCAAATTATTGTTGTTGCTTTATTTATAGTTTTTCACGTTAAGATTGTGATCAAATTTGATACAGTATTATTAAATCCCTATACTTACCCCATGGTCTGAAGAAAAGTAAACATATTTTCTAGAGGGAAAGAGAATATTTTCCTTTTAAGCACAGTGGAGTTAACAGTAACAAGTGTAGGCTACCAGAAGTCAGAGTGAATGATGCTGAATTAACCTAAATTTGAAATAAGTTGATGGTGCTCTTTATTTGATATTAGACATTTCAGGTTCAGGTAACATTGAAGATTACTGATGAGAGAATAAGGTGTGTCAGTAACCATCACTGACTGACCAGATCATGTCTGCTGGAGTATTTATTGTCATCCATTAGTTTGGTAGATTACAGCAACTAAAAGAGACGCCTCATCCCGGTGATTGTAGTCTAAGACAACAATTATAAATAGTCTATACCTGAAGTAGCAGTATGATGTAATGTAAATAGTAGCTAAGAGTTAGTTCAGAATATATATATATATATATATATATATATATATATATATATATATATATACATATATATATATATATATATATATATATATATATATATATATATATATATATATATATATATTATATCCTTAAATGTTCATGTTTGACAAACTAGACTTAAGTATAAGCTGTATGTGCTTCTTGCTGGTCCCAGATAATACATTGTATCTTGTGTATTTTTAATAAATTATAAACAATTACAAGCAGTGCTTGTAATTGTTTATGTTCTCAAAATGTTCCTAAAATTTTTAATTTTTCTCATTACACCTTAGGTAGCCTTCAATATGTGAAGCTCACTTTATCAATATTTACCACAACTTGATGTACTGTTACAGTCTTGAAGTGACGTACCTAACCCGTGTCTTCGTCACTTTACCCACAAACAAGTTTACGTTGTAATTAACCAGGATCCTGATTTTCATCATCATGACAATACATTTAATATATTCACTTATACTTTGTTAGTACAGTATAAGCATTGTTTAATCACACATGAGGACTGATACACTACTACTGGTAGATATTTCTTATTAAAGTCCATCCTGGTGATTAATAACCAAAACCAAAGAGGAAACCCCATTGACACATATCCCTTGTGTCAGGTGTTGGCTGGTACAGTATATACTCTCTTATCAAGGCACAAGTGTTGATATTGTGAAAACATATACGGAGTGGTTATCATCACAACAACACGTGTGTTGGCCCCATCCATGACTATATGTGTAATAATAGTTTGGAGATTAAAATATTTATCAACCATCAGAGTTAAGGCTGACTGTCTGACTCAGGGATGTTTATGTTTGCAGATGCCAAGTAATGATTGTGTATCACATTGTCCTCTGATTAATACTCTGTAAAGCATCAAATAGATTCACTACTCCTCTACATTTCCTAAACACCTTTGACTATTGTTTCATCTTGTTCAAATTTTCATGTCAGTTCAATATATCCTTGTTTTTAATAGTATTACAGTATATATTGATGATTCAGGTGCATGATATCATAGTAACATTCATACGATGTTGCAGTAGTTTGTGGTAATGAAGTGTAGTTTACCATGTTTTATTTTGTATTGTACATTTTTTCTATACTGTACAAAGTAAAATAGTATATAAACATTGAAACATAATATTTAAAACAGATTTTTTTAACCTATTAAACTTGACAGTAACCAACTGTACCTGAGAAGTGTCTCAACTAATATGTACACAAAATGTTTGGACCTCACATTGGATTTTTCCAATCAAAGAATGTGATGTTATGAGTCAAAAATTACCTTCTACAGAGGGGGCCAAAGATTTTTTTATGGAGTCTTACCAAAGCTGGGAGAGTGCGGTGGTCAAGTGAATACAGTGCTCACATTCTATTCCAGGGTTCGGCGGTCTAATTTCCAGGCGCTCCCAGTTCGCCCAGTTTTAAATGGGGTGCCTGAGTTGTGGCTGCCTTTAATGTACAGTATTGGACGTTGCTGGAGAACTCCGAGATGTACGCCAAGTGGCGCAGGACACGAGGTGTATGTGACTGGGAGCCTGAAGTAAAGGCTTGGACGAGGGGCTTGTGATCAGTGAAATGGTGAACTAACGGGCCTCGAGGAAGTGCTGGAAATGTTTGAAAGCCAGGTATATGGCCAGGAGTTCTCGATCAAAGGCGCTGTACTTGAGGTGTGGTGCTTGAAGCCGTTGTGAGAAGAAAACAACGGGCATGAGGACTTCATTGATCTCCTGCTGTAAGACGGCGCCCACTGCAGTAGAAGAAGAGTCTGTTGTGAGAGTGGTCGGGCGTTAGGTGCAGGGTGGGCCAGGAGGGTAAGGCATGTGATGTGCTGTTTGATAGCGGTGAATGCCGTAACAACCTCTTGAGTCCACACGAGAGGCTTGTGAGACTTCTTTGGGAGTCCCTGGAGAAGGTTGTAGAGGGGAACTAGGATGGTGGCAGCGTTGTAAATGAAGCGGTGATAGTAGTTGACTAAACCCAGGAATTCTCAGAGTTTCTTCACCGTTTCAGGTTTGGGGAACTCCCTAATGGTGGTTATTTTCTGTGGTAGGGGTTGTATGCCACTGGGCGAGACTCTGTGACCGAGGAAATCGATGGAGAAGGCTCCGAAGATGCACTTAGCAGGATGAGGTTTCAAGTTGTTGTTCTGCAGGCGTTGGAGGAGGAGTTGTAGGTGGTGATGATGCTCGGCAGGCGTCGAGGATGTCGTCAATGTAGATGGTGACAAAATCGAGGTCTGTGCTGCATTGCGTAGGCCAAAACTCATGAAAGTATACTCGAAGAGTCCGAATGGAGTAGTTATGGCTGTCTTCTGGGTATCTGCAGGTGCTACAGGGATCTGGTGGAAGGCATGCTCCAAGTCGATCTTCGAGAAGATTGTCTTGTCGTGAAGTTTGTGGTGGAAGTCCTGGACATGCGGAATAGGGTACCTGTCGGGTTTGATGACGAGGCTCTGTAGTCGCCACACACCCTCCAGTCGCCGGATGATGGCTTAAGAACCATGTGAAGAGGCGATGCCCAGGGACTCTTTTGAAGGACGAATGATGCCGTCTTGCAGTAGTCTGTTGAATTCCACCTTGGCTGCGTTTAGGAGCTCAGGGCGCAGGCGGCGGGGGCGTGAAAAGACCAGAGGTCCTTTGGTCTCGATGTGGTGAAAAATTCCCGACGTAGGTGGTAGGGGTGGAGAGACTTGGGGTGAGAAAAGCTCCTTGAACTCTTCGAGCAGATGGGAGAACTCGTTGGACGGCGAAAGACAGGTGATAGTGTCGGTGTGTCTGGCATGAGAGCCCTGGATCTTGCGTGCTGTAGGCTCATGGATGAGGTGAAGATGGCTAGGGTCGACGCCGAGCTTGTGGAAGGTGAGGAAGTCGAAGCCAAGGATGGGTTGAGACACGTCTGCGACCACGAATGACCAGCGCAGAGTCTTGGGAAGACCGAGGTCTAAGGCGAGGGTGCGTGCGCCGTAGGATGCGATAGGGGTACTGTTGGCGGCGAACAGGTCATAAGAGGGTTGCTTTGACGTGTCTTTTAGTGAGGGAGGGATGATACTGACCGATGAACCTGTGTCGACGAGGAATTTCGTGCCGGAGGTGCGGTCGGTGACGTGCAGTAGTGAGACGCCTGAAGGGACAGGGCTGAGGCCTCTACCAGCCTCCCTTATTGCCGTTTCCCGAGTAGATGCAGTGGGGCTCACAGCGTTGAGCATTGGGGCCGAGACGCCAGTAATACCAGCTGAGGATATATTCGTTGTGCTGGGGGCTGGCTGCTGTTTCCGGGACAGGAAGGGCGCTTTGGGACTTGTAGGGCGTGATGCGTGAGTCAGGAACTGGCCCAGCAGCGGGCATGGAGGAGCAGAACTGCTCAATGGTGTCCATCCTGCGGTTCAAAGTTTGCTGCAGGTCCCTGATGTCTTGTGAGGTATTGCTCGGCTGAGGGGTGTTGACCCGGCTTACAAGTTTGGAGGTAGGTACTGGTGTGGGCGTGGGGTTGTCCGCGGTGGCAAGGCGCACAGTTGCGCACTCGTTGAAAATTCTGTCTGCCACGGTTGCGTATAGTTCTGGTGCCGTACAGTAATCTACTGCGGACAGGATAATGCATACTTGTGTGGGTAGCTTTTGTGCGTGAAGCTGGCGCAGGATAGAGTCAGGAAGTCTGTCTGTGTGTCGGGAGTTCAGCCTACACATCTCCTCCCAGAGAAGTCCCGGAGTTGAGTTTCTAAGGGAGATAGAAGATAGGTGCTGCAGGAGATTGGAGCGGATCCGTCGGTTATGAGTTTTTAAGGCGTCCCACAGGGTGGCGAATTTGTTGTTCGCTGGAGGGTTGGAGATGGTCTGTGAGACTTGTGTGGCGACTTCAGTGGGCAAGGAACAGAGCAGGGCGCCGTACTTTTGCTTGTCTGTAGCTGTAGAGCCGATGAAGGTTGCTTCCACATGAACTAATCAGTCCTCTATGTTGTGGTTGAAGGTCGGTAGAGAGATCCGTCCGTCCATTCTTGCGGGAGTATGTCACACCTGTTAGGGAAGGATGAAGGACGGGTTCTTGTTCCGACCCCCTTCCTTGTTCACAATCTCCTGGGAGGGAGGTGAACAGTTGCAGGGGGGACTTCGGGACGAATACACTTTTTAGGGTGCAGGTCCTTAGGCCAGAACTAAAAAAACAAAAGAAAAATAGGAGAATAGGCAAAAGAGCTCAAACCACGTTTGGAATCTCGCACAATAGTTGCTCTCCAGCTGTGATGTGGGTCACTCACACCGCCAGTGGGGAGAACAGACTAATGCGTTATAAACCTAACAGTCGTGAGATGGTGTCGTTGTGGAGTAGCGAGTGATGCAGGTAAGGCGGTTGGCCTAGGCTGGCAGCAGGCAGGACGATCTTCTCAGCTCCAGGAGTAAGGCAGCAGAAAGGGGTCACCAATTGTAGCGTACTGTTGTGGCAGGTTGTCAAATTCTCTTTATATGGTCTCACAACGTACGTACATGTAATATATCTCACACTCAGGATTGAGGTAGAATAGAAACTCACAATGCTTTTTCTGTATATATATATATTGTTGTACAGTGCAGTGTTAAGGAGTTACTAGGTCAGGAGAAGCTTGTTCAGAGTTCCTGTTGGGCGAGGAGCTTTCTGAGGGAGCGTGTGGTGAGGAGATGTTACCGGTCCGGTAGCCGAGTGTAGAGTGACCTCCCCGGCCCGTATTTATGTGATTTAGAAACCTCAGGATTTGAGGCGCTCATAGCGCGAGAGCCAATCACGGGAGAGGAAGCTGAAAGTTGAAGGTCGAGACTAGGTCGGCGATCGTACCCCTACGTCCACTTCATAGACCTAGTCTCTCGGCGTAGCGGGCTGATTGGCTGGTAGGCGCGTGGCCGGAGCTCAGTTGGGAGTTGTAGGGGAGAGGATCCACTACAACACAATCACGTCGCCTCCGTTCTCAACAGACTGCAGCAAGTAATCGAGAATGAAGGTGGCTGGACTAAATATTAATGTGTCAGAAATAACTTCCCTGTGTAATCAACGTCACATACTGAATGCACATCGATATTATTTGTTTTCCATGTTAACTGTAATAAATATAATTTTCATGAATATATATCGAATTGTATAATAAATGTAAAGAAAACAATCCTCTTCTATTATCCTCACTTATGCAGTATGTATTCAGGATGATTTAAGTCAAACAAATCATAACATTATATTTATAATTATTATGAAAGAGTACAGTATCATATAGGATAAATATATTGCATGAGAAATAATTACCATATACAGTAGTACCCCGATTTACGCGGTCAATTGAACCCACAGGGTACCGCGTAAAGTGAACAACAGAACATATGGGATTAATTCCAATAGAGACTGGCCCGACCCCCAAACTCCACTTTTTGACGACACACAACTATGTTGTAGTAAAAATATTATCTTAACTTTATGACGATATGAACACACAATTAATATAGAAGAGGTTAGGTTAGGAAAAATAAAGGTTAAGTTAGGAAAACTAAAGGTTAGGTTTAACACTTACGTTAGTAGAAGAGATGGGTCGGCATACGGGGATGGAGGCTGGTTCTGAGGCAGAGGGCAGATTACTGGCCCTCAAGTGAATCACCATCACTATCCGTCATAGTTGTCAGGGCCTCCCTGACAAATCCCTCAAAGTCACCTTCACCGTCACTATCACTGGCTCTGGCTAGCTGTGGTGGGTTGCGGGCGAAGAACTCGGTAATGCTTTCTTGACGGCTAGTGTTGATGTTGTCTTGATACACCTTGATGTACGGCTCCATAGCCTGCACCAGCCGGGTATGGAAGACTTCATTGCGGTCATCGTCACGGTCGTTGGAAAGGAAGCACTTCATTTTCTCTGCACACTCGATGGCACCCTTAAAATTACTGTGCGTTAACTTGTGTTCTTCTGGGATTGACGCACCATCTTCCTCTTCACTGATGTGATCATCTTCCAACATCTCGTCGGCAGTCATTTCAGGATCTCTGATCACCTCCAGGATGTCTTCGTTGGTGGTCTCGGAGAAGCCTTCAGCTGTAATACTGTGAGCAGCTTCTCTTGCAAGGTCCAATGCCACTGTCACAGACTGAACCTCACCAGTCACAGGTTGACTCCGCCTCTCACCTGGTATACCATGCAACACATGCCTCCATGCGTGACGAATCGTAGCTATAGACAGCTGATCCCATGCCTCCACCAAGAAGTCCACAGCTTGTTTGACATTAAATTTTTTCCAAAACTGTTTGACGCGAACTTCTTGATTCACCACCTCTTGTTCCTTGTCCTCGTCCTCGTCCTTGTCGCTTTTGCTCTCGCTATCGGTGTCACCCAGGTTACGCAACTCATCCTTGGTGTTGGTACAGTCATTCAGGAGCTTAAATTTTTTTGCAGAGTACGCAGCTTTCACATTGCAGATCAACTCCTGGTCCATGGGCTGGATTAATGACGTAGTGTTGGGAGGAAGGAAGACCACTTTTATGTCGGGGTGACGATCCATAAGTAGTGGCGAGTGACAGAGCAGAGAACATCCACGCCTTACGTGCGGTCAGCCTGTGGACATTAATATTGCTCATGTCCACGTTCTTGTAGGCGTGCGGCTTGCGGGCTGTGTGAATCACCGATAACTTGGGTTTACAGGTACCGGAGGCATTGGTGGTAAAGAGGACGGTGATGCGCTCCTTCTGCAACTTCCGACCCCGAATCTTGCTGGCAGACTGGACAACGAAGGTCTTGGAAGGCAGCTTTTTCCAAAAGAGACCGGAGTCGTCCATGTTGAACACCTGGTCGTTGGTATACTGCCCTTTCTCCATAACCTCACATTAGAACGGAGGAAAATCTCTAGCCGCCACACGGTCAGCACTAGCTTCTTCACCACCAATGTTAATGTTGGTGATCTTGTTCCTTTTCTTAAACCTATGCAACCAACCAGAGGAAGCATTGAAGGGTTTGGGCTCTGCAATTCCCATCTTATGCAACACTGCTGCGTACAGTTCACGTGCGTACTCTTGAACGGATCGCGTGTACACCGCCATGTTGCGTCGCGCCTGACAAATCAAGTAACTCACCAGCAAATTTTCCACCTTTAGCAGCACCTTGTTCTGGCAATACTTGATCATTGAAGCACCTGCAGACTTTGTGATTCTCATGTGTTCTTTGATCTTGGCTGCATCCTTCTTAATAGTATGAATCATAGATTCGTTGACTCCATGCTGGTGCGGAGATCAGCTTGACGTGTTCCTTTCTCCAAATCTTGAATGATCTTGTATTTCACTTCGTAGCTTAGGGAACGTCGTATCTTCTTTGGTTTAGGGCAGCTGGGTCCAGGCAAGGAAAGGTTTCTCTCTGGGGGCGGTGGTCCGGCAGAAGCCATTTTACAGAACAATGGATTCACGTATATACGGTGTGGCCTAGAGGGATAAAACTGCCGCTGCTAGGTCAAGCGTCATCTTATCTCCCTCCCTCCCGCAGGTGGACACGTCATATTACTTTAAACCAATCACAGCTAGCAGTGGAGGGAGGTAAAGATGCATGGCCCAATCACAGTCCGATACGTCATATGACGTCACTGATAACGCAACAGAGACATGCACTGCGCAACCTTACCGCGTGGCTTGCCCAGGTGGGAGAAGGCGGGAGGGTCGAATCTAAAAATAGCGTCGAGCCAGACACTCTGTGAGTATATGGATAGATGCACCGCGGAAAATGAAAGTCCGATTCTGGCGAGGCACCACGTAAATGAGAAATCACGGAAAGTGAAACCGCGTAAAGCGGGGTAATACTGTAACGTACTGTAAGTGGCCAGTTGTCAATTCTCTTTATATGGGCACACAGACGTACGTACATGTAAATATCTCACACTCAGGAATGAGGTAGGATAGAAACTCACAATGCGCTTTCTGTATATATATTGTTGTACAGTGCAGTGCTTAGGAGTGAGTAAGTGAGAAGTAGCTTGCTCAGAGGTTCTGTAGGGCAAGGAGGTTTCTGAGGAAGCTGGGTGGTGAGGAGCTGTTGAGAGATGTTGCTGGTCCGGTAGCCGAGTGTAGAATGAGTTCCCCGGTCAGCTGGGGCCGCGTCAGGCGGAGCGGCAGAGGGTACTGCTGGGCCGGGGCGGCATCTGAAGCAGGACGGGTGTGCTGAGGTCGGTAGGACGTGGTGCTTGGGGCAGGAAGAGGAGCTGGTGTCTGCTTAGAGTAGCAGTGCTGCTCTAGGGTGTCTAACCTGCAGTGTAGAGACAGTAGCTGTAGAGCCGATGAGAGCTGCTTCTGGGTGGATAAGCCAGTCTTCCATGTTGCTTGAAGACTGGGAGCGTGATCTGTTTCTCCTCCATCCTGTGTGAGTGCGAATCTCCGGGGGTCACCATTTGTGGGGTATGGGTTGGTTGCAACCGTTGAGTAGAGAGAGCTGGCTGGTGAGGATGCTCAGAGGAGGACAGCTTGTGGGTCGCTATGCTCGCCGGCGGGAGCGAGGGCCGCCAGGCAGCGGCGGAGGAGGAGGTGTTTGTGGGGTATGGGATGTTTGGTGTTCACACTCAGGATGGGATGGAGAAAGGAAACTCACAATGTGCTCTCTGTATACATGTTGTATTGAATGTACAATGCAGCTTGGTGCTGGGAAGGCAGCGTGGTTACAAGCGTGATGTAGAGAGAGCTGGTTGGTGAGGATGCTCACAGGAGGACAGCTTGTGGGTCGCCATGCTCGCCAGCGGGAGAGAGGACCGCCAGGCAGGCAGAGGAGCGAGGCCCGCCGGGCAGCGGCAGAGGAGGTGGTGTTGCTGGCTGTGGCTGTATGTAGAGAGTCAGCGAGAGAGCGAGAGGCAGATCACCGCGAGGTCAGGTCTTAAATAGCGGGGGTAGGCGTGGCTTAGTAGTTGACCCCCGCTCCGTGGTGTATGGCGGCGCTGGTTGACCTAGGTCACGAGGCATACACTGGGGAATAGGTGGGGTCGGCTAGGTAGGGACAAACAGCGTTTGTAGGGGAGAATTCCACTACAGTACTCCCCCTTCCCTCCAGGCTGTGTAGGAGACTTGTTGTCTGCAGAGTTGCATAGCACATGTGAGGCAGAACGGGCGGTGCGTGCCTCATGTGAGACAACGGCAATGGCGTGGATGAGCCGGTCGCTGGCGACAACTGTCTAGATACACAATATCTGTGGGAGTAGAGAGGGAGAATAAGTGTGTGTGGAGGCGATGAATGTTGTGCTTCCCTCACGGCAGGTACAGAGTCGCCAGATGCGCCTGCTGGGGTGTGTGGGCCTGGGTCAGGAGCAGGGGCTGTGTCAGCAGCAGCGGATGAGGGCTCGTGACAGCAGCTGGGTCCACGACAGCAGCAGGGTGCAGGACATTAGCAGGGAGTACCTGAGGGAGAAAAGAGGGGTGTGTGGGTCCGCACTCAGGAACAGAGGCCGCGTCAGGGCGGCGGGGGTTACTGCTGGGCCGGGGTCGGCGTCTGAGGCAGGACGGGTGTGCTGGGGTCGGTAGGACGTGGTGCTTGGGGCAGGAAGAGGAGCTGGTGTCTGCATAGAGTAGCAGAGCTGCTCTAGGGTGTCTAACCTGTGGTGTAGAGACAGTAGCTGTAGAGTCGATGACAGCTGCTTCTGGGTGGATAAGCCAGTCTTTCATGTTGCTTGAAGACTGGGAGCGTGATCAGTTTCTCCTCCATCCTGTGTGAGTGCGAATCTCCGGGAGTCACCATTTGTGGGGTATGAGATTGTTTGGTGTTCGCACTCAGGATGGGATGGAGAAAGGAAACTCACAATGTGCTCTCTATATACATGTTGTATTGAATGTACAATGCAGCTTGGTGCTGGGAAGGCAGCGTGGTTACAAGCGTGATGTAGAGAGAGCTGGTTGGTGAGGATGCTCACAGGAGGACAGCTTGTGGGTCGCCATGCTCGCCAGCGGGAGAGAGGACCGCCAGGCAGGCAGAGGAGCGAGGCCCGCCGGGCAGCGGCAGAGGAGGTGGTGTTGCTGGCTGTGGCTGTATGTAGAGAGTCAGCGAGAGAGCGAGAGGCAGATCACCGCGAGGTCAGGTCTTAAATAGCGGGGGTAGGCGTGGCTTAGTAGTTGACCCCCGCTCCGTGGTGTATGGCGGCGCTGGTTGACCTAGGTCACGAGGCATACACTGGGGAATAGGTGGGGTCGGCTAGGTAGCGACAAACAGCGTTTGTAGGGGAGAATTCCAATACATGTTGCTTGCTGCAGCTGTAGCTAGAAGAAGAGAGAGCTGGTTGGTGAGGATGCTCAGAGGAGGACAGCTTGTGGGTCGCCATGCTCGCCGGCGGGAGCGAGGGCCGCCAGGCAGCGGCGAAGGAGGAGGTGTTCCTTGCTGCAGCTGTAGCTAGAAGAAGAGAGAGCTGGTTGGTGAGGATGCTCAGAGGAGGACAAGCTTGTGGGTCGCCATGCTCGCCGGCGGGAGCGAGGGCCGCCAGGCAGCGGTGGAGGAGGAGATGTTCCTTGCTGCAGCTGCAGCTAGAAGAAGAGAGAGCTGGTTGGTGAGGATGCTCAGAGGAGGACAAGCTTGTGGGTCGCCATGCTCGCCGGCGGGAGCGAGGGCCGCCAGGCAGCGGCGGAGGAGGAGGAGGAGGTGTTGCTTGCTAGTTGGTGTAGGTAGAAAAGAGAGAGACCACCACGAGGTCAGGTCTTAAACAGCGGGGGGTAGGCGTGGCTTAGCAGTTGACCTCCGTGATGTATGGTGGCGCTGGTTGACCCAGACCACGAGGCATACACTGGGGAATTCGCGGGGTCGGCTACGCAGCGACAAACAGCGTTTGTAGGGGAGAAATCCACTACACCACCACCATTTCAGATTAAGGTAAATCTTCACTGTAGATTATAGATATTATGTTTATGTAATTATTGGGCTCTCAATTCTAAGTGAAAATTTGGTTTTATCACGACATTTTAAGTGGATATTGTAGGGGATACTTTTATTTTGTGTGGATTGCAAAAATAGCCTTGTGCTTCCCAGCCAAAAAGTTTTGGCCGATTTGGCCGTAAGATGACGTGACCTTGGCCGTGAAGCTTGTCGTACATCTGGCATCCCTGGATACACTGTGGAGAGGTGGGTTTGTTTACGGTCTACCAGACGACCGCCAACAACTTTTTATATTAACACTTTAAGATAAATAAAACTAACAATACCAAATAAGAAGAAGTAAAAATATACTATAAATATAATAAGACTAAAGAAGAAGACGAGGCACAAGAACCATCTTACAAGTCACAACAAGAAGACTGGACGATCTGGACCACAAGTTGACTACTCTTAACAAAACTTACCACACAGGTAATTGTCCGTAAGACTTAAGACTTTGGTAATATTGCAGTAAACACCAACCGCAGAATTCCGAGGATTAGTTACACTCAATCAATAGAAAAAAAATGATAATTTTCATATATTGTCTCCGGGGGAGAGAAGCCCCTGGGGTAATATTTCACCACAGAACATAAACACTAAAGGTTAATATTTGCCACTAGCCCGCAGGCGTTATTTGTATTACTCTTTGGTAAATTTGCTCTTCCACCTCCCCATCTGTTAGAAGTTAATTTATTTTTCTAGTGTATTTTTGTGTTTCGACCGAATATGACCTTCATTTCCGTCGGAAATTGGCCAGATTTTTTATGGAGACGTTTTTCGAAAAACATTAATTGCTTAGCAAATAAAAAATACACCAGAATACACTCGAAAAACCTGACCTAACCTGACCTAACTGACTCACCATATGATGGAATCACTTATTTCTTACCTTAGTTGGCCTGGAGGCCTGGTTCTTGTTCGTCGTTGGATTCTGAGATTCTTACACAACGTCACATATGTTGGTCCTTGCGATATTTACATTCAGTCTTGCTCTTAGTACACTTTACTGAGGTTGGAAGAACACCATGCCATCGAAAAAATGCTATAGTTTCTTCCCCAAAACTCGCACTCAACTCCATATACTTTAAGTGACATCCATCGCAGACTTCCATGGTCGGAACTGAACTTGAATTTCGAAATATGAGAGACCCAAAATAAAAATAGATTTTGATTGGTCCAAAAATACCACAAATTAAACCCAAAATCATTTTGATTGGTTGCAAAAAAAAAAAAACGCTTTTGATTGGTCGCTTGATGTATACGGGAACGCATGCAATAGACGAAAATGATCTTATAATTAGACGTCTTATTAGAATATGATAATAGATTAGTGGTAGGAATTGGGAATGCTTAAACACAATAATACCTACTGTTTATTTTCTTACTTAATTTTCATCGGTCAGTTCTGTTATGATAATCATTTTTGTAAAGGTGTTGAAAAGGGTGATCACTAGAAGGAAGTGTCCGAATTGGTTAAGAAAGTTGGTAATTATATAGGACTAACCCGCGAGCTAAATTGATTGAAAACAATTATAAAAACGCCGGATTTCTATTGTTATGTTACAGTGGACACTGTTGTAGTTTGTGGAAATATGTTAAAAAATGGATATTTTAAAAATAAATGCTACTTAACATATGTGGGTATGAAGAACAGGCCTAACCAACCAAACCAAACAAGCCTACCTAACCTTACCTAACTTCTCCGGTATATAAGCAGAAAGAACTTACAATGATATGGTGAAATTGGAGGCATTTTCTGGAACGGGCGCCTAAGGAGCCAGGTGGCGGAGTGATTTACTATGCTGGCGGGAAACGTCAAGCCACGGCATTGAGGAAGTGATGAAGGATTGTGCCGTGGTCTCGATGAATTATTTTTTTATTATTTTTGTTTATTTATTTATTTATTTAATCTTTTTTTTACGGGGTTTAGCCCAGCCGGGCACAGGTCACCGACTCACATCAGGGCCTGGGGGGCGAAAATTTAATACTGTAATAATAATAATAATAATTCATAGTAAATAAAATTTATAATAAAAATTAAAATTAAAATAATAATTCATAGTAATGATATTTATAATAACAATAAAACAATAAAATAATATTGATTCCAATAATAATAATAACAACACTGGTAATAATACTGTAATAAATAATAATAAAGAAAATAATCAATAGTGAGAAACGATATATGTACAGTATGTTGTGTTGTCGATGGAAGATAAACAATTGAGACTGCAATTGTGTGTAAATGAGGCAGAAAGTTAGATCATCATCCTGGGACTTGGTCACATATGGCAGCAGGGTCTAACATATTAGACAACACATAATGCTTCCAGTATCTTCCCAAGCGGTAGTACCTCCCTGTGTGGCAGAACAGGTAGCGAGCGAAGTAGTGCTTGTAGTGGTGCCACTTGTTTTTCTTGTTGATAATTTTCTTATTACTCTGAAACAAATTTCTTTCCAGTCGAAAAGCACAGGGCTTCCCGCAGTGTGGATAGTCTCTATGTAAAGGAATAATGCCGTGATCTTTAAACATTTGAAGGGTCTCGTTGTCTTTATCCCTAAATTCGCAAATGACGTCCATGTAAGACCGGCAACAACTTTCACATGACATGCTGAAAAACAAACTGTCTCGGGCGCAGGAAAAGCGCCTCAGCTAGCTAAGCAGGGCCTCATTACTGCCTGCAAGATAAACTAGTGCGTGCCTAGGTACGTAATTATCTGTGAAACGAAAAAATTGCACAACAAATGATTTATCATATCAGAACTCACTGATGAAAATAATGTAAGGAAATAAACAATAATGAAAAAACTCGTCGGTGGGTTTTTCCTATATATTAACTATTTTTTTATGTAATGCTAATAACATGATATTAAACACTGAAATGGAAACAACAGTGAATAGAACCTGACAATCTATTTATTTACTCTATCCCGCTTCACAATTCTCCTCCTGTGCCATTTTTGTTGTTTACCTCACTGAATTCCTTTTCAAGAGACATGTCCTAAATGATGGTGAACACTTCCACGTATTCCTCCTCGCCATTGCGGATGTATATATCCACCTCAATATTAAGGTAAGTTGTTTAACACATAAATTAACACGATAATGCATAGAATCTAATAGAACCTGACCTAACAAACCCATGGGTTGGGTATGTTAGGTCAGGTTCTACTAGGATCTATGCATTGTCATTTCCATTTTTGTGTTTAATATGATGATAGTAGTGTGGTGAAAAAATTTCAACCAATTTGGACAATTCCTTCTGGTGACACACGTACCATGCAGACAGGCTCATGGGATGGCTGGAGGTGGAGCACCTACCAAATGGTGCGGCAAGCTGGTGTCCACCCTCAGGAGGCTTTTCAAACGGTCTGGAATACCTGAGGTTCTGTCGTGTGACTCAGGGACCAACTTCATGAGCGCCAAAATGTAGAAGTTCTTCAAAGACTGGTGTGTGACGCCCAAGGTGTCGTCAGTGTACTACCCACGATCCAACGGCCGGGCTGAGGCCACAGTGAAGTCAGCTAAAAGACTATTGAGGGGCAACACAGGTCCAGGGGACTCTTAGACACACCACTGCAGGACGCCAACGCATCCCCGGCAGCACAACAATGGAGGTTCGACCTGACCGCCCACAACCTCCTGCCACTCGTGTCAGGTCAGCGGGTATAAGTCCAGAACAAAGGAGTCGGGGTAGTGGGACCGGTCGGGGGTGGTGGTGGAGTCACCGGCCCCCAGATAGTACCTGTTCCGCCTGGATGGAAGAGGACGAATGACGATCAGGAATCGCCGCCACCTCCACCCCTCAATGCCCACCGCCGCGCCCGAAGCCACCCCTAACGTCACAACAGCACCCACCGAGGGACCCACACGGACAAGGTGCTCTCCCAGGCACCTTCAGGATTATGTCCCCTAAACGAGCACTGCCCCCATGTACCACTCATGTGTTAGTATTGTGTAATAATGGATCTATCATTTTGTATGTATTCATTTTGAAACTTTATCACTTGTGTATCATTTTGCTGAGTTTGGATGGGTTCTCTGCAGTTGGGGTGTTGGGGTATGTGCCAGTTTGGCAACCGTGTTTGGGTCTGCCGACGGCGGAAGTTAAACTGTTAGTTACAACTCAACCTCCAAGCTGTGTGGACATCTCTGTACCCCCCCCCCCCCCCTTGTCACCTTTGCTATTAAACAGACCATGGACGCGGCCTTTCATTGTCCCCCAGGTTGGCACCCTAACACACCTATTTGGAAGTACTGTACTGTAGGTCAGAATCATTCATAACACATCACATTCATAACACATCTGAACACTTGATTTCAACCTAACCTAACCTTAAACAACCTAACCTAACTTATATTATTTTCTATAAAAATGCCATTGAATTTATGTACTGTATATGTAATGTATTTTATGGGGCAAAGGGAGGCTGGGGAACATAATTCCCATATTTTATCTATTTCTTATGGGGAAAATTTATTCCGTTAACCTTTTATCAGTTAGAGTCGCGGTTTTCAGGAACGGAACCACGACGTTAAGCGAGGAATTACTGTTTAGTATATACCACAGAATGAGTGTTGAGGCCACATCCCACTATTTCCTTTATTTCATATGGGAGAATTAAGGTTGATTTGTGTGTGTTACACGGCCATTTACAAGAATGCATCTACAGCATAAATTGAGATGCAGCTGTAGTTGAATAATATTAACCAAGTGTTATTTTAGCACAGTACAATATGTTTTGGGGGACATTTTTATGTGGGAATGTGTCTCTAGTTACATAAAGGAAGTCTGAAGTATTATTTCACTAATATGTTTGACTTTCCTTCCCACAGATATGAACTGAAGAACAAATGGCAGTGGGAAGAGAAGCAGTAGACTGTGAGAACACTATGTTGGGTGCAGGTGTAAACAACAGTGGACATAGACAAAGTATTATCAACTGAACCAAAGAATTACAAGTAGACAAGAAATTATTCTTCCTTGTGGAAATATGTTTTGAAATAATTCAAAACTTGTGTATAGATTCACCCCCTCATAAGATTTTTGTCACATGTAGTAAAAGTTTACCAGCCATCACAAGTACAGTAGTATATCAGCCTGAGTATTATTGTTTACCAGCCATCACAAGTACAGTAGTATATCAGCCTGAGTATTATTGTTTACATCAGACGAACTGTACATATAACAATAGTGTACAGTATATAATTATTGTACACTTCCCTGTTGAGTGTTTTTATAGTGTATGTTGTAAGTCGTAAACAGTGTTTGTTAATGACAAGTATAGTTATATGTGTAACTCATTCTTTACACCATTTTTCACATTTAGTTCAAAGAGGTATAGAGGAACCTTGTTAATAATGGTATAGTCACATCACAAACTGGATCTTCCATCACACTTACCTCCTCACTGTCCTCCCATCTCAGCATCATTACATCAGTGTCAGTAAATCACATTCACTAATTGATTTATGTTTCAGTTTTCATTGTCAAATATAATTAACAGTAACAAGACATTAATAGGTCTTGTAGGAGGAAACAGTTTGCCAGTTAAGTGTCACTAAAACCTTTGAACACACAATACACACAGTTTGATAATGGAAGGTCACTCAAAGGAACAGTCAGAGTCTCCCACAGAATTGTCTGTAAAATCACATCAAGTAACACATGTGAAAGATCATACAGGAGAGAAGCCATTTGAGTGTACAGAATGTTTTAAAGGTTTTACAAGAAAAGATGCTTTAGTGCGACATATGAAACTTCATACAGGAGAGAAGCCATTTGAGTGTACAGAATGTTCTAAAAGGTTCTCCGTTAAATCTTCTCTCATAGATCATAAGAGAGTTCATACAGGAGAGAAACCTTACCAGTGTTCACAATGTCCTAAAAGGTTCTCACATAAATATTCTCTAGTATATCATCTGAGAGTTCATACAGGAGAAAAACATTATCAGTGTTCAGATTGTTTTAAAACGTTCTTCGATAAATCTTCACTCAATAAACATGAGAGAGATCATACAGGACAGAAACCTTATGAGTGTACAGAATGTTTTAAAAGGTTCTCAGTTAAATCTGCACTCAATGATCATCAGAGAGTTCATAGCGAAGAGAAACCTTTTCAGTGTTCAGAATGTTTAAAAGGATTTAAAAGACAAGGTGATTTAGATAAACATATGACACTTCATACAGGAGAGAAACCATTTGAGTGTTCAGAATGTTTTAAAAGGTTCTCATTTAAATTTTCACTTATAAGTCATCAGAAAATTCATACAGGAGAGAAACCATTTCAGTGTTCACAATGTAATAAAAGTTTCTCACAAAAATCTTCTCTCAGAATTCATAAGAGACTTCATACTGGAGAGAATCCATTTCAGTGTTCACAGTGTATTAAAAGTTTCTCACAAAAAAATTCTCTCATAATTCATGAGAGATTTCATACAGGAGAGAAACCTTATCAGTGTGCAAAATGTTTTAAAAGGTTCTCACATAAAACTTCTTTCATGTATCATAAGAGAATTCATACAAGAGAGAAACCTTATCAGTGTTCACAGTGTATTAAAAGGTTCTCAGATAAATCTTCTCTCATAAATCATAAGAAAAGTCATACAGGAGAGAAACCTTATCAGTGTTCAGAATGTCATCAAGGCTTTTCTAAGAGGTATCTTCTAGTAAGACACAAGAAAGTTCACCCAGAAAAACCTTTCCACTGTGTAAGATGCATGAAAGACTTTATAGAGAAAGAGAGTTTAATATTACATGTAGAGAGATGTTACCAGACTGACCAAGTGGTCAACTCTCATCATTATGAAGGTGAAAGTTGCCAGGATTTGCACCATGACTTGAGCTTGTCTTGCCAACCAACAGTGGAGATGTGTGTTTCTGAAGGAGTGAAAAAGGAAACTAATTATGATCCACTCTCAGTCATTTGTGAGACAGAAGCTTCACCAGGGCCTGAGATAATTGACCAATCTTCTTTAAAGATGGAGTGCCTGGAAGAACTAGATATTGTTAAGGAAGAATTCTGAAACTGTTATTGTTATTGATTGTCATGGTAGACTCAACCTTGGGCTCTCTAAAATCAATCTTTACAAAATTGTGACGTAACGGATGAAAATATTTACGACACTACTGAGACAACTGAGTGACAGTATTCATTCTGAAATTCATCTCTCCTTCCCCTCCCCTCTCTTCCTCTCCCCTCCCTTCCCATCCCCTCCTGTGCGCTTCCCGTCCCCTCCTTCCCTTCCCCTCCCCAGTAAAGATTGTTTTTTAACTGGCTGTGCATTTATTAATAAAGTACACTGTATCCTCATTAATTTGGGTCATTATTATTCAAATTTTGGCCAATTTCATATGTTTATTTTTATTTGTTAATTAATTAAACAATTTGAATTGAAAATGAATTTGAAATAACCTACAGGTTCAAAAGTCTATTGTTATTGTAAACGCCTTAGTTAAGGACGTTCAGGTTGCCGGCAAGTCGAAGGGAATGATTGAAACCCGTCTTTTGACGCATTCAATATTTATTGATGTGGTCAAAACCTGCAGAGAAGGCATTTATAATATTACAAGGTGATCCATCTGATACATAATTAGTTAGTCTCACACAATTTTATCTTAATTACAATTTATTAAACATACTGACATAACACAAAGTTCATAACTCTATTAATCTTAGCTTCGCTTCATTCTGCATTGTCTTATTACTCCAGGTTAGGCAGAAACGAGCAGGCGTAATTAGTCAACAATATTTCAGTACCGAGGGGTAATTCATCACTTAGGCTTTATTTTACAAGTGCGGGTCAATGCATATCAGTATGGTGTTCCAAGAGAAAACAGTTTTGCGTAAATCGTCCCAGCACAAATTCTCGGACAGGAGAAGGCTGGTCTTCACAGCATCACTAGAGAGGGCGATCTGTCTCATGGAGGGGCGGGCAGCTACCGCCACCAGTCTAAAGCCCAGTCCACACGATTGAACAGTGCCCGGCGGACTTTGCCCGTTTACCGGGCAAAGCCTGTGTGTCGTCGCACACAAGGTGGTGCTGGTTGGCAGCAGTCACACTCTGCCGCTGGTAGCTAGTAGGTGGTCGGCAGTAGCTACTGCGGTACGATCACCATGGTGTGTCGCAGGACAGTTAAATCAAAGACTATAGCGCTGTGTATAATAATTGCTACAGTGTGCAAAAAGAAGAAAAAAGAGAAAAGCGAATGGTGCAAGGAATGGTTATCTCAACGAAAAGTTAGGGGAAGTCATGCCACGATTTTACGTGAACTGCATGGTGAACATGAGAAAGTCTTTACTAACTACATGAGAATGGACCCCAACACCTTCAATAGACTTCTCGCAGGAAACGGTCAAACCACCAGGCAGACGGCCTTATCTGGTGATTTCGTTCGGGCACGGGCACCCTGTTGGTTTGCCCGTCAATTTTGCCCGAACAATGGGCATTATGCGAGTGCCTGTCGGGCAGTGCTCGATCGTGTGGATGGGGCTTAAGACCGTCCACTCAGCAGAACCAGGACTAGTCTGTAAACACTTCTACATCTGGCGAGGTCACAGGTCGAAAGACTTAATGGCATCACACGCCAGCACTGTAGCTGAAGCCAGCGGCGATAACAATTATTATAAGAATATATTATGAAATAGATCAAGATGAATGAATTATAGGAATAGTTTATGAATTGTATTAAGATCCTGTATAAAACTACTCTTGCATGCATAGAAGTAGAGAGGGAGAAGGTGGCAGAGGAGGAGGAGAGGGAGGACAGCTCGCCACCTCTCAACCCCAGATGTGCTACTGTGCTGCAGTATAGTCCCAGCCTCTTGTTTACAGAGAGGTACACTGCTCTACGTAACACTGTTGCCAGCACTCACTGAGGCACTGTTGTAATGGTCATGATAAGAGCTAACCTGAAAACCTTAAGGATTCATATTACGCTCAAACGTCCACAAAACCCTCTTGAGTCCCCCAGTGGAAACGTCCTCCGTTCTCTGTTTCCCCCGTCTTGGTCTATGGGAGTAGACGCTGTATGTTGGGACCTGTTGCCATCCAACCCTTTGTAATCAATTTAATTTGGCTTTCGATAGCTGAGTCAGAGCATTGTTAGTGAAGATGATAATAGAGAATGAAAATGAGTTCATAGTCTCAATTTCAAGGTCAGAGTGTACAGTAAATTAATTCATCGGAATAGGAGTAGGTGGACTCCCTGGCCTGTTTTGAGTGAGGGCGCTGCGGGCATTTCAACCGTTAGTAAGTGCCCGTCCCTTCATCCATACAGGTAGGCCAATCCACGCTGTGTTGTAATTTGCCCTTCTTTAAGTGATTTGACCCAATTAATAGTTGATTGTGCAAGTGTTACAGTAACGTAGTTGATATGCTCTGAGTGAAGTCATATTTACGTCTTTAACGTCCCCTGAAATGTGATGTTGTTGTCACAGTTAGTAAGTGCCCGTCCCTTCATCCATACAGGTCCCGTGACGCTGCCCCGTTTGTCTCCAGGTCGAGGGTGGGCTTAATTGAAACCCACCGGTCGCTCGGAGCCGGTGGATACCCAGCAGTGGTCAAATAGGAGTGATGGCGCTGATTCGGCATGATTAATCGGCTCTACTCTACCTCGTGGGCTGAGGACCCCAAACCCCTCTCGGGTCGGAGTGTAACCGACCACAACAGCAGTTGTTAGAGGCGCCAGTGCTATACCCTGTGACAGGCCTTGGAATTATGGTCCACAGTGTGGTTGTAGGTGTTGTTAATACTTACCCATGTTGTGGGGGACCCATGTCGGAGTTTGTATCAGTATTAGTGTCTTGGGAGGAAAGACAAGGAACTGGTCCTGCGATATAATGTAAGGTGACATCAGGTATTGAGTGCACGGTACGAGTGTAATGTCCGAATAATTGCTGTTGAGTAAATAGGAAAACAAGGAAACCAGTACATAAGACATAGAGAGTTTGCAATAGGCCCAGGAGCTGAGCCTGGTAGTTATATGTTAATAACATCTATTTTCCCCTTTGATTTTATATTAATAAACTTGTTCTTTGAGAATTTAGGAGTATTCATTTCTCCCACAGTATTTTACCTTTATTTCCATCCAAGTGACCTGATACCAAAATTACCATACTCACGTGCCTAGACCCTCGCCCATGCTACCCAAGAATAGGTGACGGAACTGAGTAGAGTAAGAACTAGAGAAGTAAATAAGATGAGGGTGGTGTAGAAACAGACCAAGAATCCGCCCCCTCACATTGGTGGCAGCTAGAGAATGCGCCCCCTCACATTGGTGTGCAGCTGGGATGTAATTTATATGGTATCAAGGTCAGGAGGAATAAATGTGATACTGTGGGTAATTTCTGTGTTTAAATGTGAGCTGTAATAACCATTTCTCCGTGCATCTACCTAACCATGTCACGGTAACTAATGAATATTTCAGAGTGCTAATGATCTTGTTAATTTTTCCCAGTGTACAGTATAGTGTAATTCTGTGCAAAATTTATTTGCACAGACGTTTCCACTGGGGGACTCAAGAGGGTTTTGTGGACGTTTGAGCGTAATATGAATCCTTAAGGTTTTCAGGTTAGCTCTTATCATGACCATTACACTGTTGTTGTCACCGCTCAAGAGGGTTGGTGCTTACTACAGGATCTGTCTTGAGCACTTAGTAAATAATATTGTAGCATATTTATCACAATTTAATAAATATTTTTATAGTGTATAATACATCTCCATATGCCCAGGTTTATTCGCTGATCACTTGAGGTGCTCCGCATCAGAAGGGGTGAAGTGCCAAATTCAAAAAGCTGAGAAAAACATTTAAAGTTTTTCGAAGTTCAAACAACCATAATTTTATAGTTTTTTCAGCTTGGTGGTTTATTTTTTTATCGTGCAGCTCAATCCTTCTCCTAGTGAACTGTGATAACTGGAAGTTAGTACCGTTAATAATTATTATATTGCCAGTTGAATCGGAATAACTACCCGTGATGTACAGTTGTTGGAGCTTCAAACCAACAATTATCGTGTTTTTCTGCAGAATTGTCTTATTATTGTGGGCTAATACTGTAAAACAAGTTAATGATCACCAAAAACAACACTCGTTTTACCCGCCCCCCCCCCCCCCCAAAATAAATAATAACTCGTTTCCCTGTCAGTATTTATCTTTCCGTCCCTATTATTAGCCAAAGACTTATAATATTGTTAAGTATAATAATAATAAGGAAATACCACTACACTCATCCCTCCCACCATTAACCCCCCCCCCCCCCCCCAACGTAATTGACATACGAATACAAAGGCGGAGAAAGTTTGCATAATCTTTGGTAAAAAACAGTATTATGACAATAGTATTACAATCTTACTTTGTTTAGTTCCTTCGTTTTATTATACCCGAAGATCATAGTAACTTGAAGTTACGTAAATCCTGAGGAGGGCGTTTAACTTTAACGGCCTCGTCATAGGTCAGGTATTGATCAAAGTCTTTCTGCATTCTTTAAAAACCGTCACATAGATTCTTCATCAACTAAATCATTGATAATTATTGGTGCCTGCAACAGTTCAGTTTCATTATAAGACTTGAGTTATGGGCTCACTTTCACTATCATTCGTTGGGTCAGGCTCACTTTCACTATCATTCGTTGGGTCAGGTTCACTTTCACTATCATTTGTTGGGTCAGGCTCACTTTCATTATCATTCGTTGGGTCAGGTTCACTTTCACTATCATTCGGTGGGTCAGGCTCACTTTCACTCATTCGTTGGGTCAGGCTCTCTCACTATCATTCGTTGGGTCAGGCTCACTTTCACTATCATTCATTGGGTCAGGCTCACTTTCACTCATTCGTTGGGTCAGGCTCACTTTCACTATCATTCGTTGGGTCAGGCTCACTTTCATATGGGAGAATTATGGTTGATTTGTGTGTGTTACACGGCCATTTACAAGAATGCATCTACAGCATAAATTGAGATGCAGCTGTAGTTGAATAATATTTACCAAGTGTTATTTTAGCACAGTACAATATGTTTTGGGGGACATTTTTATGTGGGAATGTGTCTCTAGTTACATAAAGGAAGTCTGAAGTATTATTTCACTAATATGTTTGACTTTCCTTCCCACAGATATGAACTGAAGAACAAATGGCAGTGGAAAGAGAAGCAGTAGACTGTGAGAACACTATGTTGGGTGCAGGTGTAAACAACAGTGGACATAGACAAAGTATTACCAACTGAACCAAAGAATTACAAGTAGACAAGAAATTATTCTTCCTTGTGGAAATATGTTTTGAAATAATTCAAAACTTGTGTATAGATTCACCCCCTCATAAGACTTTTCTTACATGTAGTAAAAGTTTTCCAGCCATCACAAGTACAGTAGTATATCAGCCTGAGTATTATTGTTTACCAGCCATCACAAGTACAGTTGTATATCAGCCTGAGTATTATTGTTTACCAGCCATCACAAGTACAGTAGTATATCAGCCTGAGTATTATTGTTTACATCAGACGAACTGTACATATAACAATAGTGTACAGTATATAATTTTTGTACACTTCCCTGTTGAGTGTTTTTATAGTGTATGTTGTAAGTCATAAACAGTGCTTGTTAATGACAAGTATAGTTATATGTGTAACTCATTCTTTACACCATTTTTCACATTTAGTTCAAAGAGGTATAGAGGAACCTTGTTAATAATGGTGTAGTCACATCACAAACTGGATCTTCCATCACACTTACCTCCTCACTGTCCTCCCATCTCAGCATCATTACATCAGTGTCAGTAAATCACATTTACTAATTGATTTATGTTTCAGTTTTCATTGTCAAATATAATTAACAGTAACAAGACATTAATAGTTCTTGTAGGAGGAAACAGTTTGCCCTTTAAGGGTCACTAAAACCTTTGAGCACAGAATACACACAGTTTTATAATGGAAGGTCACTCAGAGGAACAGTCAGAGTCTCCCAGAGAATTGTCTGTAAAATCACATCAAGTAACACATATGAAACTTCATACAGGAGAGAAGCCATTTGAGTGTACAGAATGTTTTAAAAGGTTCTCCGTTAAATCTTCTCTCATAGATCATAAGAGAGTTCATACAGGAGAGAAACCTTATCAGTGTTCACAATGTCCTAAAAGGTTCTCACATAAAAATTCTCTCATAATTCATGAGAGAATTCATACAGGAGAGAAACCTTATCAGTGTGCAAAATGTTGTAAAAGGTTTTCACATAAAAGTTCTTTAGTGTATCATAAGAGAATTCATACAGGAGAGAAACCTTATCAGTGTTCACAGTGTATTAAAAGGTTCTCAGATAAATCTTCTCTCATACATCATAAGAAAACTCATACAGGAGAGAAACCTTATCAGTGTTCAGAATGTCATCAAGGCTTTTCTAAAAGTTCTAACCTAGTAAGACACAAGAAAGTTCACTCAGAAAAACCTTTCCACTGTGTAAGATGCATGAAAGACTTTATAGAGAAAGAGAGTTTAATATTACATGTAGAGAGATGTTACCAGACTGACCAAGTGGTCAACTCTCATCACTGTGAAGGTGAAAGTTGCCAGGATTTTCACCATGACTTGAGCTTGTCTTGCGAACCAACAGTGGAGATGTGTGTTTCTGAAGGAGTGAAAAAGGAAACTAATTATGATCCACTCTCAGTCATTTGTGAGACAGAAGCTTCACCAGGGCCTGAGATAATTGACCAATCTTCTTTAAAGATGGAGTGCCTGGAAGAACTAGAATTTGTTAAGGAAGAATTCTGAAACTGTTAGTGTTATTGATAGTCATGGTAGACTCAACCTTGGTCGCTCTAAAATCAATCTTTACAAAATTGTGAGAGAAAATGGGACGTAACGGATGAAAATTTTATGATGCTACTGAGACAACTGAGTCGCAGTATTCATTCTGAAATTCATCGCCTCGTCCCCTCCCCTCTCTTCCTCTTCCATCCCATCCCCTCCCCTCCCTTCCCTTCCTGTCCCTTCCCGTGCCCTTCCATCCCCTCCTTCCCTTCCCCTCCCCAGTAAAGATTGTTTTTTAACTGGCTGTACATTTATTAATAAAGTACACTGTATCCTCATTAATTTGGGTCATTATAATTCAAATTTTGGCCAAATTCATATGTTTATTTTTATTTGTTAATTAATTAAACGATTTGAATTGAAAATGAATTTGAAATAACCTACAGGTTCAAAAGTCTATTGTTATTGTAAACGCCTTAGTTAAGGACGTTCAGGTTACGGGCAAGTCGAAGGGAATGATTGAAACCCGTCTTTTGACGCATTCAGTATTTATTGATGTGGCCAAAACCTGCAGAGAAGGCGTTCATAATATTACAAGGTGATCCATCTGATACATAATTAGTTAGTCTCACACAATTTTATCTTAATTACAATTTATTAAACATACTGACATAACACAAAGTTCATAACTCTATTATTCTTAGCTTCGCTTCGTTCTGCATTGTCTTATTACTCCAGGTTAGGCAGAAACGAGCAGGCGTAATTAGTCAACAATATTTCAGTACCGAGGGGTATGTCATCACTTAGGCTGTACTTACAAGTGCAGGTCAATGCAGATCAGTCTGGTGTTCCAAGAGAAAACAGTATTGCGTAAATCGTCCCAGCACAAATTCTCGGACAGGAGAAGGCTGGTCTTCACAGCATCACTAGAGAGGGCGATCTGTCTCATGGAGGGGCGGGCAGCTACCGCCACCAGTCTAAAGTCCCGTCCACACGATCGAACAGTGCCCGGCGGACTTTGCCCGTTTACCGGGCAAAGCCTGTGTGTCGTCGTACACAAGGAGGTGCTGGTTGGCAGCAGTCACACTCTGCCGTTGGTAGCTAGTCGGTGGTCGGCATTGGCTGCTGCGGTACGATCACCATGGTGTGTCGCAGGCCAGTTAAATCAAAGACTATAGCGCTGTGTATAATAATTGCTACAGTGTGCAAAAAGAAGAAAAAATTGAAAAGGGAATGGTGCAAGGAATGGTTATCTCAACGAAAAGTTAAGGGAAGTCGTGCCACGATTTTACATGAACTGCAAGGTGAACATGAGAAAGACTTCACTAACTACATGAGAATGGACCCCAACACCTTCTATAGACTTCTCACAGGAAACGGTCCAACCACTAGGCAGACGGCCTTATTTGGTGATTTCGTTCGACCACGGGCACGGGCACTCCGGTGGTTTGCCCGTCAATTTTGTCCGAACAACGGGCATTTAGCGAGTGTCCGTCTGGCAGTGCTCGATCGTGTGGATGGGGCTTAAGACGGTCCACTCAGCAGAACCAGGACTAGTCTGTAAACACTTCTACATCTGGCGAGGTCACAGGTCGAAAGACTTAATGGCATCACACGCCAGCACTGTAGCTGAAGCCAGCGGCGATAACAATTATTATAAGAATATATTATGAAATAGATCAAGATGAATGAATTATAGGAATAGTTTATGAATTGTATTAAGATCCTGTATAAAACTACTCTTGCATGCATAGAAGTAGAGAGGGAGAAGGTGGCAGAGGAGGAGGAGAGGGAGGACAGCTCGCCACCTCTCAACCCCAGATGAGCTACTGTGCTGCAGTATAGTCCCAGCCTCTTGTTTACAGAGGTACACTGCTCTACCTAACACTGTTGCCAGCACTCACTGAGGCACTGTTGTTTTCACCGCTCAAGAGGTTTGGTGCTTACTACAGGATCTGTCTTGAGCACTTAGTAAATAATATTGTAGCATATTTATCACAATTTAATAAATATTATTGTAGTGTATAATATATCTTCATATGCGCCCGTTTATTCGCTGATCAGTTGAGGTGCTCCGCATCAGAAGGGGTGAAGTGCCAAATTCAAAAAGCTGAGAAAAGCATTTAAAGTTTTTCGAAGTTCAAACAACCATAATTTTATAGTTTTTTCAGCTTGGTTGTTTATTTTTTTATCGTGCAGCTCAATCCTTCTCCTAGTGAACTGTGATAACTGGAAGTTAGTACCGTTAATAATTATTATATCGCCAGTTGAATGTGAATAACTACCCATGATGTACAGTAGTTGGAGCTTCAAACCAACAATTATCGTGTTTCTCTGCAAAATTATGTTATTATTGTGGGCTAATACTGTAAAACAAGTTAATGATCACCAAAAACAACACTCGTCTTAGCCCCCCCCCCCCAAAAAAAAAATAATAATAACTCGTTTGCCTGTCAGTATTTATCTTTCCGTCCCTATTATTAGCCAAAAATTTATAATATTGTTAAGTATAATAATAATAAGGAAACACCACTACACTCATCCCTCCCACCGTTAAACCCCCCCCCCCCCCCCCCGACGTAATTTACATACGAACACAAAGGCGGAGAAAGTTTGCATAATCTCTGGTAAAAAACAGTATTATGACAATAGTATTACAATCTTACTTTGTTTATTTCCTTCGTTTTATTATACCCGAAGATCATAGTAACTTGAAGTTACGTAAATCCTGAGGAGTGCGTATAATTTAATGGCCTCGTCATATTGGGTCAGGTATTGATCAAAGTCTTTCTGCATTCTCCAAAAACCGTCACATAGATTCTTCATCAACTAAATCATTGATTATTGGTGCCGGCAACAGTTCAGTATCATTATAAGCCTGAGTTTTGGGCTCACTTTCACTCATTCGTTGGGTCAGGCTCACTTTCACTATCATTCGTTGGGTGAGGCTCACTTTCACTATCATTCGTTGGGTCAGGCGCACTTTCACTTTCATTCGTTGTGTCAGGCTCACTTTCACTATCATTCGTTGGGTCAGGCTCACTTTCATTATCATTCGTTGTGTCAGGCTCACTTTCACTATCATTTGTTGGGTCAGGCTCACTTTCACTCATTCGTTGGGTCAGGCTCACTTTCACTATCATTCGTTGTGTCAGGCTCACTTTCACTATCATTCGTTGGGTCAGGCTCACTTTCACTATCATTCGTTGGGTCAGGCGCACTTTCACTTTCATTCGTTGGGTCAGGCTCACTTTCACTATCATTCGTTGTGTCAGGCTCACTTTCATTATCATTCGTTGTGTCAGGCTCACTATCATTCGTTGGGTCAGGCTCACTTTCACTCATTCGTTGGGTCAGGCTCACTTTCACTATCATTCGTTGGGTCAGGCTCACTTTCACTATCATTCGTTGGGTCAGGCTCACTTTCACTATCATTCGTTGGGTCAGACTCACTTTCACTATCATTCGTTGGCTCAGGCTCACTTTCACTATCGTTGGGTCAGGCTCACTTTCACTATCATTCGTTGGGTCAGGCTCACTTTCACTAAAATTCGTTGGGTCAGGCTCACTTTCACTATAATTCGTTGGATCAGGCTCACTTTCACTATCATTCGTTGGGTCAGGCTCACTTTCACTATCATTCGTTGGGTCAGGCTCACTTTCACTATCATTGGTTGGGTCAGGCGCACTTTCACTATCATTCGTTGGGTCAGGCTCACTTTCACTATCATTCGTTGGGTCAGGCTCACTTTCACTATCATTCGTTGTGTCAGGCTCGCTTTCATTATCATTCGTTGGGTCAGGCTCACTTTCACTATCATTCGTTGGGTCAGGCTCACTTTCACTATCATTGGTTGGGTCAGGCTCACTTTCACTATCATTCGTTGGGTCAGGCTCACTTTCACTATCATTCGTTGGGTCAGGCTCACTTTCACTCATTCGTTGGGTCAGGCTCACTTTCACTATCATTCGTTGTGTCAGGCTCACTTTCACTATCATTCGTTGGGTCAGGCTCACTTTCACTATCATTCGTTGGGTCAGGCGCACTTTCACTTTCATTCGTTGGGTCAGGCTCACTTTCACTATCATTCGTTGTGTCAGGCTCACTTTCATTATCATTCGTTGTGTCAGGCTCACTATCATTCGTTGGGTCAGGCTCACTTTCACTATCATTCGTTGGGTCAGGCTCACTTTCACTATCATTCGTTGGGTCAGGCTCACTTTCACTATCATTCGTTGGGTCAGGCTCACTTTCACTATCATTCGTTGGGTCAGACTCACTTTCACTATCATTCGTTGGCTCAGGCTCACTTTCACTATCGTTGGGTCAGGCTCACTTTCACTATCATTCGTTGGGTCAGGCTCACTTTCACTAAAATTCGTTGGGTCAGGCTCACTTTCACTATAATTCGTTGGATCAGGCTCACTTTCACTATCATTCGTTGGGTCAGGCTCACTTTCACTATCATTCGTTGGGTCAGGCTCACTTTCACTATCATTGGTTGGGTCAGGCGCACTTTCACTATCATTCGTTGGGTCAGGCTCACTTTCACTATCATTCGTTGGGTCAGGCTCACTTTCACTATCATTCGTTGTGTCAGGCTCGCTTTCATTATCATTCGTTGGGTCAGGCTCACTTTCACTATCATTCGTTGGGTCAGGCTCACTTTCACTATCATTCGTTGGGTCAGGCTCACTTTCACTATCATTCGTTGGGTCAGGCTCACTTTCACTATCATTCGTTGGGTCAGGCTCACTTTCACTATCATTCGTTGGGTCAGGCTCACTTTCACTATCATTCGTTGGGTCAGGCTCACTTTCACTATCATTCGTTGGGTCAGGCTCACTTTCACTATCAAGGTTTATGCATGTCTCGTCACTGTCCACTTCTACCCCCTCACAGTTTTTATGTTCTTGTTGTGATACATTAGTGTCACTGTTTGTGTTACCATTAGACTCACTTTCATCGTTTTCATCTTCACTTTCTTCGTCATTATTGCCGTCGGTGCATGTCATGTAACTCTGTACCGGATCACAGTCTGCAAAAAGGTCTTGTGATGCATAGCAGTCACTTTTTGTAATCTGAATGTACTCAGTTTCATCTATTTCAAGCTCACTTTCACCGTCATTATCATCGGCAATGCTTGCCACATTGTCTTTTAACTCGTCATAGTCGGCAAAACGATCTTCGGATGCTTTGTAGCACGCTAAAAAGTTATTCTGCACGGTCAAAGTGTTATTGTCATTATGATAATCACTGTAAACGCCTTCTGGGCATTTAAAGGTTAATCAGACTCTTCACGTTAAATCGAACGTTATAATTCGGTCAAACCTGTTGAGTACAATTCATTTTAGTATTTTAAATAAATCATACATAGGCAATCATACATAAATGTTTAATGCAATATATATTTACATAACAATCATGCTATGTAATTAGTCTAATCTTAATATTTACAATGATTACTTAATTTGCTATATTTCTATGTTGTCACAATGATGGCCCATGCAATGGACACAGTCTACCTGTGTAAACAATAAGTAAAAGTTAAACTTACGTGTTGAAAGTCTCAAGAGAAACAGGTTAGGTGCTACAGTGGCGGTGTCCTCCCCGGCTTCACATGCCCAGCGCTGGCTGGCCGACTTTGCTGCGTAAGTCGTTTATACACAAACAAGCTCCCCTTACTACCACCCAACACCCTTCCTCCTCTGGGTCTCTCCATCTCTACCATGTCAATACTCTATATACTGTATACTCATTACTGCTTGCGTTAACAATTACTTTCATCACGCTGTGAGTCACTTTCATTGTCAACAGGTAAGTCATCATAGTCAATAAAAAGATCTTCCCACGGTTCATAACGTGATGTATTGTTTTTTCTGCAATCACAGTTTTACTGTCATTGAGAGACTCACTTTCATCCTGTTGTGGCACATTATCATGTTATTGCCGCTGGCTTATTATGCTGCTGACGATCGCTGCCTTGCACGAACAAACATTGGATCTCAGCCTGCTGTTGCCTTGTCAGAAATTGGCGCCTGGGACGGGGGGAGTGGTGTTTACGGACAAGAGATCGCCCTCCTGAGTGATCCCCCCCCCCCGCACGCGACCTGTGACCAAGCCAGACTCTGACACCTCCGGGAGTGTTATCACCGCTTACAGTTCATCAGTACTGACGATTGAGTACTGGCGTGTGAGTGCCGGTGTCTGCTGCCTTACCCGAGCAAAGATTGGGGGGTGGGCGGTGTTAAAGGAGAAGAGGTCCTGATTCCGCTAAATGTATGGTTTAAAGGGTGGCGTGGCCACCTGGACTCTAGGAGATCGCTCTTTGGAGTGATGCTGTATGGAGCAGCCCGCTGCTCACACTGATAAACACCGACTCAATCCTGTCCAAGAATTTGTGCTGAGACAATTTACACAGTACTGTTGTCTCTTGGAACATTATACTGATCTGCATTGACCCGCACTTGTAAGTACAGCATAAGTGATGACATACCCCTCGGTACTGAAATATTGTTAACTAATCACGTCTACTCGTTTCTGCCTAACCTGGAGTAATAAGTCAATGCAGAATGAAGCGAAACTAAGATTAATAGAGCTATGAACTTTGTGTTATGTCTGTATGCTTAATAAATTGTAATTAAGATATAATTTTGAGACTAATTAATTATGTATCAGATGCACCTTGTAATATTATGAACATCTCCTCTGCAGGTTTTGATCACACCAATAAATATTGAATGCGTCAAAAGACGGGTTTCAATCACATGACACATGTGAGGCAGAACGGGCGGTGCATGCCTCATGTGAAACATAACGGCGATGGCGTGGATGAGGCGGCCGCTAGAGGAGACAACTGTCTAGATACACAATATGTGTGGGAGTAGAGAGGGAGAAAAAGGGTGTGTGGAGGCGATGAATGTTGTGCTTCCCTCACGGCAGGTACAGAGTCGTCAGATGCGCCTGCTGGGGTGTGTGGGCCTGGGTCAGGAGCAGGGGCTGCATCAGCAGAAGCGGATGAGGGCTCGTGACAGCAGCTGGGTCCACGACAGCAGCAGGGTGCAGGACAGCAGCAGGATGCAGGACAGTAGCAGGGAGTACCTGAGGGAGAAAAGAGGGGTGTGTGGGTCCGCGTCAGGAGGAGCGGCAGGGGGTACTGCTGGGCCGGGGCGGCATCTGAGGCAGGACGGGTGTGCTGAGGTCGGTAGGACGTGGTGCTTGGGGCAGGAAGAGGAGCTGGTGTCTGCTTAGAGAAGCAGTGCTGCTCTAGGGTGTCTAACCTGCAGTGTAGAGACAGTAGCTGTAGAGCCGATGAGAGCTGCTTCTGGGTGGATAAGCCAGTCTTCCATGTTGCTTGAAGACTGGGAGCGTGATCTGTTTCTCCTCCGTCCTGTGTGAGTGTGAATCTCCGGGGGTCACCATTTGTGGGGTATGGGTTGGTTGCAAGCGTTGAGTAGAGAGAGCTGGCTGGTGAGGATGCTCAGAGGAGGACAGCTTGTGGGTCGCTATGCTCGCCGGCAGGAGCGAGGGCCGCCAGGCAGCGGTGGAGGAGGAGGTGTTCCTTGCTGCAGCTGTAGCTAGAAGAAGAGAGAGCTGGTTGGTGAGGATGCTCAGAGGAGGACAAGCTTGTGGGTCGCCATGCTCGCCGGCGGGAGCGAGGGCCGCCAGGCAGCGGTGGAGGAGGAGATGTTCCTTGCTGCAGCTGCAGCTAGAAGAAGAGAGAGCTGGTTGGTGAGGATGCTCAGAGGAGGACAAGCTTGTGGGTCGCTATGCTCGCCGGCGGGAGCGAGGGCCGCCAGGCAGCGGCGGAGGAGGAGGAGGAGGTGTTGCTTGCTAGTTGGTGTAGGTAGAAAAGAGAGAGACCACCACGAGGTCAGGTCTTAAACAGCGGGGGGTAGGCGTGGCTTAGCAGTTGACCTCCGTGATGTATGGTGGCGCTGGTTGACCCAGACCACGAGGCATACACTGGGGAATTCGCGGGGTCGGCTACGCAGCGACAAACAGCGTTTGTAGGGGAGAAATCCACTACACCACCACCATTTCAGATTAAGGTAAATCTTCACTGTAGATTATAGATATTATGTTTATGTAATTATTGGGCTCTCAATTCTAAGTGAAAATTTGGTTTTATCACGACATTTTAAGTGGATATTGTAGGGGATACTTTTATTTTGTGTGGATTGCAAAAATAGCCTTGTGCTTCCCATCCAAAAAGTTTTGGCCGATTTGGCCGTAAGATGACGTGACCTTGGCCGTGAAGCTTGTCGTACATCTGGCATCCCTGGATACACTGTGGAGAGGTGGGTTTGTTTAAGGTCTACAACTTTTTATATTAACACTTTAAGATAAATAAAACTAACAATACCAAATAAGAAGAAGTAAAAATATACTATAAATATAATAAGACTAAAGAAGAAGACGAGGCACAAGAACCATCTTACAAGTCACAACAAGAAGACTGGACGATCTGGACCACAAGTTGACTACTCTTAACAAAACTTACCACACAGGTAATTGTCCGTAAGACTTAAGACTTTGGTAATATTGCAGTAAACACCAACCGCAGAATTCCGAGGATTAGTTACACTCAATCAATAGAAAAAAAATGATAATTTTCATATATTGTCTCCGGGGGAGAGAAGCCCCTGGGGTAATATTTCACCACAGAACATAAACACTAAAGGTTAATATTTGCCACTAGCCCGCAGGCGTTATTTGTATTACTCTTTGGTAAATTTGCTCTTCCACCTCCCCATCTGTTAGAAGTTAATTTATTTTTCTAGTGTATTTTTGTGTTTCGACCGAATATGACCTTCATTTCCGTCGGAAATTGGCCAGATTTTTTATGGAGACGTTTTTCGAAAAACATTAATTGCTTAGCAAATAAAAAATACACCAGAATACACTCGAAAAATCTGACCTAACTGACTCACCATATGATGGAATCACTTATTTCTTACCTTAGTTGGCCTGGAGGCCTGGTTCTTGTTCGTCGTTGGATTCTGAGATTCTTACACAACGTCACATATGTTGGTCCTTGCGATATTTACATTCAGTCTTGCTCTTAGTACACTTTACTGAGGTTGGAAGAACACCATGCCATCGAAAAAATGCTATAGTTTCTTCCCCAAAACTCGCACTCAACTCCATATACTTTAAGTGACATCCATCGCAGACTTCCATGGTCGGAACTGAACTTGAATTTCGAAATATGAGAGACCCAAAATAAAAATAGATTTTGATTGGTCCAAAAATACCACAAATTAAACCCAAAATCATTTTGATTGGTTGCAAAAAAAAAAAAACGCTTTTGATTGGTCGCTTGATGTATACGGGAACGCATGCAATAGACGAAAATGATCTTATAATTAGACGTCTTATTAGAATATGATAATAGATTAGTGGTAGGAATTGGGAATGCTTAAACACAATAATACCTACTGTTTATTTTCTTACTTAATTTTCATCGGTCAGTTCTGTTATGATAATCATTTTTGTAAAGGTGTTGAAAAGGGTGATCACCAGAAGGAAGTGTCCGAATTGGTTAAGAAAGTTGGTAATTATATAGGACTAACCCGCGAGCTAAATTGATTGAAAACAATTATAAAAACGCCGGATTTCTATTGTTATGTTACAGTGTACACTGTTGTAGTTTGTGGAAATATGTTAAAAAATGGATATTTTAAAAATAAAAGCTACTTAACATATGTGGGTATGAAGAACAGACTGTGGGCCGGATTGATAGTCATTACGAAGCACAATGCCAATTGATAGTGTTTGTGCTGGTCTATTAATAGTCATCCCGATAAACGAGGTATCGGAAGGGAACCATACGCATATCCCTGAAATGTTGGAAACAACATCGGGTGGCTACCCCCACCCGATAGCTGCCTTACGACAAATAATAATCATCATTATATTTTATGAAAGTTCTTCCAGTACTTTATATTACAGATGTCTACGTCGAATTATATTATTTTTTTGATAAGAACAATTAAAAGAAGTGTTAATACGGATAAATGAACTTTCACAACACTGTTATGAACTTGAAACATTATTGGAATGTTGACATAACAGCTCCGACTTCGATGACGACTGCTGTCTGTGCTGTGAGCCTCATGTTCAATTAACAATTACTTCTGTTATCATTTAAGATATGTTTCTTATCTTTATTCAGTCATACAATATTTTTGTCGTAGTAGTAATAAAATTTCAACCATCTGAACCGGGAAATTCACTTATGTTTTCCGGAATGAGGCAAGCCAAGTGAGCTCACTCTATCTTGAGTTAACAAGGAAAATATCACAGTTTTTGGCCCAGTAATATAGTTTTTTTTACTTCACTGTGGTCTTTAATAATGGAGCATAACTCAATATGTAAGGTAATTCACCTGTGAGGTTTTATGAAGACAACAAAAGGAAAGAAATATACATTTATTTTTTTTATAAATGTGTAAAAATTAAGAAAATAAACTATAATTTTTCTATACATAGTTCTGCATTTCCTGAAATTCACAGCTTATATTATAGATATATAAAAATAAATCTTAACTGCCATACTTTGGACAATATTTGTAACTGACATGAAAATATTTCTATCTTGGGCACAAAAAGAAATGGTTCACTCCTTCTCTACAGCTATTTATATCAATGCATAAAATTTAATGAAAGAAACATATCCTCTATACAGTACTTTGCACAATATAACATATTTTATAAATACCTGTATACACCAAACAAAACTTTATTCTTTATCACAGGAAATAAATTCAATTTTTGAAAATCACAGCCTTTATGTATATTATAAATATTCATCCCCCACAAATAATTACCTGCCATACTTATTACAGCTTTTGTAAACAAAAAACCTTTGTCAAAATAAACACATGTATGTTATTTCCTTCAAATAAAATTAGTTGAATATGTAAGAAATAGAACGAATAACTTTTACTTTAGATGCCAATTTCTGAAATATTACAACATCATTCATATGTTTTAGCCATGGCATCATATGCAGCTCCTGCTTTCCTTAAAACACTATCTAACAAATCTAAAGAATTATTCAATTTTTCATGAGTCTTTTCAATTGCAGTTTGTTGTAGTTTTTGTGTTAACATCATTTCTTTTTTCAATTTCATTTCCTCCTCATGCTCCCTATTCAATCTGTACAACTTAGATTTATGTAACTCTTCTTGTCTTTTATCACACATTTCATAGACACTTGTCACCCTCCTAGTTCGCCTTGGTTTGCTCCTTGGCCGAGAACCAGATGCCCTGGACACTGAATAAAGGTGTTGGTTGGAAGCATGAGCAGGAGGGGGTGAGGCAATATCACTCGATAGTGAGTCAGGGGCATTGACTGCCGAGGCAGGAGTAATGTTTGGTGAGGCAGGAGCAATGACTGGTGAGGCAGGAACAATGACTGGTGAGACAGGAACAGAGGGTGAAAATAGAGGTCGATAAACAGTAGATGGAACTTCAGTAAATTGTGCAGAAGACACAGATGATGGCCCTGGGGTAGGACCAGGTAAAACAAGTGGATCATAGCTGGCGTTGAATGAAGCAGTAATTTTATCCCAGGCCTTTCTTTTCCTATCATTTATGGTGTTGCTTGTAGACCTGTCCTCAATGATTGGCCTTTGCTTAATATGGCGCTAAAGTGCCATGTATTGGGTTTCAGACAGAGCTGCCGAACGTTCTCTTACTACTTCCATGTTTGATAACACGCGCGCAAACATTGTTGCCAAGTACTCAGATGAAAAAATTATCTATTTTGTTTCGAACAGATAATAAAGTTCAATTTTATAAAAAAAATATATTTTACAATATATTATTGTGCCGGTATAAAATAACAACTAAATATCTCTCAAAATCGTCTTTCTAATTATGTGAAAAAATACATTTGGCACATGCGCTTGGCCAAAAAAAATTTTGCCATCCGACACGAGCTGCCGTGTTGACACGCTCATGTAAGGGTCTAGGAATATGGCACTCAGCGTTGGGTGGTTACCTCCCGACACACGATCATCGAGATGATGATCGTGATCGTCATTATCGTCGTAATGACTAGGAATACGGCCCCTAACCAACCAAACCAAACAAGCCTACCTAACCTTACCTAACTTCTCCGGTATATAAGCAGAAAGAACTTACAATGATATGGTGAAATTTGAGGCATTTTCTGGAACGGGCGCCTAAGGAGCCGGGTGGCGGAGTGATTTACTATGCTGGCGGGAAACGTCAAGCCACGGCATTGAGGAAGTGATGAAGGATTGTGCCGTGGTCTCGATGAATTATTTTTTATTATTTTTGTTTATTTATTTATTTATTTATTTATTCTTTTTTTTACGAGGTTTAGCCCACCCGGGCACAGGTCACCGACTCACATCAGGGCCGGGGGGGGCGAAAATTTAATACTGTAATAATAATAATAATAATAATAATGTCATTCATAGTAAATAAAATTTATAATAAAAATTAAAAATAAAATAATAATTCATAGTAATGAAATTTATAATAACAATAAAACAATAAAATAATATTGATACCAATAATAATAAGAACATAAACATAAGAAAATAAGGAGTCTGCAATAGGCCGGTTGGCCTGTGCATGGCATCTCCTGTCGAGAGTTACTACCACTCTCTATCATCCATGAATCTATCTAGCCTCCTTTTGAAACTTTCCAGAGTTCCTGCACTTACTACAAAGTTGCTAAGCTTGTTCCACTCGTCCACCACCCTATTTGTGAACCAGTTTCTTCCTATCTCCCTCCTAAACCTAAACTTATCCAACTTGAATCCGTTGCTCCGAGTCCTATCCTGCTCGGATATTATAAGAACTTTATCTGTATCCCCTTTATTGATTCCTTTCACCCACTTAAATACTTCTATCATATCTCCCCGCACTCTTCGTCTTTCTAGGGAATGCAAGTTAAGTTTCTTTAACCTATCCTGATATGGAAGGTTTCTAAGTCCCGGAATCATTTTTGTTATTCTTCGCTGCACCGACTCTAGTGAATTTATATCCATTCTATAATAGGGGCACCAGAACTGAACCGCAAAATCGAGGTGCGGCCTAACTAGCGCAAGATATAGTTGCAATAAGACCTCTGCACTCTTGTTACTTACACTTCTAGATATAAAACCCAATACTCTGTTTGCCCTATTTCGAACATTAACGCACTGTTTTCTAGGCCGTAGGTCCGGGCTTACAAGTACCCTTAGGTCTCTTTCACAAGTCGACTTCTCAAGGTTGATGTTGTTAAGGCTGTATACATTATAAGTATTTGTTCTTCCAATATTAAGTACGCTGCACTTGCTGGTGTTGGATTTCTTTTGCCATTTTTCAGACCACCCCTGGTAATAATACTGTAATAAATAATAATAAAGAAAAAAATCAATAGTGAGAAACGATATATGTACAGTATGTTGTGTTGTCAATGGAAGAGAAACAATTGAGACTGCAATTGTGTGTAAATGAGGCAGAATGTCAGATCATCATCCTGGGACTTGGTCACATATGGCAGCAGGGTCTAACATATTAGACAACACATAATGCTTCCAGTATCTTCCCAGGCGGTAGTACCTCCCTGTGTGGCAGAACAGGTAGCGAGCGAAGTAGTGCTTGTAGTGGTGCCACTTGTTTTTCTTGTTGATAATTTTCTTATTACGCTGAAACAAATTTCTTTCCAGTCGAAAAGCACAGGGCTTCCCGCAGTGTGGATAGTCTCTATGTAAAGGAATAATGCCGTGATCTTTAAACATTTGAAGGGTCTTGTTGTCTTTATCCCTAAATTCGCAAATGACGTCCATGTAAGACCGGCGACAACTTTCACATGACATGCTGAAAAACAAACTGTCTCGGGCGCAGGAAAAGCGCCGCAGCTAGCTAAGCAGGGCCTCATTACTGCCTGCAAGATAAACTAGTGCGTGCCTAGGTACGTAATTATCTGTGAAATGAAAAAATTGCACAACAAATGATTTATCATATCAGAACTCACTGATGATAATAATGTAAGGAAATAAACAATAATGAAAATAACTCGTCGGTGGGTTTTCCTATATATTAACTATTTTTTTATGTAATGCTAATAACATGATATTAAACACTGAAATGGAAACAACAGTGAATAGAACCTGACAATCTATTTATTTACTCTATCCCGCTTCACAATTCTCCTCCTGTGCCATTTTTGTTGTTTACCTCACAGAATTCCTTTTCAAGAGACATGTCCTAAATGATGGTGAACGCTTCCACGTATTCCTCCTCGCCATTGCGGATGTATATCCACCTCAATATTAAGGTAAGTTGTTTAACACATAAATTAACACGATAATGCATAGAATCTAATAGAACCTGACCTAACAAACCCATAGGTTGGGTATGTTAGGTCAGGTTCTACTAGGATCTATGCATTGTCATTTCCATTTTTGTGTTTAATATCATGATAGTAGTGTGTTGAAAAAATTTCAACCAATTTGGACAATTCCTTCTGGTGACACACGTACCATGCAGACAGGCTCATGGGATGGCTGGAGGTGGAGCACCTACCAAATGGTGCGGCAAGCTGGTGTCCACCCTCAGGAGGCTTTTCAAACGGTCTGGTATACCTGAGGTTCTGTCGTGTGACTCAGGGACCAACTTGATGAGCGCCAAAATGTAGAAGTTCTTCAAAGACTGGTGTGTGACGCCCAAGGTGTCGTCGGTGTACTGCCCACGGTCCAACGGCCGGGCTGAGGCCACAGTGAAGTCAGCTAAAAGACTATTGAGGGGCAACACAGGTCCAGGGGACTCTTAGACACACCACTGCAGGACGCCAACGCATTCCCGGCAGCACTACAATGGAGGTTCGACCTGACCGCCCACAACCTCCCGCCACTGGTATCAGGTCAGCGGGTACAATTCCAGAACAAAGGAGTCGGGGTGGTGGTGGAGTCACCGGCCCCCAGATAGTACCTGTTCCGCCTGGATGGAAGAGGACGAATGACGATCGGGAATCGCCGCCACCTCCACCCCTCAATGCCCACCGCCTCGCCCGAAGCCACCCCTAACGTCACAACAGCACCCACCGAGGGGCCCACACAGACAAGGTGCCCTCCCAGGCACCTTCAGGATTATGTCCCCTAAACGAGCACTGCCCCCATGTACCACTCATGTGTTAGTATTGTGTAATAATGGATCTATCATTTTGTATGTATTCAATTTGAAACTTTATCACTTGTGTATCATTTTGCTGAGTTTGGATGGGTTCTCTGCAGTAGGGGTGTTGGGGTATGTACCAGTTTGGCAACAGTGTTTGGGTCTGCCGACGGCGGAAGTTAAACTGTTAGTTACAACTCAACCTCCAAGCTGTGTGGACATCTCTGTACTCCCCCCCCCCCCCCCCCCCCCCTCCTCCCTTGTCACCTTTGCTATTAAACAGACCATGGACGCGGCCTTTCATTGTCCCCCAGGTTGGCACCCCTAACACACCTATTTGGAAGTACTGTACTGTAGGTCAGAATCATTCATAACACATCACATCACATTCATAACACATCTGAACACTTGATTTCAACCTAACCTAACCTTAAACAACCTAACCTAACTTATATTATTTTCTATAAAAATGCCATTGAATTTATGTACTGTATATGTAATGTATTTTATGGGGCAAAGGGAGGCTGGGGAACATAACTCCCATATTTTATCTATTTCTTATGGGGAAAATTTATTCCGTTAACCTTTTATCAGTTAGAGTCGCGGTTTTCAGGAACGGAACCACGACGTTAAGCGAGGAATTACTGTTCAGTATATACCACAGAATGAGTGTTGACGCCACATCCCACTCTTTCCTTTATTTTCATATGGGAGAATTAAGGTTGAGCTGTGTGTGTTACACGGCCATTTACAAGAATGCATCTACAGCATAAATTGAGATGCAGCTGTAGTTGAATAATATTAACCAAGTGTTATTTTAGCACAGTACAATATGTTTTGGGTGACATTTTTATATGGGAATGTTTCTCTAGTTACATAAAGGAAGTCTGAAGTATTATTTCACTAATATGTTTGACTTTCCTTCCCACAGATATGAACTGAAGAACAAATGGCAGTGGAAAGGGAAGCAGTAGACTGTGAGAACACTATGTTGGGTGCAGGTGTAAACAACAGTGGACATAGACAAAGTATTACCAACTGAACCAAAGAATTACAAGTAGACAAGAAATTATTCTTCCTTGTGGAAATATGTTTTGAAATAATTCAAAACTTGTGTATAGATTCACCCCCTCATAAGTCTTTTGTCACATGTAGTAAAAGTTTACCAGCCATCACAAGTACAGTAGTATATCAGCCTGAGTATTATTGTTTACCAGCCATCACAAGTACAGTAGTATATCAGCCTGAGTATTATTGTTTACCAGCCATCACAAGTACAGTAGTATATCAGCCTGAGTATTATTGTCTACTGTACATCAGAGGAACTGTACATATAACAATAGTGTACAGTATATAATTTTTGTACACTTCCCTGTTGAGTGTTTTTATAGTGTATGTTGTAAGTCATAAACAGTGTTTGTTAATGACAAGTATAGTTATATGTGTAACTCATTCTTTACACCATTTTTCACATTTAGTTCAAAGAGGTATAGAGGAACCTTGTTAATAATGGTATAGTCACATCACAAACTGGATCTTCCATCACACTTACCTCCTCACTGTCCACCCATCTCAGCATCATTACATCATTGTCAGTAAATCACATTCACTAATTGATTTATGTTTCAGTTTTCATTGTCAAATATAATTAACAGTAACAAGACATTAATAGTTCTTGTAGGAGGAAACAGTTTGCCAGTTAAGTGTCACTAAAACCTTTGAACACACAATACACACAGTTTTATAATGGAAGGTCACTCAGAGGAACAGTCAGAGTCTCCCAGAGAATTGTCTGTAAAATCACATCAAGTAACACATGTGAAAGATCATACAGGAGAGAAGCCATTTGAGTGTACAGAATGTTTTAAAAGGTTCGTCGTTAAATCTTCTCTCATAGATCATAAGAGAGTTCATACAGGAGTGAAACCTTATCAGTGTTCACAATGTCCTAAAAGGTTTTCACATAAAAATTCTTTTATTTATCATAAGAGAATTCATACAGGAGAGAAACCTTATCAGTGTTCACAATGTGTGAAAGGATTTAGAAGCCAAGGTAATTTAGATGAACATTCGAGACTTCATACAGGCGAGAAACCATATCAGTGTTCACAATGTCATAAAAGGTTTTCACATAAAAATTCTCTCGTATCTCATCTGAGAGTTCATACAAGAGAGAAACCTTATCAGTGTTCACAGTGTATTAAAAGGTTCTCAGATAAATCTTCTCTCAAAAATCATAAGAAAACTCATACAGGAGAGAAACCTTATCATTGTTCAGAATGTCATCAAGGCTTTTCTAAAAGTTCTAACCTAGTAAGACACAAGAAAGTTCACTCAGAAAAACCTTTCCACTGTGTAAGATGCATGAAACACTTTAAAGGGAAAGAGAGTTTAATATTACATGTAGAGAGATGTTACCAGACTGACCAAGTGGTCAACTCTCATCACTGTGAAGGTGAAAGTTGCCAGGATTTGCACCATGACTTGAGCTTGTCTTGCCAACCAACAGTGGAGATGTGTGTTTCTGAAGGAGTGAAAAAGGAAACTAATTATGATCCACTCTCAGTCGTTTGTGAGACAGAAGCTTCACCAGAGCCTGAGATAATTAACCAATCTTCTTTAAAGATGGAGTGCCTTGAAGAACTAGAATTTGTTAAGGAAGAATTCTGAAACTGTTATTGTTATTGATAGTCATGGTAGACTCAACCTTGGTCGCTCTAAAATCAATCTTTACAAAATTGTGAGAGAAAGTGGGATGTAACGGATGAATATTTTATGATTCTACTGAGACAACTGAGTCACAGTATTCATTCTGAAATTCATCGCCTCCTCCGTCTCCCCTCTCTTCCTCTCCTTTCCGTTCCCCTCCCCCTCCCCCTCTCCTCCCCTCCCCTTCCTCTCCTTTCCCGTGCCCTTCCGTCCCCTCCTTTCCTTCCCCTCCCCAGTAAAGATTGTTTTTTACCTGGCTGTACATTTATTAATAAAGTACACTGTATCCTCATTAATTTGGGTCATTATAATTCAAATTTTGGCCAAATTCATATGTTTATTTTTATTTGTTAATTAATTAAACGATTTGAATTGAAAATGAATTTGAAATAACCTACAGGTTCAAAAGTCTATTGTTATTGTAAACGCCTTAGTTAAGGACGTTCAGGTTACGGGCAAGTCGAAGGGAATGATTGAAACCTGTCTTTTGACGCATTCAATATTTATTGATGTGGCCAAAACCTGCAGAGAAGGCGTTCATAATATTACAAGGTGATCCATCTGATACATAATTAGTTAGTCTCACACAATTTTATCTTAATTGCAATTTATTAAACATACTGACATAACACAAAGTTCATAACTCTATTAATCTTATCTTCGCTTCATTCTGCATTGTCTTATTACTCCAGGTTAGGCAGAAACGAGCAGGCGTAATTAGTCAACAATATTTCAGTACTGTGGGGTATGTGATCACTTAGGCTGTACTTACAAGTGCGGGTCAATGCAGATCAGTATGGTGTTCCAAGAGAAAACAGTATTGCGTAAATCGTCCCAGCACAAATTCTCGGACAGGAGAAGGCTGGTCTTCGCAGCATCACTAGAGAGGGCGATCTGTCTCATGGAGGGGCGGGCAGCTACTGCCACCAGTCTAAAGCCCCGTCCACACGATCGAATAGTGCCCGGCGGACTTTGCCCGTTTACCGGGCAAAGCCTGTGTGTCGTCGTACACAAGGAGGTGCTGGTTGGCAGCAGTCACACACTGCCGTTGGTAGCTAGTAGGTGGTCGGCAGTAGCTGCTGCGGTACGATCACCATGGTGTGTCGAAAGGACAGTTAAATCAAAGACTATAGCGCTGTGTATAATAATTGCTACAGTGTGCAAAAAGAAGAAAAAATTGAAAAAGGAATGGTGCACGGAATGGTTATCTCAACGAAAAGTTAAGGGAAGTCGTGCCACGATTTTACGTGAACTGCAAGGTGAACATGAGAAAGACTTCACTAACTACATGAGAATGGACCCCAACACCTTCTATAGACTTCTCACAGGAAACGGTCAAACCACCAGGCAGACGGCCTTATCTGGTGATTTTGTTCAACCACGGACACTCCGGTGGTTTGCCCGTCAATTTTGTCCGAACAACGGGCATTGAGCGAGTGCCCGTCGGGCAGTGCTCGATCGTGTGGATGGGGCTTAAGACGGTCCACTCAGCAGAACCAGGACTAGTCTGTAAACACTTCTACATCTGGCGAGGTCACAGGTCGAAAGACTTAATGGTATCACACGCCAGCGCTGTAGCTGAAGCCAGCGGCGATAACAATTATTATAAGAATATATTATGAAATAGATCAAGATGAATGAATTATAGGAATAGTTTATGAATTGTATTAAGATCCTGTATAAAACTACTCTTGCATGCATAGAAGTAGAGAGGGAGAAGGTGGCAGAGGAGAAGGACAGCTCGCCACCTCTCAACCCCAGATGAGCTACTGTACTGCAGTAGTCCCAGCCTCTTGTTTACAGGGAGGTACACTGCTCTACCTAACACTGTTACCAGCACTCACTGAGGCACTGTTGTTGTCACCGCTCAAGAGGTTTGGTGCTTACTACAGGATCTGTCTTGAGCACTTAGTAAATAATATTGTAGCATATTTATCACAATTTAATAAATATTATTGTAGTGTATAATACATCTTCATATGCGCCCGTTTATTCGCTGATCAGTTGAGGCGCTCCGCATCAGAAGGGGTGAAGTGCTAAATTCAAAAAGCTGAGAAAAACATTTAAAGTTTTTCAAAGTTCAAACAACCATAATTTTATAGTTTTTTCAGCTTGGTTGTTTATTTTTTTATCGTGCAGCTCAATCCTTCTCCTAGTGAACTGTGATAACTGGAAGTTAGTACCGTTAATAATTATTATATCACCCGTTGAATGGGAATAACTACCCGTGATGTACAGTTGTTGGAGCTTCAAACCATCAATTATCGTGTTTTTCTGCAAAATTGTGTTATTATTGTGGGCTAATACTATAAAACAAGTTAATGATCACCAAAAACAACACTCGTCTTAGCCCCCCCCCCCCCAAAAAAAAAAAATAATAATAACTCGTTTGCCTGTCAGTACTTCTATTTATCTTTCCGTCCCTATTATTAGCCAAAGATTTATAATATTGTTAAGTATAATAATAATAAGGAAACACCACTACACTCATCCCTCCCACCATTAACCCTCCCCCCCCCCCCCCGACGTAATTGACATACGAATACAAAGGCGGAGAAAGTTTGCATAATCTCTGGTAAAAAACAGTATTATGACAATAGTATTACAATCTTACTTTGTTTATTTCCTTCGTTTTATTATACCCGAAGATCATAGTAACTGGAAGTTACGTAAATCCTGAGGAGTGCGTATAACTTAACGGCCTCGTCATATTGGGTCAGGTATTGATCAAAGTCTTTCTACATTCTTTAAAAACCGTCACATAGATTCTTCATCAACTAAATCATTGATTATTGGTGCCGGCAACAGTTCAGTCTCATTATAAGACTGAGTTTTGGGCTCACTTTCACAATCATTTGTTGGGTCAGGCTCACTTTCACCATTATTCGTTGGGTCAGGCTCACTTTCACTCATTCGTTGAATCAGGCTCACTTTCACTATCATTCGTTGGGTCAGGCTCACTTTCATTATCATTCGTTGGATCAGGCTCACTTTCACTATCATTCGTTGGATCAGGTTCACTTTCATTATCATTCGTTGGATCAGGCTCACTTTCATTATCATTCGTTGGATCAGGCTCACTTTCACTATCATTCGTTGGGTCAGGCTCACTTTCACTATCATTCGTTGGGTCAGGCTCACTTTCACTATCATTCGTTGGGTCAGGCTCACTCACTCATCGTTGGTCAGCTCACTCACTATCATTCGTTGGGTCAGGCTCACTTTCACTATCATTCGTTGGGTCAGGCTCACTTTCACTCATTCGTTGGGTCAGGCTCACTTTCACTATCATTCGTTGGGTCAGGCTCACTTTCACTATCATTCGTTGGGTCAGGCTCACTTTCACTATCATTCGTTGGGTCAGGCTCACTTTCACTATCATTCGTTGGGTCAGGCTCACTTTCCCTATCAAGGTTAATGCATGTCTCGTCACTGTCCACTTCTACCCCCTCACAGTCTTTATGTTCTTGTTGTGATACATTAGTGTCACTGTTTGTGTTACCATTAGACTCACTTTCATCGTTTTCATCTTCACTTTCTTCGTCATTATTGCCGTCGGTGCATGTCATGTAACTCTGTACCGGATCACAGTCTGCAAAAAGGTCTTGTGATGCATAGCAGTCACTTTTTGTAATCTGAATATACTCAGTTTCATCTATTTCAAGCTCACTTTCACCGTCATTATCATCGGCAATGCTTGCCACATTGTCTTTTAACTCGTCATAGTCGGCAAAACGATCTTCGGATGCTTTGTAGCACGCTAAAAAGTTATTCTGCACGGTCAAAGTGTTATTGTCATTATGATAATCACTGTAAACGCCTTCTGGGCATTTAAAGGTTAATCAGACTCTTCACGTTAAATCGAACGTTATAATTCGGTCAAACCTGTTGAGTACAATTCATTTTAGTATTTTAAATAAATCATACATAGGCAATCATACATATATGTTTAATGCAATATATATTTACATAACAATCATTGCTATGTAATTAGTCTAATCTTAATATTTACAATGATTACTTAATTTGCTATATTTCTATGTTGTCACAATGATAGCCGATGCAATGGACACAGTCTACCTGTGTAAACAATAAGTAAAAGTTAAACTTACGTGTTGAAAGTCTCAAGAGAAGCAGGTTAGGTGCTACAGTGGCGGTGTCCTCCCGGCTTCACATGCCCAGCGCTGGCTGGCCGACTTTGCTGCGTAAGTCGTTTATACACAAACAAGCTCCCCTTACTACCACCCAACACCCTTCCTCCTCTGGGTCTCTCCATCTCTACCATGTCAATACTCTATATACTGTATACTCATTACTGCTTGCGTTAACAATTACTTTCATCACGCTGTGAGTCACTTTCATTGTCAACAGGTAAGTCATCATAGTCAATAAAAAGATCTTCCCACGGTTCATAACGTGATGTATTGTTTTTTCTGCAATCACAGTTTTACTGTCATTGAGAGACTCACTTTCATCCTGTTGTGGCACATTATCATGTTATTGCCGCTGGCTTATTATGCTGCTGACGATCGCTGCCTTGCACGAACAAACATTGGATCTCAGCCTGCTGTTGCCTTGTCAGAAATTGGCGCCTGGGAGGGGGGGAGTGGTGTTTACGGACAAGAGATCGCCCTCCTGAGTGATGCCCCCCCGCACGCGACCTGTAACCTCGCCAGACTCTGACACCTCCGGGAGTGTTATCACTGCTGACATCAGTACTGACGAGTGATTAGTGAGTACCGGCGTGTGAGTGCCGGTGTCTGCTGCCTTGAACAAAGATTGGGGGGTGGGCGGTGTTAAAGGAGAAGAGGTCCTGATTCCGCTAAATGTATGGTTTAAAGGGTGGCGTGGCCACCTGGACTTTAGGAGATCGCTCTCTGGAGTGATGCTGTACTGAGCAGCCCGCTGCTCACTCTCATAAACACCGACTCAATCCTGTCCAAGAATTTGTGCTGAGACAATTTACACAGTACTGTTGTCTCTTGGAACATTATACTGATCTGCATTGACCCGCACTTGTAAGTGCAGCATAAGTGATGACATACCCCTCGGTACTGAAATATTGTTAACTAGTTACGTCTACTCGTTTCTGCCTAACGTGGAGTAATAAGTCAATGCAGAATGAAGCGAAACTAAGATTAATAGAGCTGTGAACTTTGTGTTATGTCTGTATGTTTAATAAATTGTAATTAAGATATAATTGTGAGACTAATTAATTATGTATCAGATGAATCACCTTGTAATATTATGAACATCTCCTCTGCAGGTTTTGATCACACCAATAAATATTGAATGCGTCAAAAGACGGGTTTCAATCACATGACACATGTGAGGCAGAACGGGCGGTGCATGCCTCATGTGAAACATAACGGCGATGGCGTGGATGAGGCGGCCGCTAGAGGAGACAACTGTCTAGATACACAATATGTGTGGGAGTAGAGAGGGAGAAAAAGGGTGTGTGGAGGCGATGAATGTTGTGCTTCCCTCACGGCAGGTACAGAGTCGTCAGATGCGCCTGCTGGGGTGTGTGGGCCTGGGTCAGGAGCAGGGGCTGCATCAGCAGAAGCGGATGAGGGCTCGTGACAGCAGCTGGGTCCACGACAGCAGCAGGGTGCAGGACAGCAGCAGGATGCAGGACAGTAGCAGGGAGTACCTGAGGGAGAAAAGAGGGGTGTGTGGGTCCGCGTCAGGAGGAGCGGCAGGGAGTACTGCTGGGCCGGGGCGGCATCTGAGGCAGGACGGGTGTGCTGAGGTTGGTAGGACGTGGTTCTTGGGGCAGGAAGAGGAGCTGGTGTCTGCTTAGAGAAGCAGTGCTGCTCTAGGGTGTCTAACCTGCAGTGTAGAGACAGTAGCTGTAGAGCCGATGAGAGCTGCTTCTGGGTGGATAAGCCAGTCTTCCATGTTGCTTGAAGACTGGGAGCGTGATCTGTTTCTCCTCCGTCCTGTGTGAGTGTGAATCTCCGGGGGTCACCATTTGTGGGGTATGGGTTGGTTGCAAGCGTTGAGTAGAGAGAGCTGGCTGGTGAGGATGCTCAGAGGAGGACAGCTTGTGGGTCGCTATGCTCGCCGGCAGGAGCGAAGGCCGCCAGGCAGCGGTGGAGGAGGAGGTGTTCCTTGCTGCAGCTGTAGCTAGAAGAAGAGAGAGCTGGTTGGTGAGGATGCTCAGAGGAGGACAAGCTTGTGGGTCGCCATGCTCGCCGGCGGGAGCGAGGGCCGCCAGGCAGCGGTGGAGGAGGAGATGTTCCTTGCTGCAGCTGCAGCTAGAAGAAGAGAGAGCTGGTTGGTGAGGATGCTCAGAGGAGGACAAGCTTGTGGGTCGCCATGCTCGCCGGCGGGAGCGAGGGCCGCCAGGCAGCGGCGGAGGAGGAGGAGGAGGTGTTGCTTGCTAGTTGGTGTAGGTAGAAAAGAGAGAGACCACCACGAGGTCAGGTCTTAAACAGCGGGGGGTAGGCGTGGCTTAGCAGTTGACCTCCGTGATGTATGGTGGCGCTGGTTGACCCAGACCACGAGGCATACACTGGGGAATTCGCGGGGTCGGCTACGCAGCGACAAACAGCGTTTGTAGGGGAGAAATCCACTACACCACCACCATTTCAGATTAAGGTAAATCTTCACTGTAGATTATAGATATTATGTTTATGTAATTATTGGGCTCTCAATTCTAAGTGAAAATTTGGTTTTATCACGACATTTTAAGTGGATATTGTAGGGGATACTTTTATTTTGTGTGGATTGCAAAAATAGCCTTGTGCTTCCCAGCCAAAAAGTTTTGGCCGATTTGGCCGTAAGATGACGTGACCTTGGCCGTGAAGCTTGTCGTACATCTGGCATCCCTGGATACACTGTGGAGAGGTGGGTTTGTTTACGGTCTACAACTTTTTATATTAACACTTTAAGATAAATAAAACTAACAATACCAAATAAGAAGAAGTAAAAATATACTATAAATATAATAAGACTAAAGAAGAAGACGAGGCACAAGAACCATCTTACAAGTCACAACAAGAAGACTGGACGATCTGGACCACAAGTTGACTACTCTTAACAAAACTTACCACACAGGTAATTGTCCGTAAGACTTAAGACTTTGGTAATATTGCAGTAAACACCAACCGCAGAATTCCGAGGATTAGTTACACTCAATCAATAGAAAAAAAATGATAATTTTCATATATTGTCTCCGGGGGAGAGAAGCCCCTGGGGTAATATTTCACCACAGAACATAAACACTAAAGGTTAATATTTGCCACTAGCCCGCAGGCGTTATTTGTATTACTCTTTGGTAAATTTGCTCTTCCACCTCCCCATCTGTTAGAAGTTAATTTATTTTTCTAGTGTATTTTTGTGTTTCGACCGAATATGACCTTCATTTCCGTCGGAAATTGGCCAGATTTTTTATGGAGACGTTTTTCGAAAAACATTAATTGCTTAGCAAATAAAAAATACACCAGAATACACTCGAAAAACCTGACCTAACCTGACCTAACTGACTCACCATATGATGGAATCACTTATTTCTTACCTTAGTTGGCCTGGAGGCCTGGTTCTTGTTCGTCGTTGGATTCTGAGATTCTTACACAACGTCACATATGTTGGTCCTTGCGATATTTACATTCAGTCTTGCTCTTAGTACACTTTACTGAGGTTGGAAGAACACCATGCCATCGAAAAAATGCTATAGTTTCTTCCCCAAAACTCGCACTCAACTCCATATACTTTAAGTGACATCCATCGCAGACTTCCATGGTCGGAACTGAACTTGAATTTCGAAATATGAGAGACCCAAAATAAAAATAGATTTTGATTGGTCCAAAAATACCACAAATTAAACCCAAAATCATTTTGATTGGTTGCAAAAAAAAAAAAACGCTTTTGATTGGTCGCTTGATGTATACGGGAACGCATGCAATAGACGAAAATGATCTTATAATTAGACGTCTTATTAGAATATGATAATAGATTAGTGGTAGGAATTGGGAATGCTTAAACACAATAATACCTACTGTTTATTTTCTTACTTAATTTTCATCGGTGAGTTCTGTTATGATAATCATTTTGGTAAAGGTGTTGAAAAGGGTGATCACTAGAAGGAAGTGTCCGAATTGGTTAAGAAAGTTGGTAATTATATAGGACTAACCCGCGAGCTAAATTGATTGAAAACAATTATAAAAACGCCGGATTTCTATTGTTATGTTACAGTGGACACTGTTGTAGTTTGTGGAAATATGTTAAAAAATGGATATTTTAAAAATAAATGCTACTTAACATATGTGGGTATGAAGAACAGGCCTAACCAACCAAACCAAACAAGCCTACCTAACCTTACCTAACTTCTCCGGTATATAAGCAGAAAGAACTTACAATGATATGGTGAAATTTGAGGCATTTTCTGGAACGGGCGCCTAAGGAGCCGGGTGGCGGAGTGATTTACTATGCTGGCGGGAAGCGTCAAGCCACGGCATTGAGGAAGTGATGAAGGATTGTGCCGTGGTCTCGATGAATTATTTTTTATTATTCTTGTTTATTTATTTATTTATTTATTTAATCTTTTTTTACCGGGTTTAGCCCACCCGGGCACAGGTCACCGACACACATCAGGGCCTGGGGGGGCGAAAATTTAATACTGTAATAATAATAATAATAATGTAATTCATAGTAAATAAAATTTATAATAAAAATTAAAAAGAAAATGATAATTCATAGTAATGAAATTTATAATAACAATAAAACAATAAAATAATATTGATACCAATAATAATAAGAACTTAAACATAAGAAAATAAGGAGTCTGCAATAGGCCGGTTGGCCTGTGCATGGCATCTCCTGTCGAGAGTTACTACCACTCTCTATCATCCATGAATCTATCTAGCCTCCTTTTGAAACTTTCCAGAGTTCCCGCACTTACTACAAAGTTGCTAAGCTTGTTCCACTCGTCCACCACCCTATTTGTGAACCAGTTTCTTCCTATCTCCCTCCTAAACCTAAACTTATCCAACTTGAATCCGTTGCTCTGAATCCTATCCTGCTCGGATATTATAAGAACTTTATCTATATCCCCTTTATTGATTCCTTTCACCCACTTAAATACTTCTATCATATCTCCCCGCACTCTTCGTCTTTCTAGGGAATGCAAGTTAAGTTTCTTTAACCTATCCTGATATGAAAGGTTTCTAAGTCCCGGAATCATTTTTGTCATTCTTCGCTGCACCGACTCTAGTGAATTTATATCCATTCTATAATAGGGGCACCAGAACTGAACCGCATAATTGAGGTGCGACCTAACTAGCGCAAGATATAGTTGCAATAAGACCTCTGCACTCTTGTTACTTACACTTCTAGATATAAAACCCAATACTCTGTTTGCCTTATTTCGAACATTAACGCACTGTTTTCTAGGCCGTAGGTCCGGGCTTACAAGTACCCCTAGGTCTCTTTCACAAGTCGACTTCTCTAGGTTGATGTTGTTAAGGCTGTATACATTATAAGTATTTGTTCTTCCAATATTAAGTACGCTGCACTTGCTGGTGTTGAATTTCATTTGCCATTTTTCAGACCACCCCTGGTAATAATACTGTAATAAATAATAATAAAGAAAAAAATCAATAGTGAGAAACAATATATGTACAGTAGGGGGCAGGGAAAAAACACTTTTATTTGAGTTGCAGGCTGCACTTTTCAGGCATCGTTTGTATGGCTGTAACAAACACCTGTGCAAAATTTCATGCCATTTCATGCATACTTACCCTGCCGCATCGCGAACGACTTTTTGTCAACTTTTAGTGTATACCAAAAATTAGGTGTCATTTAATGTTTTCCAGGATAATGATAAATTTTACATGGGTGACATCGATTTAATTCACATGTTATTTTACAGGTACACCGTATAGAAAATCATTACAAGTTCATATTAAAATTCTTTTTTGTGGGGAACCTTGGCATCATTTTCCTAGACAATAATCTTTGCCTAATATATCCATCTCTCGATTCGTATCCCGTCACTTCAGTGCAAGCTTCAGTCATCCCTTTTATGCCTCTCTCGACCGCCTGAGTGCTGTTTGGCCACTTGGGCACCACTAATGGTGTCTCAAGAATGTCATTAACCTGTAGATTTGACAGAGAAGCAATGTAAGGAGGCTCAGTCTTGAGTTCATTCCTCCAGTTAATCATGGAATGATAGTTTTTTGCTTGCCACTTTAGTTTCGGAGTCACCACCTTTCTCATGTTGACTACAGGAGGCACATCCTCATTCCCATCTCCATCTTTACCCTCCTCATCAGTATAGTTTAACAAATTCTCGTCAACAGCAGCATCAGAATCTTCCTCCTCCTCTTCAGATCTGCCAGTGCATTCTTCCTTTTGCTGATTCTCCTCTCTAATTTTTCTTATCATTGAGACAGCTTTTTCTCTAACAGTCATGTCCTCATCTGCACACATACCAAGAAGAAGTTGATCTGTGTGGGCGAAGTATGCATTTCTCTGGACAGCCTTCTTCACTATCGTCTCCTCCTCACTATTCAGGTGTTTCATATATAGCAGGGACTGGAATACGTTCCTTGAGCCGTGTGTTACGTAAGGGTGTATCTTGATGTAAAACCACATTGGAGCACTGAACTTTATTATTGTAATGACAATTCTTTTCAACTCATGGCTGGGTCTTGATGTTGCTACATACAGCCTGAGGATTCTACTCCATAAGGTGTTCCACCTTGACACACAGGGAGGACCTGGCTCAATAGCAGCCAAGTCATCTTCAACAACACCTGTGATAACTCCTTTACAAATCCTATACAGGTATTTCTGATCCCAGGACAGATCTTTCTCCACTTCATCATTAAACACAGGGAAATCAGGGAAACTGGCTGGCTGGAAGGAGACAACTGGAAGCTCAGACAAAGACTCCTTGATCTGCTTTCCAATGGGACCACGCCAATGCTCAGGACCACTTGGTTTACCATCATAGTGATAAAAAACTGGGCGGAAAGGCAGCTCATTTCCGTGAAGCTGACATAAGAAATAATGGAGCGGGTGACCAAGTAACATTTCAAGATGATGAATGACTCCATTTTCTGATCCTACATTTACATTGGTTCCATCACAACCAACACACACAATGGGCTGCTGGGTTAGATTTTTCTCCACCAGAAACTCGTGAATAGTTTTGGCAATCTGCTTTCCGTGTCCAGTCTTGGGAGTCACATGTGTGAGATATTCATTGCCAGGCTCAACCATGATGACATAATGATCTTTCACCATCATCCTCGAACTCCATTTCTCGGTCTTCTCATTCTTTATCATCACACGAGTGGCGGTCTTCTTACCATCAAAATAGAGTGACGTCAAATTATCTAAACTAGCCATCTCAATTTCTTGCCTCTTAAATCGGTATTTTTGTCTCGCATCCCGCAGCTTATGTGGTCCAATAACCTGACTCTTGTCATCCTTTGTGATAATGCCATAGTCAGTTAAGGTGGCAGTAGCAATGGCAGCTCCAGCATAATCACTAATCAAGTATCGGTCACAAGCGGCAGCCAGTGTAGGGAGTCTTGTCCGGTTCTGTGAACTGGTGTCTGTCAGAGCCCTTGGATCAGGGACAAAATCAGCATCAGTATTGACGAGAGGAATATCTCTTGAATCATCTGAATTATCCTCAACATAAGGAATATCTCCAGCTACCAGATATCTACATTACAGTACAGTAACACAACATTGAGAAATGAAATGAGAAAAGGCTGATAATCAATATAGACATAGCACCATACTCATCTGCAACAAGACAACTTAAATGAAATAAGAGATATGAAATATAAGTTGATAAACACTGAACAGAGCATTGCACCGCCACAGCGGCTGTTTGGCTAGTACTGTAGGGAAATATAAAAATTTCAGTAGAAAATGCGGCAGACTAAACCTCGACATATCAGCTTCAAATTTGGCATGGAGTCTTAGATATGTATAAGGAACAATACCTGAAGAGTGCAGCTTTGAGCAAAATTTCACTGCCCCCTAATGTACAGTATGTTTTGTTGTCAATGGAAGAGAAACAATTGAGACTGCAATTGTGTGTAAATGAGGCAGAATGTCAGATCATCATCCTGGGACTTGGTCACATATGGCAGCAGGGTCTAACATATTAGACAACACATAATGCTTCCAGTATCTTCCCAGGCGGTAGTACCTCCCTGTGTGGCAGAACAGGTAGCGAGCGAAGTAGTGCTTGTAGTGGTGCCACTTGTTTTTCTTGTTGATAATTTTCTTATTACGCTGAAACAAATTTCTTTCCAGTCGAAAAGCACAGGGCTTCCCGCAGTGTGGATAGTCTCTATGTAGAGGAATAATGCCGTGATCTTTAAACATTTGAAGGGTCTCGTTGTCTTTATCCCTAAATTCGCAAATGACGTCCATGTAAGACCGGCGACAACTTTCACATGACATGCTGAAAAACAAACTGTCTCGGGCGCAGGAAAAGCGCCTCAGCTAGCTAAGCAGGGCCTCATTACTGCCTGCAAGATAAACTAGTGCTTGCCTAGGTACCTAATTATCTGTGAAATGAAAAAATTGCACAACAAATGATTTATCATATCAGAACTCACTGATGAAAATAATGTAAGGAAATAAGCAATAATGAAAATAACTCGTCGGTGGGTTTTTCCTATATATTAACTATTTTTTTATGTAATGCTAATAACATGATATTAAACACTGAAATGGAAACAACAGTGAATAGAACCTGACAATCTATTTATTTACTGTATCCCGCTTCACAATTCTCCTCCTGTGCCATTTTTGTTGTTTACCTCACAGAATTCCTTTTCAAGAGACATGTCCTAAATGATGGTGAACGCTTCCACGTATTCCTCCTCGCCATTGCGGATGTATATATCCACCTCAATATAAAGGTAAGTTGTTTAACACATAAATTAACACGATAATGCATAGAATCTAATAGAACCTGACCTAACAAACCCATAGGTTGGGTATGTTAGGTCAGGTTCTACTAGGATCTATGCATTGTCATTTCCATTTTTGTGTTTAATATCATGATAGTAGTGTGTTGAAAAAATTTCAACCAATTTGGACAATTCCTTCTGGTGACACACGTACCATGCAGACAGGCTCATGGGATGGCTGGAGGTGGAGCACCTACCAAATGGTGCGGCAAGCTGGTGTCCACCCTCAGGAGGCTTTTCAAACGGTCTGGTATACCTGAGGTTCTGTCGTGTGACTCAGGGACCAACTTGATGAGCGCCAAAATGTAGAAGTTCTTCAAAGACTGGTGTGTGACGCCCAAGGTGTCGTCAGTGTACTACCCACGGTCCAACGGCCGGGCTGAGGCCACAGTGAAGTCAACTAAAAGACTATTGAGGGGCAACACAGGTCCAGGGGACTCTTAGACACACCACTGCAGGACGCCAACGCATTCCCGGCAGCACTACAATGGAGGTTCGACCTGACCGCCCACAACCTCCCGCCACTGGTATCAGGTCAGCGGGTATAGTTCCAGAACAAAGGAGTCGGGTTAGTGGGACCGGTCGGGGGTGGTGGTGGAGTCACCGGCCCCCAGATAGTACCTGTTCCGCCTGGATGGAAGAGGACGAATGACGATCAGGAATCGCCGCCACCTCCACCCCTCAATGCCCACCGCCGCGCCCGAAGTCACCCCTAACGTCACAACACCACCCACCAAGGGGCCCACACGGACAAGGTGCTCTCCCAGGCACCTTCAGGATTATGTCCCCTAAACGAGCACTGCCCCCATGTACCACTCATGTGTTAGTATTGTGTAATAATGGATCTATCATTTTGTATGTATTCAATTTGAAACTTTATCACTTGTGTATCATTTTGCTGAGTTTGGATGGGTTCTCTGCAGTAGGGGTGTTGGGGTATGTACCAGTTTGGCAACAGTGTTTGGGTCTGCCGACTGCGGAAGTTAAACTGTTAGTTACAACTCAACCTCCAAGCTGTGTGGACATCTCTGTACCCCCCCCCCCCCTTGTCACCTTTGCTATTAAACAGACCATGGACGCGGCCTTTCATTGTCCCCCAGGTTGGCACCCTAACACACCTATTTGGAAGTACTACTGTACTGTAGGTCAGAATCATTCATAACACATCACATCACATTCATAACACATCTGAACACTTAATTTCAACCTAACCTAACCTTAAACAACATTAACCTAACTTATATTATTTTCTATGAAAATGCCATTGAACTTATGTACTGTATATGTAATGTATTTTATGGGGCAAAGGGAGGCTGGGGAACATAACTCCCATATTTTATCTATTTCTTATGGGGAAAATTTATTCCGTTAACCTTTTATCAGTTAGAGTCGCGGTTTTCAGGAACGGAACCACGACGTTAAGCGAGGAATTACTGTTTAGTATATACCACAGAATGAGTGTTGAGGCCACATCCCACTAGTTCCTTTATTTCATATGGGAGAATTAAGGTTGATTTGTGTGTGTTACACAGCCATTTACAAGAATGCATCTACAGCATAAATTGAGATGCAGCTGTAGTTGAATAATATTAACCAAGTGTTATTTTAGCACAGTACAATATATTTTGGGGGACATTTTTATGTGGGAATGTGTCTCTAAGTTACATAAAGGAAGTCTGAAGTATTATTTCACTAATATGTTTGACTTTCCTTCCCACAGATATGAACTGAAGAACAAATGGCAGTGGGAAGAGAAGCAGTAGACTGTGAGAACACTATGTTGGGTGCAGGTGTAAACAACAGTGGACATAGACAAAGTATTATCAACTGAACCAAAGAATTACAAGTAGACAAGAAATTATTCTTCCTTGTGGAAATATGTTTTGAAATAATTCAAAACTTGTGTATAGATTCACCCCCTCATAAAACATTTGTCACATGTAGTAAAAGTTTACCAGCCATCACAAGTACAGTAGTATATCAGCCTGAGTATTATTGTTTACCAGCCATCACAAGTACAGTAGTATATCAGCCTGAGTATTATTGTTTGCCAGCCATCACAAGTACAGTAGTATATCAGCCAGAGTATTATTGTTTACTGTACATCAGAGGAACTGTACATATAACAATAGTGTACAGTATATAATTTTTGTACACTTCCCTGTTGAGTGTTTTTATTGTGTTTGTTGTAAGTCATAAACAGTGCTTGTTAATGACAAGTATAGTTATATGTGTAACTCATACTTTACACCATTTTTCACATTTAGTTCAAAGAGGTATAGAGGAACCTTGTTAATAATGGTGTAGTCACATCACAAACTGGATCTTCCATCACACTTCCCTCCTCACTGTCCTCCCATCTCAGCATCATTACATCAGTGTCAGTAAATCACATTCACTAATTGATTTATGTTTCAGTTTTCATTGTCAAATATAATTAACAGTAACAAGACATTAATAGTTCTTGTAGGAGGAAACAGTTTGCCAGTTAAGTGTCACTAAAACCTTTGAACACACAATACACACAGTTTTATAATGGAAGGTCACTCAGAGGAACAGTCAGAGTCTCCCAGAGAATTGTCTGTAAAATCACATCAAGTAACACATGTGAAAGATCATACAGGAGAGAAGCCATTTGAGTGTTCAGAATGTTTTAAAGGTTTTAAAAGACAACATGATTTAGTGAGACATGTGAAAGTTCATACAGTAGAAAAGCCATTTCAATGCTTAGAATGTTTTAAAGGCTTTTCACAAGGAAGTCACTTAGCAGCACATATGAGAAGTCATACAGGAGAGAAGCCATTTGAGTGTTCAGAATGTTTTAAAAGGTTCTCATTTAAATCTTCTCTCATAAATCATCTGAGAGTTCATACAGAACAGAAATCTAAGAAGTGTTCAGAATGTTTTAAAGAATTTAAAAGACGAAGTGAGTTAGTGAGACATATGAGTACTCATACAGGAGAGAAACCTTATCAGTGTTCACAATGTTTGAAAGGATTTAGAAGACAAGGTCATTTAGATGAACATACGAGACTTCATACAGGCGAGAAACCTTATCATTGTTCACAATGTCCTAAAAGGTTCACACATAAAAATTCTCTCAGAAATCATAAGAAAGCTCATACAGGAGAGAAACCTTTTCAGTGTTCACAGTGTATTAAAAGGTTCTCATATAAATCTTCTCTCAAAAATCATAGGAAAACTCATACAGGAGAGAAACCTTTTCAGTGTTCTGAATGTCATCAAGGCTTTTCTAAAAGGTCTAACCTAGTAAGACACAAGAAAGTTCACTCAGAAAAACCTTTCCACTGTGTAAGATGCATGAAAGACTTTAAAGAGAAAGAGAGTTTAATATTACATGTAGAGAGATGTTACCAGATTGACCAGGTGGTCAACTCTCATCATTATGAAGGTGAAAGTTGCCAGGATTTGCACCATGACTTGAGCTTGTCTTGCCAACCAACAGTGGAGATGTGTGTTTCTGAAGGAGTGAAAAAGGAAACTAATTATGATCCACTCTCAGTCGTTTGTGAGACAGAGGCCTCACCAGGGCCTGAGATAATTGACCAATCTTCTTTAAAGATGGAGTGCCTGGAAGAACTAGAATTTGTTAAGGAAGAATTCTGAAACTGTTAGTGTTATTGATAGTCATGGTAGACTCAACCTTGGTCGCTCTAAAATCAATCTTTACAAAATTGTGAAAGAAAATGGGACGTAACGGATGAAAATTTTATGATGCTACTGAGACAACTGAGTCGCAGTATTCATTCTGTAATTCATCGCCTCGTCCCCTCCCCTCTCTTCCTCTTCCATCCCATCCCCTCCCCTCCCTTCCCTTCCTCTCCCTTCCTGTCCTTTCCCGTGCCCTTCCGTCCCCTCCTTCGCTTCCCCTCCCCAGTAAAGATTGTTTTTTAACTGGCTGTACATTTATTAATAAAGTACACTGTATCCTCATTAATTTGGGTCATTATAATTCAAATTTTGGCCAAATTCATATGTTTATTTTTATTTGTTAATTAATTAAACGATTTGAATTGAAAATGAATTTGAAATAACCTACAGGTTCAAAAATCTATTATTATTGTAAACGCCTTAGTTAAGGACGTTCAGGTTACGGGCAAGTCGAAGGGAATGATTGAAACCCGTCTTTTGACGCATTCAGTATTTATTGATGTGGTCAAAACCTGCAGAGGAGAAGGCGTTCATAATATTACAAGGTGATCCATCTGATACATAATTAGTTAGTCTCACACAATTTTATCTTAATTACAATTTATTAAACATACTGACATAACACAAAGTTCATAACTCTATTAATCTTAGCTTCGCTTCATTCTGCATTGTCTTATTACTCCAGGTTAGGCAGAAACGAGCAGGCATAATTAGTCAACAATATTTCAGTACCGAGGGGTATGTCATCACTTAGGCTGTACTTACAAGTGCGGGTCAATGCAGATCAGTATGGTGTTCCAATAGAAAACAGTATTGCGTAAATCGTCCCAGCACAAATTCTCGGACAGGAGAAGGCTGGTCTTCACAGCTTCACTAGAGAGGGCGATCTGTCTCATGGAGGGGTGGGCAGCTACCGCCACCAGTCTAAAGCCCCGTCCACACGATCGAACAGTGCCCGGCGGACTTTGCCCATTTACCGGGCAAAGCCTGTGTGTCGTCGTACACACTGAGGTGCTGGTTGGCAGCAGTCACACTCTGCCGCTGGTAGCTAGTAGGTGGTCGGCAGTAGCTGCTGCGGTACGATCACCATGGTGTGTCGCAGGACAGTTAAATCAAAGACTATAGCGCTGTGTATAATAATTGCTACAGTGTGCAAAAAGAAGAAAAAAGAGAAAAGGGAATGGTGCAAGGAATGGTTATCTCAACGAAAAGTTAGGGGAAGTCATGCCACGATTTTACGTGAACTGCAAGGTGAACATGAGAAAGACTTCACTCACTACATGAGAATGGACCCCAACACCTTCTATAGACTTCTCGCAGGAAACGGTCCAACCACCAGGCAGACGGCCTTATCTGGTGATTTCGTTCGACCACGGGATCGGCCACTCCATTTGTTTGCCCGTCAATTTTGCCCGAACAACGGGCATTATGGGGGTGCCCGCCGGGCAGTGCTCGATCGTGTGGATGGGGCTTAAGACGGTCCACTCAGCAGAACCAGGACTAGTCTGTAAACACTTCTACATCTGGCGAGGTCACAGGTCGAAAGATTTAATGGCATCACACCCCAGCACTGTAGCTGAAGCCAGCAGCGATAACAATTATTATAAGAATATATTATGAAATAGATCAAGATGAATGAATTATAGGAATAGTTTATGAATTGTATTAAGATCCTGTATAAAACTACTCTTGGATGCATAGAAGTAGAGAGGGAGAAGGTGGCAGAGGAGGAGGAGAGGGAGGACAGCTCGCCACCTCTCAACCCCAGATGAGCTACTGTGCTGCAGTATAGTCCCAGCCTCTTGTTTACAAAGGTACACTGCTCTACCTAACACTGTTAGCAGCACTCAATGAGGCACTGTTGTTGTCACTGCTCAAGAGGGTTGGTGCTTACTACAGGATCTGTCTTGAGCACTTAGTAAATATTATTGTAGCATATTTATCACAATTTGATAAATATTATTGTAGTGTATAATACATCTTCATATGCCCAGGTTTATTCGCTGATCAGTTGAGGCGCTCCGCATTAGAAGGGGTGAAGCGCCAAATTCAAAAAGCTGAGAAAAACATTTAAAGTTTTTCGAAGTTCAAACAACCATAATTTTATAGTTTTTTCAGCTTGGTTGTTTATTTTTTTATCGTGCAGCTCAATCCTTCTCCTAGTGAACTGTCATAACTGGAAGTTAGTACCGTTAATAATTATTATATCACCAGTTGAATGGGAATAACTACCCGTGATGTACAGTTGTTGGAGCTTCAAACCAACAATTATCGTGTTTTTCTGCAAAATTGTCTTATTATTGTGGGCTAATACTGTAAAACAAGTTAATGATCACCAAAAACAACACTCGTCTTAGCCCCCCCCCCCCCCAAAAAAAAAATAATAATAACTCGTTTCCCTGTCAGTATTTATCTTTCTGTCCCTATTATTAGCCAAAGATTTATAATATTGTTAAGTATAATAATAATAAGGAAACACCACTACACTCATCCCTCCCACCATTAACCCTCCCCCCCCCCCCCCCCGACGTAATTGACATACGAATACAAAGGCGGAGAAAGTTTGCATAATCTTTGGTAAAAAACAGTATTATGACAATAGTATTACAATCTTACTTTGTTTAGTTCCTTCGTTTTATTATACCTGAAGATCATAGTAACTTGAAGTTACGTAATTCCTGAGGAGTGCGTATAACTTTAACGGCCTCATCATATTGGGTCAGGTATTGATCAAAGTCTTTCTGCATTCTTTAAAAACCGTCACATAGATTCTTCATGAACTATATCAGTGATTAACACTGGGCCGCATTTGAAAAAAAAATTCATGAGGTGCGGGGTTTCTTAGCTGATTCTTTATGTATTTTGCGTGCTGATTCCAAAAATGCCATTCATTTTGCCCAATCAGGTCAGATTTTTATGCTATTGGAATTAGGAAAAAATCGAAATTCTTAAATATGATGTCAAAATTTTTATGCAAAATATATCATAAGAAATGTAACCACAACACATAGGACCAAAATATGTCAACTACATAGATGCCTTTACAGTTAGACATGCATAAATGGCTGTCGCAGAGAATTTCTTTGGTGGTTGGTGTCTGGGGCGTCCCGTTTCAGACACCAACAGTAGTCGGCGAGCATGTTGATATCCCAGCGACCCTGGTACCGCTCCTCCATTACACGGATATCTTGATGGAAGCGTTCTCCTTGTTCCTCACTCACATCACCACAGTTCTCTGGAAAGTAGTCCAAGTGGGAGCTGAGGAAGTGCATCTTGATGGACATGCGTGCACCAAGAACTTTGTAGCTCAGAAGTAGGTCCTCAACAACTCGTCCATACTCTGGACTTCTGTAGTTGCCAAGAAAATTGGAGACAATAGACTTAAGGCATGCCAGGCTTTCTTCTCATTTACATCCATGCTGCAATCAAACTTGGGATCTTTGAAAAGCTCTCTGATCTGATGGCCATCAAAAATTCCTGCATTCAGCTTTGCCTCACTGACTTTTGGAAATTTTTCTTTCAGAAAATTGAAAGCCTGGCTTTTTTTGTCCAGTGCCTTTATAAAGTTTTTGAACAGACCGAGCTTGATGTGCAGTGGCGGAAGAAGAATGTTCTGTGGATTCACCAGAGCATGGGCAACAACATTGTGAGAACCTGGAGTAAGTCCACTTCTTGCAGGCCAGTCACGTTGCATGTAGTGCTGCTTGTCTGCTCAACTATCCCACGGACAGAGGAAACATGGAAACTTGGTGTAACCACCTTGTAGGCCCAGCACCATGGACACAACCTGTGGAAAAAACAGATTAGAAATATGTTTAGCTGAATAGTTTTATTATTAAAAAATATTAACACTTCATAATATGACAGTATGTCGGCAGACATAATAACCTATTAGAATAACTGTCAACAAAATATCAATTTTTGAAAGCAATTGTTTTTGGTGTATTAAATTACCTTCAAGTCTCCACAGATCTTCCAATTGTGGTCATTATACTTCAGAGCAGTTAACAGATACTCCATGTTGTTGTAGTTCTCATCCATCTGCACTGAATGCCCCACTGGAACAGACGCGACCTCGTTTCCATTGAACAACAACACAGCTTTCAAGCTTCTTTTTGATGAGTCAATGAAGAGCCGCCACTCTGATATATTGTATGATATTCCCATAGCTGCAAGAGTCCACTGATATTGTTGCAATACCTCAATGAAGTTTCCTTGTCAAAACTGAAAAACTTGCGAAATTCCTTGTCACGGTTACTGTACCAGGCAAATGTTGTTCCTGGTGCTAAGACATTGTGTTCGCAAAGCCTTGATCCTAGTAGTTGAGCTGACTCCTTAGACAAGCACAAGTCTCTTGTTAAATCATTCAACTCAGCTTGACTGAAGGGTATGGGCTCTTTTGCAGAAGCTGTGGGCACACACTCCCACTTTCTTGAAGTCTCGAGAGACACTGACTGAGGGTCTAGACTTTAGAGGCACATCGGGGTGGTTGCTAGTACATGCCATGTACCACCAGATGAAAAAGAAATTTAATTGTGAAAAAATATATGTAAAAAAACACGGACATATACTCTTTTCCTTTGCGTCACGGCGGACATTTAAATGGCCGGCGAGCACGTGGGTGTATTTAAATGCATCGTAAGGGCATTAAAACTGACCGAAATCTTTTCTGTGAGGCTTGCCAATGTCTCGGATGATTTTTTTAATGAACGAATATGAGGACCCCATTTTGAGCGAAAAATGCAAATATTTTACCTGAATCTCTGCTTAAAATGCAATAGCACAAAATTCTGACCTGATTGAGCAAAATGGATAACATTTTTGAGATCAGCATGCAAAGTACACCCAGAAAAGCTTAACAATACACAAACCTCAAAAACAATGCAGGGCAGTGTTATTGGTGCCGGCAACAGTTCAGTTTCATTATAAGACTGAGTTATGGGCTCACTATCACAATCATTCGTTGGGTCAGGCTCACTTTCACAATCATTCGTTGGGTCAGGCTCACTTTCATTATCATTCGTTGCGTCAGGCTCACTTTCACTATCATTCGTTGGGTCAGCCTCACTTTCACTGTCATTCGTTGGTTCAGGCTCACTTTCACTATCATTCGTTGGGTCAGGCTCACTTTCACTGTCATTCGTTGGGTCAGGCTCACTTTCACTATCATTCGTTGGGTCAGGCTCACTTTCACTTGTCATTCGTTGGGTCAGGCTCACTTTCATATGGGAGAATTAAGATTGAGCTGTGTGTGTTACACAGCCATTTACAAGAATGCATCTACAGCATAAATTGAGATGCAGCTGTAGTTGAATAATATTAACCAAGTGTTATTTTAGCACAGTACAATATGTTTTGGGGGACATTTTTATGTGGGAATGTGTCTCTAGTTACATAAAGGAAGTCTGAAGTATTATTTCACTAATATGTTTGACTTTCCTTCCCACAGATATGAACTGAAGAACAAATGGCAGTGGGAAGAGAAGCAGTAGACTGTGAGAACACTATGTTGGGTGCAGGTGTAAACAACAGTGGACATAGACAAAGTATTACCAACTGAACCAAAGAATTACAAGTAGACAAGAAATTATTCTTCCTTGTGGAAATATGTTTTGAAATAATTCAAAACTTGTGTAAAGATTCACCCCCTCATAAGACTTTTGTCACATGTAGTAAAAGTTTACCAGCCATCACAAGTACAGTAGTATATCAGCCTGAGTATTATTGTTTACCAGCCATCACAAGTACAGTAGTATATCAGCCTGAGTATTATTGTTTACCAACCATCACAAGTACAGTAGTATATCAGCCTGAGTATTATTGTTTACCAGCCATCACAAGTACAGTAGTATATCAGCCTGAGTATTATTGTTTACCAGCCATCACAAGTACAGTAGTATGTCAGCCTGAGTATTATTGTTTACCAGCCATCACAAGTACAGTAGTATATCAGCCTGAGTATTATTGTTTACTGTACATCAGAGGAACTGTACATATAACAATAGTGTACAGTATATAATTTTTGTACACTTCCCTGTTGAGTGTTTTTATAGTGTATGTTGTAAGTCATAAACAGTGTTTGTTAATGACAAGTATAGTTATAAGTGTAACTCATTCTTTACACCAGTTTTCACATTTAGTTCAAAGAGGTATAGAGGAACCTTGTTAATAATGATGTAGTCACATCACAAACTGGATCTTCCATCACACTTACCTCCTCACTGTCCTCCCATCTCAGCATCATTACATTAGTATCAGTAAATCACATTCACTAATTGATTTATGTTTCAGTTTTTATTGTCAAATATAATTAACAGTAACAAGACATTAATAGTTCTTGTAGGAGGAAACAGTTTGCCAGTTAAGTGTCACTAAAACCTTTGAACACACAATACACACAGTTTTATAATGGAAGGTCACTCAGAGGGACAGTCAGAGTCTCCCAGAGAATTGTCTGTAAAATCACATCAAGTAACACATGTGAAAGATCATACAGGAGAGAAGCCATTTGAGTGTACAGAATGTTTTAAAGGTTTTAAAAGACAACATGATTTAGTGAGACATGTGAAAGTTCATAAAGTAGAAAAGCCATTACAATGCTTAGAATGTTTTAAAGGCTTTTCACAAGGAAGTCACTTAGAAGCACATATGAGAAGTCATACAGGAGAGAAGCCATTTGAGTGTTCAGAATGTTTTAAAAGGTGCTCATTTAAATCTTCTCTCATAAATCATCTGAGAGTTCATACAGAACAGAAATCTAAGAAGTGTTCAGAATGTTTTAAAGAATTTAAAAGACAAAGTGAGTTAGTGAGACATATGAGAGCTCATACAGGAGAGAAACCTTATCAGTGTTCACAATGTGTGAAAAGATTTAGAAGACAAGGTAATTTAGATGAACATACGAGACTTCATACAGGCGAGAAACCTTATCAGTGTTCACAATGTCCTAAAAGGTTCACACATAAAAATTCTCTCGTATATCATAAGAGAGTTCATGCAGGAGAGAAACCTTATCAGTGTTCACAATGTCCTAAAAGGTTCTCACATAAAAATTCTCTCATAATTCATGAGAGAATTCATACAGGAGAGAAGCCTTATCAGTGTGCAAAATGTTTTAAAAGGTTTTCACATAAAAGTTCTTTTGTGTATCATAAGAGAATTCATACAGGAGAGAAACCTTATCAGTGTTCACAGTGTATTAAAAGGTTCTCAGATAAATCTTCTCTCATAAATCATAAGAAAATTCATACAGGAGAGAAACCTTATCAGTGTTCAAAATGTCATCAAGGCTTTTCTAGAAGTTCTAACCTAGTAAGACACAAGAAAGTTCACTCAGAAAAACCTTTCCACTGTGTAAGATGCATGAAAGACTTTATAGAGAAAGAGAGTTTAATATTACATGTAGAGAGATGTTATCAGACTGACCAGGTGGTCAACTCTCATCATTATGAAGGTGAAAGTTGCCAGGATTTGCACCATGACTTGAGCTTTTCTTGCCAACCAACAGTGGAGATGTGTGTTTCTGAAGGAGTGAAAAAGGAAACTAATTATGATCCACTCTCAGTCATTTGTGAGACAGAAGCTTCACCAGGGCCTGAGATAATTGACCAATCTTCTTTAAAGATGGAGTGCCTGGAAGAACTAGAATTTGTTAAGGAAGAATTCTGAAACTGTTATTGTTATTGATAGTCATGGTAGACTCAACCTTGGTCGCTCTAAAATCAATCTTTACAAAATTGTGAGAGAAAATGTGACGTAACGGATGAAAATATTATGATGCTACTGAGACAACTGAGTCACAGTATTCATTCTGAAATTCATCGCCTCCTCCCCTCCCCTGCCCTCTCTTCCTCTCCCCTCCCCTCCCTTCCCTTCCCTTCCCTTCCCATCCCATCCCTTCCCATCCCCTCCCCTCCCCCTTCCCTTCCCTTCCCTTCCCTTTCTCTCCCTTCCTCTCCCTTCCTGTGCCCTTCCGTCCCCTCCTTCCCTTCCTTCCCTTCCTCTCCCCAGTAAAGATTGTTTTTTAACTGGCTGTACATTTATTAATAAAGTACACTCTATCCTCATTAATTTGGGTCATTATAATTCAAATTTTGGCCAAATTCGTATGTTTATTTTTATTTGTTAATTAATTAAACGATTTGAATTGAAAATGAATTTGAAATAACCTACAGGTTCAAAAGTCTATTATTATTGTAAACGCCTTAGTTAAGGACGTTCAGGTTACGGGCAAGTCGAAGGGAATGATTGAAACCCGTCTTTTGACGCATTCAATATTTATTGATGTCAAAACCTGCAGAGTAGGCGTTCATAATATTACAAGGTGATCCTTCTGATACATAATTAGTTAGTCTCACACAATTTTATCTTAATTACAATTTATTGAACATACTGACATAACACAAAGTTCATAACTCTATTAATCTTAGCTTCGCTTCATTCTGCATTGTCTTATTACTCCAGGTTAGGCAGAAACGAGCAGGCGTAATTAGTCAACAATATTTCAGTACCGAGGGGTATGTCATCACTTAGGCTGTACTTACAAGTGCGGGTCCCTGCAGATCAGTATGGTGTTCCAAGAGAAAACAGTATTGCGTAAATCGTCCCAGCACAAATTCTCGGACAGGAGAAGGCTGGTCTTCACAGCATCACTAGAGAGGGCGATCTGTCTCATGGAGCGGCGGGCAGCTACCGCCACCAGTCTAAAGCCCAGTCCACACGATCGAACAGTGCCCGGTGGACTTTGCCCGTTTACTGGGCAAAGCCTGTGTGTCGTCGTACACACTGAGGTGCTGGTTGGCAGCAGTCACACTCTGCCGCTGGTAGCTAGTAGGTGGTCGGCAGTAGCTACTGCGGTACGATCACCATGGTGTGTCGCAGGACAGTTAAATCAAAGACTATAGCGCTGTGTATAATAATTGCTACAGTGTGCAAAAAGAAGAAAAAAGAGAAAAGGGAATTGTGCAAGGAATGGTTATCTCAACGAAAAGTTAGGGGAAGTCATGCCACGATTTTACGTGAACTGCATGGTGAACATGAGAAAGACTTCACTAACTACATGAGAATGGACCCCAACACCTTCTATAGACTTCTCGCAGGAAACGGTCAAACCACCAGGCAGACGGCCTTATCTGGTGATTTCGTTCGACCACGGGCACGGGCACTCTGGTGGTTTGCCCGAACAACGGGCATTTAGCGAGTGCCCGTCGGGCAGTGCTCGATCGTTTGGATGGGGCTTAAGACGGTCCACTCAGCAGAACCAGGACTAGTCTGTAAACACTCTACATCTGGCGAGGTCACAGGTCGAAAGACTTAATGGCATCACACGCCAGCACTGAAGCTGAAGCCAGCGGCGATAACAATTATTATAAGAATATATTATGAATTAGATCAAGATGAATGAATTATAGGAATAGTTTATGAATTGTATTAAGATCCTGTATAAAACTACTCTTGCATGCATAGAAGTAGAGAGGGAGAAGGTGGCAGAGGAGGAGGACAGCTCGCCACCTCTCAACCCCAGATGAGCTACTGTACTGCAGTAGTCCCAGCCTCTTGTTTACAGAGAGGTACACTGCTCTACCTAACACGCCTGCCAGCACTCACTGAGGCACTGTTGTTGTCACTGCTCAAGAGGGTTGGTGCTTACTACAGGATCTGTCTTGAGCACTTAGTAAATATTATTGTAGCATATTTATCACAATTTAATAAATATTATTGTAGTGTATAATACATCTCCATATGCGCCCGTTTATTCGCCGATCAGTTGAGGCGCTCCGCATCAGAAGGGGTGAAGTGCCAAATTCAAAAAGCTGAGAAAAACATTTAAAGTTTTTCGAAGTTCAAACAACCATAATTTTATAGTTTTTTCAGCTTGGTGGTTTATTTTTTATCGTGCAGCTCAATCCTTCTCCTAGCGAACTGTGATAACTGGAAGTTAGTACCGTTAATAATTATTATATCGCCAGTTGAATGGGAATAACTACCCATGATGTACAGTAGTTGGAGCTTCAAACCAACAATTATCGTGTTTTTCTGCAAAATTATGTTATTATTGTGGGCTAATACTGTAAAACAAGTTAATGATCACCAAAAACAACACTCGTCTTAGCCCCCCCCCCCCCAAAATAATAATAACTCGTTTGCCTGTCAGTATTTATCTTTCCGTCCCTATTATTAGCCAAAGATTTATAATATTGTTAAGTATAATAGTAATAAGGAAACACCACTACACTCATCCCTCCCACCAATACCCCCCCCCCCCCGACGTAATTTACATACGAATACAAAGGCGGAGAAAGTTTGCATAATCTTTGGTAAAAAGCAGCATTATGACAATAGTATGACAATCTTACTTTGTTTAGTTCCCTCGTTTTATTATACCCGACGATCATAGTAACTTGAAGTTACGTAAATCCTGAGGCGTGTGTATAACTATAGCGGCCTCGTCATAGGTCAGGTATTGATCAAAGTCTTTCTGCATTCTTTAAAAACCGTCACATAGATTCTTCATCAACTAAATCATCGATTATTGGTGCCGGCAAGAGTTCAGTTTCATTATAAGACTGAGTTATGGGCTCACTTTCACTATTATTCGTTGGGTCAGGCTCACTGTCACTATCGTTCGTTGGGTCAGGCTCACTTTCACTATCATTCGTTGGGTCAGGTTCACTTTCACTATTGTAGTGATGGGTTGTCTGACCACAGCTTACATCTCAGAAACAGTCCAGACTTGACCCGACATTAGGGGGGTCAAGTGTAGGGTAACCCTTGTAGCTGCCAAAGGGTTATAAATCAACCAGGCTCCCCTCCACATGTCACACGGCCCCAACAAACATGTAAGAAGGCACCTGCCTGACTCTCTCCCAATATACACAATAACCTATATCGCAGAAGAAGTCCAGACCTGACCTCACATTAGCCAGGTCAAGTGTAGCCCTTGAGCCCAATTCAAGGGGCCACAAATCAACCAGAGCCTCTCATGTCACACGGCCCCACCAACGATGTTAACAGACAAGCATTCATCTGAAGATTTCTCCAGAATGTACAACAGCTTATAGTCTCAGAAGAAGTCCAGACCTGACCCTACATTAGCGAGGGCAAGTGTAAGGAGACCCTTCACCGCCCCCCCCCCCCCCAACCCCGATCAGCTCAACCTGACAGCTGGTCTCCCAATATATAGGACGTCATAACCCTCCCTCACGGGAGAGAGAGTGAGAGACACACGGATCGGAGGACGAGGTCCACCACAGCCCAGTCCCGCTCGCGGGAGGAGAGTCATGCAAGACTTCCCTCCCCGACTTTCCTCCGGTGCCCAGGCTCACTTTCACTATCATTCGTTGGGTCAGGTTCACTTTCACTTTCATTCGTTGGGTCAGGTTCACTTTCACTATCATTCGTTGGGTCAGGCTCACTTTCACTATCATTCGTTGGGTCAGGTTCACTTTCACTCATTCGTTGGGTCAGGTTCACTTTCACTATCATTCGTTGGGTCAGGCTCACTCTCACTATCATTTGTTGGGTCAGGCTCACTTTCACTATCACCTCCTCCTCCGCCGCTGCCTGGCGGCCCTCGCTCCCGCCGGCGAGCATGGCGACCCACAAGCTGTCCTCCTCTGAGCATCCTCACCAACCAGCTCTCTCTACTCAACGCTTGTAACCATACTGCCTTCCCAGCACCAAGCTGCATTGTACATCCAATGCAACATGTATCCAGAGAGCACATTGTGAGTTTCCTTTCTCCATCCCATCCTGAGAGAGAACAAACAACCCGTACCCCACAAATGGTGACCCTGGAGTGACACGAACACCCAGCCAGGCAGCATGGTAATAAGCATTGAGTAGAGAGAGCTGGTTGGTGAGGGTGCCCAGAGTGAGGGCACGTGGCTTGAGGGACGCCAAGGTTTTTGGTGGGAGCGGAAGCCGCCAGGCAGGCGCGGAGGAGGAGGTAGTGCTTGCTGGTGGCAGTGAGTAGAGAGAGACTGGTCACAGCGGTGTCAGGTCTTATAAGGCGGAGGTAGGAGTGGGTTGATATATGACCCCCGCTCCATGGGCGGCGCTGGAGGCGTAGGCTGGGGAATTCGAGAAGGTTCGGTGTTTGTCGGGGAGGAATCCACTACAATATAATATTATATTTTCTAAATTTCAATGTCCTTACCTTTCTGAAGTATACTCTGTTTTTACTTATACAGTGGTCCCTCGGTTAACGAACTCAATCCGTTCCAGCAGGTTGTTCGTTAACCGAAAAGTTCGCAAACCGAAACCATTGTTTCAATGGGTTTTTGGGTAATTGGTTCCAGCTCACCGAAAATTGCCTAAATTCAACAAAAAGGGTAGAAAAGTACACTTTCTTTGAGGTGTGTATGTAGAAGGCTCCTGGATGATGATGATGATGATGGGAATTACAATGGGGGTGGAGGAGAAGGAAGAAGAGAAGGCATTGGGGTGGAAGAGAAGTCACCCCATGGCACCATTTCACCCATAAAATTTTAGTTCTCTGGTGTAATTCAAGATCATTTTCTTTAAATCAACACTGCACTGCATTATATATTGTCAATATGTAAAATAAATTTCAAAATGATCAATAATTTGCTTTGAAACACAGAAAAAAAAGAGTTTAGTTGAAGAGAGTCTCAAGCAAGATGTTACCTCCACTGAAAAGACACAAAGACTGACGCCTGTATGGTGTGTTGAGAGGCTGGATGGCGCGCATAAAACTAGTTTCATTACCTTCAATTATGTTCAATAATTGTTAAAATGACTAAAAAAATTATTATTAAACTTTTAAAATTATTGAATAGTATAAACTTCTTGATATTTGCTAAAATGGTAAGGAATTTAAGCCCTAAAACCGATTACTGTATTGGCGGACTAAAAATACAGATGGTGGACCACCAAATGCAAGTGAAAACATGTTCAGGTCGGCTCTAAAGAAACTCGTTAATTGAAGGTAACTCATTAACCGAAATCTCGTTAACCAAGGCGCTCCTTAACCGAGGGACCACTGTATCTCATAACCCCACAATATATGAAAAGAAATGAAAGACTTGTAAACTATAAGCAGAGAATAATCAGAATTACTTATATAAGAATATAAGCAAGAATATATGGTATATATAGATAAAGAATTGAAGAATAATAACAGAAAAGAATATCTGGATGGTAAAATATGAAGTAAAGCAACTTAGCCCATTACAAATGGTGACAGCTCCGCCCATTACAGTGACAGGTACGGATGACGATTTCATGCCATTAATACCTCACACTGCTTGCGGTCATGTAGAAAGTCTTCTATCCACGCCAGGACATTTCCCCGAATTACGTACCCTTCCGGTTTGATTTTCAGCCTTTCATGGGGTACACTTTTATTTTACTTTTATCCTCTTCGCCACTCATCAGCTCGTTAGCCGCGTGGGCGATCGATCACTTCTCTGATTACTTTTCCTTTTCATTTATCCTCTTCACCAAATGATCGGCTCGCTAGCCGCCCGGGCGATCGGTCACGTCTCTCACACACTGTTGGCAAGTACTCGGCATGCACCGGCTCCTGAATGCACCTGACCGAGCTCCAGTGCTGGTCAAGTCTTGTCTTGAAAGAGCTCGTACTCGGTGCCGTCACAACACTCTCTGGTAGATTGTTCCAAGAGTTTACAACCCTCACTCCGAAAAAGTTTGCCCTCACAGTTTTCTGGATTTGTACCTTCTTGAATCTTGAGCTGTGACCCCTTGTGGAGCGAGCGTCCGCCAGCTCCAAGTAAGGACACTCGACTGAGTAGTGCCCCCTGAGATGCTTATACACCTCAACTAGGTCCCCCCTTGCCAGTTTGTATTATAAGCTAGGCAAGTTCAGGCGCTCCAATCTCTCAGGGTAGCTGAGGTGCCGAAGTGCAGGCACCAGTCTGGTGGCCCTCCTTTGAACATTTTGAACCAACTGACAGTCCCTAGCATATCTCTGGGACCAGACAGGGTGACAGTACTCCAGATGGGGGAAGCATTTCACTCTTGAAGATCGTTACGAGGGATGGGCCATTTAGATATCTGAACGACCTTCTTATAAGACCCAATAATTTATTTGCCTGGTTTACCTTCTTCTCACAATGGGCCGAGAACTTCAGCTCATTGCCAACATACACACCTAGGTCCTTCTCAAATTCATTCTCAACTAGTGCAGTTTCTTCATCCCATTTGGACATATGGTACACCTCCTTACCGTTGGTATGCCCCAGGTGCATCCTCTTACACTTGGTGACATTGAATCTCAGCAGCCATTCCTTCGACCATTCCTGGAGCCCACAGAGGTCCTTCTGCAGCTCTTCACAGTCAGCTTGGTTCTTAATTTCCCGAAATAACTTAGCGTCATCGGCAAACATTTGTATGGAGGAGTGTACAACGTCAGGCATGTCATTTGTGAAACAAACAAACAACAGTGGGCCCAATGCTCTGCCCTGTGGTACCCCACTTGTGACAGATACGGATGACGATTTCGTATCATTAATCACCACACACTGCTTACGGTCATGTAGAAAGTCTTTTATCCATGCAAGGACGTTTCTCCTTCCAGTTTGATTTTCACCCTTTCAGGGGGTACGCTGTCGAAAGCCTTGGCAAAATCTAGATAAATATTGTCGATATTACCACCCCGTTCCAAAATATGGGTCCAAATAGCCAATATGTACCTTGAGCAATTGTGTTAAGCAGGAGTGACCCGGCATAAAACTGTGTTGGCAATCCTTAACAAGATTGTTTCGTATTAGATGTTCCATTGCTGCATCTCTGATAATACTCTCAAGTACCTTATATATTATGCTGGTCAGGCTCACTGGTCTATAGTTGTTCGTGGAGTGCCGATCGCCCTTCTTGACGATAGGACTCACATAAGCCACTTTCCATTCACTGCGGACCATTTGTTCATCCAGGCATTTACAAAACATGATCTTCAGGGGCTCTGCAAGCTCGTTGCACAACTCTCTTAGCACTCTAGGATGCACCATGTCAGGGCCGAGACTCTTATGGACCTTTAGCCTGGACAGTTTATTTCTAATACCCTCTTCTGTGAACACAATGTGGGTCAGTGCTGTGTCGAACCGTCTGTCCTCAAACGCAGGAAGGTTATTTGCGTCCTCTCTTCTGAACACTGAGGAAAAGAAGCTGTTCAATGCCTCGGCTTTATCCTGGTCAGAATCTGCGTAACTACCATCCACCAGCCTCAGGTCTGATACTCCTACTCGCGTTTTCAATTTCGACTTTCCATAGCGGTAAAACTCCTTTGGGTTTGACTTGATCTCGCTTGCAACCAGCCTCTGGAACTCCTTTTCAGCCCTTCTCACTCTGTCTTTGCTTGGTTTCTGGCTCTTGCATACATCCTCCTGTCTTGCTCATCGTTTGACCCAACCCAAGTCTTGAATATCTGGGTTTTCTTCTTAATTTTGTCGACCGCCGCATGGTTCATGTGTAGGGACCCCCTCGTATTCCTAGAAGCACTGGGTTTGGTCTTGGGTATATATTTATCGATCAAATGGGTCACTTGACTAGTTATGGTATTCAGCGTAGTGTCTGCGTTCTTGTACCTTAATGAGTCAGGCCAGTTGATACCCCTCATCTCTTCCCTCATCCCATTGTAATTTCCCTTGTAATATTTGCACCTTGGCCTGACCTTATCCTGAACTAGATAAGAGTTAAGTCTGAATGACAAACTATATGGTGACTGGTGCCAACTGAGGCAAGGTGTTGGAGTTTGGCCACCATACCCTTCTCGTTTGTTATGATGAGGTCAAGTGGCTTGGGTGTTTGCTCCCCTCTGTAATGTGTCGGGTCTCTAACATGTTGGAACAGAAAATAATCTCTCAGAGTTTCTACAAAAAGAGTAGCAGGGTTATTCAAGTCATTCGGGGTGGACTCGTTTCTCCAGTCGATGTCGCCATAGTTAAAGTCCCCCATGATAAGGAGGTGGCTAGGGTTGAGCATCGCCGCATTGTTTATTAGGGTTCTTAAGTTCTTTTGATTTAGTGGGCCACAGTTTGGAGATCTGTAGATACACCCGACAATAAGTAAGTCCCTTCCCTTTAATTTAATTTTACACCACTTGGACTCTTCAAAAACATCCTCTCCCTGTACCCTCGCCTGGCCGGCTCTAAGGTCTTGCCTAGCATAGATAACCACACCCTCTTGCAAGTTTCTTGAGAAAGGCTCGTAAATGAGTCATATCCAGCAATACTGAACTCACATTCCTCTGGGTCTATTCTCCTGTTCTTGTACAACAGTTCTACAACTCCCACAATATCTGGTTGGTGTACCTTCAGTAGTGTTTCAAACTCCTCTCTCTCATCAAGAAACGTGTCAGTATTAGTGTACATGACATTCAAGCCAGAATTTGTTCTCGATAACGTCTCTGCTCTTAGTAGTAACCCCGCTCCCCCCCTCATTCTCAGAAGCTGCAGCATTTGCGAAGTACACTGTATTTTGCAGGGTGTGGTTAGAAATGTCATTGCTTACACGGCGCTCTCCTCCTCCTGTCCGGTAGGCGGAGCTGGTGTCACCTCCCTGGTGGGGGTTAGAGCGGGTGGAGGGGGTGCTGCTGCCCCCTGGCCCTGTGTTGGCTCACTTGCTTCCACTGTGGGGTACGGGATGTTTGAGGTTCACACTCAGGATGGGATGGAGAAAGGAAACTCACAATGTGCTCTCTGTATACATGTTGTATTGGATGTACAATGCAGCTTGGTGCTGGGAAGGCAGCATGGTTACAAGCGTGATGTAGAGAGAGCTGGTTGGTGAGGGTGCTCAGAGGAGGACAGCTTGTGGGTCGCCATGCTCGCCGGCGGGAGCGAGGGCCGCCAGGCAGCGGCGGAGGAGGTGGTGTTGCTTGCTGCGGCTGTAGCTAGAAGAAAAGAGTTGGTTGGTGAGGATGCTCAGAGGAAGACCGCCAGGCAGGCGGAGGAGGAGGTGTTGCTGTCTGGTTGGTGTAGGTAGAAAGAGAGGGGTCACCACGAGGTCAGGTCTTTTATAGCGGAGGTAGGCGTGGGTAGATAGTTGACCCCCGTTCCGTGGGCGGCGCTGGTTGACCTAGACCACGAGGCATACATTGGGGGATTCGCGGGATCGGCTACTCAGCGACAAACAGCGTTTGTAGGGGAGAAATCCACTACACCACTACCCTCCCCCTGAGTATAACCCATGTACAGTACACCCGTCCCCGTTCTTCCTCGACTCCTCCCTCTTCTGCTTCAAGTCCAGCATGACCTTCTTGTGCTGTTCCCTCTGTATTACCGTGCGATCTGGGTGAATGAATATATCCCGAAATGTCTCGATCCTTGCTAAGTTTTTTGCCTGCCTAATAACATGCCATTTCTCTTCCCCGCTCGCCAGTGTGATTCTGAGGGGACGAGGCTTATCCCCCTGCTTTTGTCCTAGTCTCCTCACATCATGAGGGGTTGATGGAATTTTCAGAACCGCTGTACAAATTTTTTGAAACAGCATCTTATCGTGTGTTACCTTACTCACAGTTCCCTCCACCTGGCTCTCTGGGACTCCAAAAAGTATTACATTGTTCCTGGCTGGAGACGTTCCTGGTGTTCCTCCTCTCCCCTAACAGTAGGTCCGTTAATTTTCATCTCTTCGACACACTTCTTCAAAGTCCCTACCTGTTGTAGAACCTGTACTGATCCTGCATTACTCCCCGCCCCCTCCCGTGGCCCTCCTAATACGTCAGCATAACTCCTCTTAGTACGTTCAGCCACTTGGACTGAATGATTGACTCCTATAGTTAAAAAATTACTCACATGTTCTCTCTAAACATACCTCACTTAGCAAGTGGCACTGTGGCAGACGAAATACTTCTTGGTAGTTTCGGCGACAAATTCGACAATTACTGTCAGTCTGTCACCCTCCTCAGTGGAAATACAGAGTGGTAAGGTTCATAATGTTCCATATCAGGATAGGTTAAAGAAACTTAAATTGCATTCCCTAGAAAGACGAAGAGAGCGGGGAGATATGATAGAAGTATTTAAGTGGGTGAAAGGAATCAATAAAGGGGATATAGATAAAGTTCTTATAATATCCGAGCAGGATAGGACTCGGAGCAACGGATTCAAGTTGGATAAGTTTAGGTTTAGGAGGGAGATAGGAAGGAACTGGTTCACAAATAGGGTGGTGGACGAGTGGAACAAGCTTAGCAACTTTGTAGTAAGTGCTGGAACTCTGGAAAGTCTTAAAAGGAGGCTAGATAGATTCATGGATGATAGAGAGTGGTACTAACTCTCGACAGGAGCTGCCATGCACAGGCCAACCGGCCTATTGCAGACTCCTTATTTTCTTATGTTCTTATCACCGTAGTAGTAGGCTTGGGTATTACTGGCCACTTCGCCTTTAGGCTATTTCGTGATGTGACCCTGTAGTGGATTTCTCCCCTACAAACGCTGTTTGTCGCTAGTAGCCGACCCCGCGAATTCCCCAGTGTATGCCTCGTGGTATAGGTCAACCAGCGCCGCCTTACATGACGGAGGTCAACTGTTAAGCCACGCCTACCACCGCTATATAAGACCTGACCTGGCGGTGACCTAGCTCTCTTTCTATCTACACCAACCAGCAAGCAACACCTCCTCCTCCTGCCTGGCGGCCCTCGCTCCCGACGGCGAGCATGGCGACCCACAAGCTGTCCTCCTCTGAGCATCCTCACCAACCAGCTCTCTCTACTCAACGCTCTTCACCATGCTGCCTTCCCAGCACCAAGCTGCATTGTACATCCAATACAACATGTATACAGAGAGCACATTGTGAGTTTCCTTTCTCCATCCCATCCTGAGTGTGAACACCAAATAACCCGTCCCCCACAACCCCACCCCGCATATCTGCACCCTCCCAATTCCTGCCCTCAGAGCCTCACCTCAGTGATCTCACCTCACCTCACGTGGCCGATCGCCCAAGCGGCTAACGAGCCGATCCGTGATGAAGAGGATAAAAATAATATGCTTGAGAAAGGTTGGCAAATGAGTCATATCCGTTAATGCTACTCATATTTCTACCAACTCTCACACAATAATGTGATCATCATCTTACTGACAACCATTAAGTAATACTAACTAAATCATGGGTGTTAAGGGTAGACAGGGAGTTCTATATTAGTGAAATATAATTAGAAATTAAGTAAATCCCATTATCAGTGTTCATTTTTTTATAGGAAAACGTGGACAATGAAGCAAGACAGCTAATGTTACCAAGTGTCCACGACCATGACTTCCTCATCCATTACTTCTCAGACACGACTAACTAGCTACGGTATCTTAACCATCTTGACCTGACCAAAAACTATTTATCATCGTTATTTTTTTTTTTTAGTTAGATTAAAGTAGATGAGGTTACTCTTGGGTGACCCATTTTTTATAAAATAAATTAACTAACAGTTATATAATAAACATATTTCTTAAAACAGACATTTATAGATATAATATGACACAATTAAACGCTATTTAACTATCCCATTGTAATTTTAATAAGTTTATGATGGATAGCTGTTGAAGGTAATTGGCCGAGGTAAGTCTCTAACATGGTCCATGGTGGCTAACAGGAAGTAAACACTGCTGAGTCTGACGTTGTCACCATGCCTGTGTGTTGCTCTTAATTAACTCATCCTTATGGTCCAGTCATGGCTCTACCACTAGTTAAGCTCCTCGCCTTAATTTGTCTCAGCAGAAAGGTAATTATAACTGGTTGCGAGAGTTTAACTTGCAGTAATATAGTGTTACCTGCGATTCTACTCACCCCGAGTTAATTATCACCTTTACTGACCCTCCGTCTCTTTCTTGCTACTTTCCTATGAAATTTATTGTCCAGTGTTATTACAGGAGCTCCTGGAGATACCCTGTAGGGTACTTGTGTCTCAGGCCAGGGCTGTAGTGAACAACCAGCTGTCATTATACACACAAGAAACTCTGCCTCAAAGACCTAATGAACTCAGAATATATTAAGTTATTGTGTTTGAGGTTTTGTAAGTCAGGATTCATTATTTATTCTTTGTTTTGTAAGTCAGGATTCATTATTTATTCTTTGTTTTGTAAGTCAGGATTCATTATTTATTCTTTTTTAAATAAATTAACAGCATTAAAGTGTATTATTTTTATAACGTGTTGGTAATACTTGGGATGTCCAACTGAACCACCTGAGGGAGCTTGTTAATGTATGAGAACAGCTCTACCACCAGAACCAGTTGTACAGAATCTAATAGAGCCTGACCTAACCAAGCAAGGAAACCTACCAAACCTTAACTAACTTCCTAGCTGGGGGGGGGGAGGGACGCCCCACCATATAAAACAGAAAGTACTTATTCTGATATCTGGTACCAATGAAAGTAACTTTTTTCAAGCATCATGGTGTAATTTTACATTTTTTGTGGACATGAGAGTATACGCTCGGGCCTAGCGGTCAGTTGGAAACAAACAGACAACACTCAGTGACTGCAATTTTTTTTGAGAAGTATTTACAGTAAATAATTAATTCCTTCACGCACAAAGCTCGTAGATACATTATTTTAGTGTCACATGATGAGTTCTTCTCCGTGTTTTACCCCACAATTCACCTCATCCTTCATGCCCTGCCCACTACAGCTGATTTATGATCATTGAGAAAAAGAAAAAAATATATGTATACAGTATAAAAATACTAAAAATTGAAGAAAAAAAAGTTGTCACCTTTAAAATAAGAACATGTGTGGAAAAATGTAACAAACTTGAATACCTCCTTTTGGTGGTAGCAGTGTCCGCATACATCACTGGGAATATTCTGTAGAGAAAACTTGGTAGATATTCAGTGTTACTTCCAACACTATTTTTACTTGAAAAAAAATATTTTGTGGTGTATGTTGGCGTTTCATACACGCTGACCCTCACTTCCTTGGGAAAATGTTAATTTTGGAGGAAATTAAGAAATAGCATTTTTCACAAGGAAATAAAGGTGAAACTCAGAGAAAACACCAAAATACATTTAAAAAACAAAGACAATTTGTGTATAATTTAGGGGGAATGAGGGGGTGGGGGGTACAGTACGGTACAGGTGGGTGTACAGTCAGGTGCGGTCCAACGAATTACCCAAAAGTATATTAAATCCGGGTAAAATCTTAAAGAATATATGTTTTACATCAATAAAACCTGATTAATAATGTTTTCATTGAAATGTAGTCAAAATAATGAAATAATAAACAGCGAAAAACGCTAAATTCCAAAGAGTCACCTATCCAAAATGGAGATATAATTACCGATGTTTCTGTTACTTTGGGGTATTTAACATAGCCGTAGGATTTACTTTTCGTTAGGTTAGGTTAGGTTAGGTTAGCGAAGTGCATCACGATGGATCTGAGTTATCTCCCTTGTTCACGAACTCTTTGGAATTTAGCGTTCGCCAATACTGAAAGTTTTTCGCTGTTTATTATTTCATCTTACAAATTATTTTTACAAAATTACACTAAAAATATTATTAAACATGTTTTGTGTATGACAGATATTAGTTAAGATTTTACTGTTATTTGTTTTACTTTTGGGTAATTCGTTGGACCCGTCAGGTGGGTGTACAGTTAGGTGGATGTACAGTCAGGTGGGTGTACAGTCAGGTGGATGTACAGTCAGGTGGATGTCCAGTCAGGTGGATGTACAGTCAGGTGGATGTACAGTCAGATGGCAGGTGGGTGTACAGTCAGGTGGATGTACAGTCAGGTGGATGTACAGTCAGATGGCAGGTGGGTGTACAGTCAGGTGGATGTACAGTCAGGTGGGTGTACACCCAGGTGGATGTACAGTCAGGTGGATGTACAGTCAGATGGCAGGTGGGTGTACAGTCAGGTGGATGTACAGTCAGGTGGGTGTACACCCAGGTGGATGTACAGTCAGGTGGATGTACAGTCAGGTGGATGTACAGTCAGGTGGGTGTACACCCAGATGGATGTACAGTCAGGTGGATGTACAGTCAGGTGGATGTACAGTCAGGTGGGTGTACACCCAGGTGGATGTACAGTCAGGTGGGTGTACAGTCAGGTGGATATACAGTCAGGTGGGTGTACAGTCAGGTGGGTGTACAGTCAGATGGCAGGTGGGTGTACAGTCAGGTGGATGTACAGTCAGGTGGGTGTACACCCAGGTGGATGTACAGTCAGGTGGGTGTACAGTCAGGTGGATGTACAGTCAGGTGGGTGTACAGTCAGGTGGATGTACAGTCAGATGGCAGGTGGGTGTACAGTCAGGTGGATGTACAGTCAGATGGCAGGTGGGTGTACAGTCAGGTGGATGTACAGTCAGGTGGGTGTACACCCAGGTGGATGTACAGTCAGGTGGGTGTACAGTCAGGTGGATGTACAGTCAGGTGGGTGTACATCCAGGTGGATGTATAGTCAGGTGGGTGTACACCCAGGTGGATGTACAGTCAGGTTGGTGTACAGTCAGGTGGATGTACAGTCAGGTGGATGTACAGTCAGGTTGGTGTACAGTCAGGTGGGTGTACAGTCAGGTGGCACATTAGGTAGGTTAGGTTGGGTTAAGTAGTTGTGGATGGTTTACCTCAACTGTAGTAAGTCATGTTGATCACTGCGAGAGATGTCTTCTGCTCTTCTCAGGTATGAAATACTACCAGGGCAAAGCCACACCTATTACTGTACTGTAGTACTGTACAGAAATTGCCATATATTCTTGTTATTTATAGGTACAGTATTATTAATGTTACAGTGTTATTAATGACAGTAAGCCCTCGATAACTGGGCACATATGGGGCTCTGGCCTTAGCTAATTATCCCAAGTTCCAACTTATCAAGGCACTTCCTCCCTCCTACAAAAATACAACAATAAAATATTATCCACCCATAAACATGCAGTACATGTAATTACTAAATGTAAAAACATAATACTTATAACACTTTAGGTGAAGAGTGAAGCATGGTAGGTGACACAGAGGCATGGTAGGTGACACAGGCATGGTAGGTGACACAGAGGCATGGTAGGTGACACAGGCATGGTAGGTGACACAGAGGCATGGTAGGTGACACAGGCATGGTAGGTGACACAGAGGAATGGTAGGTGACACAGGCATGGTAGGTGACACAGAGGCATGGTAGGTGACACAGAGGAATGGTAGGTGACACAGAGGCATGGTAGGTGACACAGAGGAATGGTAGGTGACACAGGCATGGTAGGTGACACAGGCATGGTAGGTGACACAGAGGAATGGTAGGTGACACAGAGGCATGGTAGGTGACACAGGCATGGTAGGTGACACAGGCATGGTAGGTGACACAGGGGCATGGTAGGTGACACAGAGGCATGGTAGGTGACACAGAGGCATGGTAGGTGACACAGAGGCATGGTAGGTGACACAGGTGGCCAGATATGCCGATATTTTCCCAGATAATTTTATATACAGTGGTCCCTCGGTTAACGAGCACAATCCGTTCCAGCAGATTGCTCATTAACCGAAAAACTCGTTAGACGAAACTATTGTTTCAATGGGTTTTTGGGTAATTGGTTCCAGCTCATCGAAAATTGCCTAAATTCAACAAAAAAGGTAGAAAAGTTCACTTACTTTGAGGTGTGTATGTAGAAGGCTCCTGGATGATGATGATGATGATGGGAATTAGAATGGGGGTGGAGGAGAAGGGAGAAGAGAAGGCATTGGGGTGGAAGAGAAGTCACCCCATGGCGCCATTTCACCCATAAAATTTTAGTTCTCTTGGTGTATTTCAAGATTATTTTCTTTAAATCAACACTGCACTGCATTATATATTGTCAATATGTAAAATATATTTCAAAATGACCAATAATTTGCTTGGAAACAGAAAAAAAGTGTTTAGTTGAAGAGAGTCTCAAGCAAGATGTTACCTCCACTGAAAACAGAGAGAGACTAACGCCTGTTTGGTGTGTTAACAGGCTGGATGGCACGCCAGAAACTAGTTTCTTTACCTTCAATTATGTTCAATAATTGTTAAAATGACTAAAAAAGTTAATATTAAACTTTTAAAATTATTGAATAGTATAAACTTCTTGATATTTACTAAAATAGTAAGGAATTTAAGCCCTAAAACCGATTACTGTATTGGCGGACTAATACTACAGCTGGTGGACCACCAAATGCAAGCGAAAACATGTTGAAGTCGGCTCGTAAAAAACTCGTTAATCGAGGGATTGCTCGTTAACCAAAGTTAAGAATCTTATGGAAGGTAAATCTTTAACCGAAACCTCGTTAACCGAGGGACCACTGTATCTCGGCATTTCCTGAGTTATACTCAAGTACATTCCGAGACGATATCCTTAATGAGTTATATGAAGTTCTGAGTTATCGAGCATTTACTATACAGTACTGTTAATTTATTAATGTAAGATGCTGCTGGTTTGTGTGTTTATTTAGCATAAGTGTTATATAATGTGTGTGTGAATCAGTTGATGGCAGCTTTACCAGTCATGTTGGGGATGAAGACAATGGAAGAGCAAAAGCAGGAAAGTTATAATTCCTCCTCTCATATAATTCCTCCACTCATATAATTCCTCCACTTATTTTTTTATATTTAAGAGGTAAGAAGTATGAAATAAGTTATCGTCTACAAAATTTCCCCCAAAGTGGTTCCATGTTGTGAGTCGTACCTTTTGGTCATTGCTGTTTTAGTGTGTGTGTGTGTTTACAAGTGTTCTCATGGCAGAACATTTACTGTTACACACGCTACTGATCATGGTCGCTGGCTGTAGGTGTAGGGACTGTGTGGATGAAGAGCTGAGTTTACCGGAGTTATGGCCAGTGTTGTGTCTTTGGTGAAATGTGTGTGTGTGAAGTACAGTATGGGGCCCAGATACTCAAAAGTATTTACTGTACAATATTGTGTCTCCCACTTAACTCTGTAAGTCGGTCTTCGAGGTTGTGGCTTCACTTATTGTACAGTAACTGGAGGCCAGAACTTACAAGACTTTCTGAGGTCCTGTAACCAACGGTATTGCATGTGTTATTTCAATGGAAAATAATATTAAAAGCTAACATATCAGTTTTAAAAGATGATATAAGCAACAGCTGTGTTTATTTATGTTTTACCGGGCAAGACAGTGTTGATTGATGTTTATTGAAAAAGATGGACCCTTTTGAAGCTGTACGAGGACTTGGGCAGAGAACAGAGAGGTTCACACCGACTCACACCTGTTATTTGTACCTTGCATATTATTATTACTTTAAACTGTACTACTTGTTTCTTGAATCATTTACTAGTGTTTATGAAGTTTATTTATTGCAAATTAAACATATATTTTCTATTTTTAATTTAGTTGTAATCTTTTTGTGAAATATACAGTAATAGTTTTGTTTAGTTTGTGGACAGTGTGAAAGGTGTGTAAATATAGTCCTTGAGCCGTCCTTCTTCTTAACAGACGTCCTTAAATTTGTGAACTGTTCCAAACTTCACCAACATCTCTCGGTACATGACCCACAAAACTCCCCGTACCTTAAAACTGAGTCCCGAGCATTAGTTTTCATTTTGTTGTCCAAAATTACCAATAGAATATCCTTCCACTTTTTCACCTCTTCTATCATAGCTAAGAACATGTTTATAAACCTCACGCCCCCCAGCCAGCTGATATCCTTAGCTTGTGATTGGTCGATATGTTTTGACAGTGTAACTGTGATTGGCCGACATGGCAAAATAGTTTTGAGTCTGGGGGTTTACAATATTGCTAGCAGTTTGTAATTATGAATACTGTAAGTTGGTTGCAGGATCGCCGAGTGTGTAACTTAAGAGAAGTTTTGAGTGTCTGGCGGGGCCAGAGCTGTGCTAGACTCACTGTTAATATGGGACATATTTCAGTGATGACATTTTCATGGTGTTACTCTACTCTGGAACAGGGATTTTGGATCAAGTAGATACTGAGGAGGAATTTTGTGTAGAAAATAACTTGTTTCTTACTTCAACAATATCACAAAACAGTTGAAGGAAGAGAGAGTGTTGTTGAGAATATATATTTTTCCACTATACAGTACAGTGTTGTACAGTGCAGTGTTGTACAGTACAGTACTCGAACTATGGAGAACATTACACAAGAGCCTAATATTATAATTGTGTCCCCAGGTTGCTGGTCATTACTGTGAGTGGGACCTGTGTGGCAGTGAGCAGTACTGTTGTGGGGACAATATCTGCTGTGATTATGTGTACAGCCTCTGGTACTTCTGGTGAGTCTTGCTCTGTTGGTTCTCTTTATGTATGCTCATAGTGTAATTATCATCACGTCTCAGTACATATAAACACAAAATGTTTTGAGAAAATAACAAAATAATATTAATTTACTGGAGGATGGATGATATCACCCGAGGACAGGGATTATTTAACTGGGGTATGTCAACCCCTGGGGGTACGTGGAGGGATGGCCAAATTCAATGTACAGTTAATGCTTACCTGCTTAATACAGCAATTACAGGTACAGTTTCAACAATTTGACAATATCCAGTGTAGTATCAGTGTATATTGAATAAGTGTTAATGTAGTACAGTACCATCCTATATTCAGTCAAGGTAATGGGTCTGATAACTCAGGAGCACCTGGTGAGAAGAAGTTTGAGAACCCCTGATCGAGGAGTTGGAGGCACAGACCCTGGTTTACTGTACAGTATTATACTGCACTCTTCTTCACATTCAGAACTTAGGCACACATTTCATGGAGTCTCCAGCTGACCCTGCAAGACAAGGTTGTTTGGATCTGCTTGCCATCAACTCCTTGATACTTGGCCTGTCTCTGGTGGGTCTGTGTACAGCACTCCTACGGCCATTTTTTATAAACACTCGGTGCAACAAGTCCGAAGAACAATCCCGAATGTCGGGTTACTGTTTGGTAACCCTTCAAATGGATTCGTTAAACTCGAATATGAATCCCAAACATCGGGTTACTATATAGTAACGCGAACGCCACAACTCGAGAGGGTTGGTACGCCCTATCCAATATAACAAACCAGGTCGATCTGCGTGCCAAAATTGAAGCAGAAACATGAGTTGTGGAGATAAAAGTTCGTCTTGAAGGGAGAAGGCAGACACCACCACCAATTATACCAGCGTCTGCACCAGCAGGAACACTTAGTTCAACTGATCATCAGGATCACCCGTGCCACCACCAGCAGGTCCACCTCCAACAGTGCCACCACCAGGAGGTCCACCTCCAACAGTGCCACCACCAGCAGGTCCATCTCCAACAGTGCCACCACCAGCAGGTCCACCTCCAACAGTGCCACCACCACCAGGTCCACCTCCAACAGTGCCGCCACCAGCAGGTCCACCTCCAACAGTGCCAGCAACAGGAGGTCCACCTTCAACAGTACCAACAACAGGAGGTCCACCTCCAACAGTACCAACAACAGGAGGTCCACCTCCAACAGTACCAACAACAGGAGGTCCACCTCCAACAGTACCACCACCACCAACAGCAGCATCATCGTCTAGTCACAGGGATGATAATGAAGCAGTTGAACAAGAGGAATGAATGAGTGCCTCACGGCCATTATTAAGGACAGTACACAAGAACTTAATGGTGCTATATTGGAGGCTTTAAAGGCCTTCACTAGTATGTACAATACATTATCAGCCCTATCTGTGCGTAAAGTATTTAGAGCAAGCATTACAGTTGTCGACCAGTGACAAAATTATGTCAAGAGTGCAGCCATAATTCCACCTCTGCAATTTAGTTAAATTATGGAGAGACTGCCATCAGTGTCATACAGTAATTGATCATGTATGAACTGTGTTTTATATCTCTGTTTACTGTGTTTTGCACTTCATGGAGAATATGAAACCACATTTTTCATGTTCTAACATTAGTTATTATTTTTTTGTTCTTTTAGTTCTTGTGAAAACAAATAGATTCTTTCAACTTAATTGTGTTTTTTCCATCTCTTTCTGTTTGCTGTTTTTCTGCAGTTAATGAAAAATATGAAATTACTGTGTTTTACAACATACAATATAAAACGTACGGCCTATAAATAAGTTACAACAAAAAATGCTGTACAGTAGTCCCTCGGTTAACGAAATTTCGGTTAATTAATTACCTTCCATAAGAATCTTCAATTTGGTTAACGAACAAAAATTTGATTTATGAAATCTTTACGAACATCACGTTTTGTTGTGAGCATCAGCTGATGGGCTAGTCTGCCAATTCAGTAATCTGTTCTATGTTTACATTTGTTTCCAGTGGAGTAAATATCAAGAAAATTGTGCTCTTTAATATTTGTGCATTTTTTATATTAAAATTATTGGTCATTCTAAAATTTAGCCATCCGAGCTCTGTCTACATAAAGTTTTCAACTATTATTTTTGGCTCATATATGTAACTTTATTCATTTATTGAAACTCATTTACATGCACACACTGTCCTAAGGGCAAAGCTGTACTGTACATGTAATCAGAATATTGTACAAAATGATTACTAAAATTTTAGTCTGTGCAAACTATTGCATGTTTACAAATTAATCACTATCTTATAAGAATTCCAGCAATGTAAATTATATTCTCTCCGGTCACGTCTATGAAATTTTATAAGTAAAAAACAAAAACTCAATCTAAAGGACATAAATAAACAAATAAATACTTCACTAGACCTTCGGCGCTAACTGTCAAACGTATCACCTCCCCCCCCCCCCCCCCCAGTCAGGGTTTTAGGCTTACAGTTTTTATCTAATATAATATCACAGACTAAAGTTAGGAGAATGTAATTTGCATTGCTGGAATCCTTGCAAGACAGCGAATTATTTGAATATAAACGTCATATATTTTGCACAAGAGATAAAAATTAATAACTTGTATCACATTACAGTAGTGATTTAAGAGTAAGAGTGTGTATGTACGTATATATACATACAGTCGGTCCTTAACATACGCGGGGGTTACGTAACAGAGATACCCGTGGATGTTAAAAATCTGCATATATGTGCTCCCCCCCCCCCCCCCCCCAAAAAAAAACCCTGGCCACCCATGTCCTTATTTACCGTATATACCTGTGTGTAGCTCGAGTTTTTAAGACCAAATTATTTGGCAGAAAATTGGGGGTCAACCTCTAAACGGGTAATAGTTTCGTTACGTTGAAAAATGTTTACCAGGAACTACCAGTAAACAATGTAAAACATGAAGTATTCATTCATTAAAGTTTATTTATAGATACTGGACATAAATTTTTGTTCATTACATTTGACACATCAATCTTTGTTAATTAAATTTGAAACAAAAGAAAATTACGATACCGTATTTTCATTAAAATATTACATCACAAGTATATTTTACCTTAACTGTGACTGAATGAATATACATATTCTCAGAAATAAATATAGAAATGTAATATTTTTGCTGGAATGACGAACATATTACAGTGGGAGTGGGATAAAATCATGACGAAAACAATGACTTTGCTTTCTTTCGTTATTCAAAAGATTTTATCGTAATTGCTTTTCGAATGGTTTTCAGTTAAAAAACTGTTGTACTCGTACTGTATTACAATAATATTCTATCCTATCATTAGCATTTATAATCCCACAACTGAAAACCATTCGAAAAGCGATTCCGGTAACATCTTTTGAACGAAAGAAAGAGAAAGTCATTGCTTTCGTCACAATTTTATCCCACTTTCCACTGTAATACGTACATCATTTCAGCAAAAATATTACATTTCCATGTTCTCGGAAATAAATGGTAGTTCTTTTGAAACGTAATGTACAGTATTTAATATTAAAATGCAAAAATAGCTATAAAAACAATTAATACTGTACACCCGTAATATACTGGCTGGCATCTCGTCCCTTCTCCCGCGTCCAAGGTCACCACTCCTCCCAACTCGCTCCCTCCTCTGCCTCCTCCACCTCCACACCTTCACTACTGCCGACAACAAACACAAATGTTTTGTGAATAACTGCACCTCCACTTCCTATGTACAGTACTGAACTGTACTGTGCTGTGCATTTTTACAAACAATAAACATGGCAAGAAAAGCTATTAAAAAAAAGTGATAAAAATTTCACTTTACTGTACAGTACCTATCCTCGGCGACAGGACGGTGATCAAAGAACATGGTGATGGGGAGCTGTCGTCTCTTTCATACATTTCTTCCATGATGTTTTTGTATGGAGCGAAAATGTCATCCATCCCTCGCTTGAATTTCAGGGCACGCACCATGGAGGGGTCCATACTATAGGCCAGGTTTTTCAGTGCCTCAATCATCCTGGTCATCTCTCCCAACTTCTCCAACGTTATTTCTTGGTGCTCTTCCTCATCCTCTTTCCCTTTCGCTTCTTCTTCCTTGCCTGAGTCTACTAACTCCTGTAGATCCTCCTCGGTCAGCTCATTGTCGTGCTCTTCAATTAGCTCCCTAATCTCGTCCTCTGCCATGTCCCGGAAGCCTTCAGCAGCCACTTTCCTTGACAGTGCCAGGGTCTTTCTGAATATTTTCATTAAAATCCATCAAAATCGTTTTCCTTGTCATCGTCTTAAGCACCAAACAGCTCCTCCCAGTCTTCTCCTTGAACAGGGCTAGAGGGTACGTGTTTTTCGAATCGTTTTCAGTTAAAAAATGTTACAGCACATGTATATTTTACCTAAACTATGCCTGAATGAATATATTCTCAGAAATAAATAGTAGTTTTGCAGAAACGTGATGTATTTCAATGTAAAATAGGATAAAATACATGACGAAAACAAAAGACTTTACCTAACCTTCCAATGTTCAAGAGATGTTACTCGCTTTTTTTAATAGTTTTCGGTTAAAATACTGTTATATTACAATGATATTATATTCATACTGTGCTGATATACTACTTTCACGGAAATGTAATATTTTTGCTGAAATGACGTACGTATTACAGTGGAAAGTGGGATAAAATCGTGACGAAAACAATGACGTGAGCTTTCTTTCGTTCAAAAGATGTTACCGTAATCGCTTTTCTAATGGTTTTCAGTTAAAAAAACTGTTGCATCACAAGTGAATTAGGATAGAATATTATTGTAATACAACAGTTTTTTAACTGAAAACCATTTGAAAAGCGATTACGGTAACATCTTTTGAACGAAAGAAAGCGAGTCATTGCTTTCGTCACTTTCCACTGTAATACGTACGTCATTTCAGTTAAATATTACATTTCCATATTCTCAGAAATAAATAGTAGTTTTGCTGAAACGTAATGTATTTCAATGTAAATTAGGATAAACTACATGAAAACAAAAGACTTTACCAAACCTTCCGATGTTCAAGATACGTTACTCGTTTTTTTAATAGTTTTCGGTTAAAACACTGTTATATTAGTGAAATTCTATTCATACTGTGCTTGATATAATACATTCACGGAAATGTAATATTTTTGCAACTACAATGCTGATGTCAACACAAACGTGGTTACAGCGAGACTGACTGAGTGAGGGAGAGCTATGCGTGTGTGTGTGAGGTTGCGGGAGCGGGCGGTGTCCCGTGTTCGGTGCCGCGTGCGAGTTGAATGGCGCGCGATTTGAATGTACTTCAATTACTTCAATGTACAGAATATTCCTCCGGCGGGACAATCCTCGTATTTGCAAATCCGTGTATGCTAAACCCGCGTATGTTAAGGGCCGACTGTATATATATACAGTTCGTCCCCGAATTACGTACATCCGAATTACGTACAAACGGCCGATACGTACATCGTTTCTGAAGTCTTTAATTGCAAAAATATTGTCTTAAAAGGGCGAGCAATTTTTAAATTTGGCGGGCGAGCCAGCCGCACCGCGCCGCCACTATCACTGACCATGCAGACGACACGCTAGACGCACCAAAACAACAAGTGTGGTCATTGTGCATACAGTACTTCTCCTGTGAATTTCTGCCCTATTTTGTACACTTTACTCTGTGTGCAATGACTGGTGTAAAGCGTAAGAGTGGTGAAGCCAGTGGGAGGAGTAGTGTTCAAAAGCTTACCGTCCTCTGGCGCGCCGGTCCCAGAGAGGACGGCGCTGTACAGGACGTTTGTTTACTCCAGGTCTCGCGCACAGCGATGGTTATTTCGTTCATCTTTTCGTTTTATCCATGGAGTAAATTTAAAAGTAGACTTCGAGAAAACATTCAGTTAAAACACAAGGATATTAAAAGTTTGAGTCAATAGTACAATTTGTAGTATGTTTAATACAACATCTCTACAGAAATGCATAAACATGAAATTAACGCATCGGCGACTTTTGCCGGTCGGAACAACGCATCGGCTACTTTTGCCGGTCGGAACTCACGTCCTGTGGCGCGCCGGTACCTGGTAAGGTTTTGACCCCTGTTGTGGTGTCTCAGTATGATTCAGGAGAAAGCCCTAAGTCTTTTCAACGATCTAAAGAAAGATCACCCTGATGATACTGTGACATTCAATGCTAGCAATGGGTGGTTTAACCGATTCAAGGTGCGAAATAAGCTGCATAATGTTCGAGTGACTGGTGAGGCGGCGAGTGCTGATTGGAAAACAGCACAGGATTTTCCAGATAACCTTATAGGGTTGGGGGATTTTCGAGTTAAGTACATTTCGAGTTAAGTACAACCTTTTGGTCCCCATTATGTACGTAACTATGTACGTAATTATGTACCCTCACTTTACGTGGTTAATGTAACCCGCAGGATCCCGCGGAAAGTGAGGAACTCGTAAAGTGAATAACATAACATATGGGATTAATTGAAATAGAGTCCGGGCCGACCCCCAAACTCCACTTTTTGACAACACACAACTATGTTGTAGTAAAAATTTTATCTTAACTTTATGATGGTATGAAAAAACAAGTAATATAGAAGAGGTTAGGTTAGGAAAAATAAAGGTTAACATAGGAAAAATAAAGGTTAGGTTAGGAAAACTAAAAGTTAGGTGGAAAACTTACGTTAGTAGAAGAGATGGGTCGGCGTACGGGGATGGAGGCTGGTTCCGAGGCAGAGGGCAGGCTACTGGCCCTCAGGTGAATCACCATTACTAGGTGCATCACCATCACTGTCACTTACAGTTGTCAGGGCTTCCCTGACAAATCCCTCAAAGTCATCTTCACTGTCACTATCACTGGCTTGGGCTGGCTGTGGTGGGTTGCGGGCGAAGAAATCTGTTATGCTTTGTTGACGTCTGGTGTTGATGTTGTCTTGATACACTTTGATGTAGGGCTCCATAATCTGCAACAGCTGGGTAGTGAAGATTTCATACCTGTTTGCGTCAGGGTCATCGGAAAGGAGGAGCTTGGCTTTCTCGATACACTCGATGGCACCCTTAACATTACTATGGGATAAGTGTTGTTCTTCTTGGGATGACGCACCACCTGCCTCTTCACTGACGTCGTCATCATCATGTACCATCTCCTCGGTAGTCACATCAGGTTCCATTATCACCTCCATGATGTCGTCGTTGATGGTCTCGGAGAAGCCTGGAATTGTAACAGTCTGCGCAGCTTCTCTGGCAAGGTCCACTGCTACTGCAACAGTCTGAACCTCACCAGTCACAGATTGACTCCTCCTCTCACCTGGTATTCCATGCAACACATGTCTCCATGTGTGACGAATTGTAGCAATAGACAGCTGATCCCATGACTCCACCAAGAAGTCCACAGCTTTCTTGATGTTAAATACTCTCCAGAATTGTTTGAACAGTATTTTTTGCTGTGCCAACTGTTGATCCTCATCTTCTTCGCTCTTGCTGTCGGTGGTGGTGGTGTCACTCAGGTTACGCAACTCTTCCCTGGTGTTGGTGTAGTCGTTCAGGAGTTTGAATTTTTTCGTAGAGAATGCAGCTTTTACATTACAGATTAACTCTTGGTCCATGGGCTGTAATATAGACGCAGTGTTGGGAGGAAGGAAGACCACTTTTACGTTGGGGTGACGATCTAACAGTAGGGGCGAGTGTCCTGGTGCGTTGTCCAACAGCAACAAAATCTTGAATGGCACATTCTGTCGCTCACAGAATTTCTTTACATCGGGAACAAAACAGTCATCAAACCAGGAGAGGGACAGTGTAGAGAACATCCACGCCTTACGTGCGGTCAGCCAGTGGACATTTAGCTTGGTCATGTCCATGGTTTTGTAGGCGTGCGGCTTGCGTGCTGTGTGGATCACCGATAACTTGAGCTTACTGGTACTGGAGGCATTGGTGGTAAACAGGACGGTGATGCGTTCCTTCTGCATCTTCCAGCCCCGAATCTTGCTGGCATTCTTTACAACGAAGGACTTGGAAGGTAGCTTTTTCCAGAAAAGACCAGATTCGTCCATGTTAAACACCTGGTCGTCACTGTACTGTCCTTCCTCCATACTCTCACGTAAAAACGGAGGAAATTCCCTAGCCGCAGCACGGTCAGCACTTGCTTCTTCACCGCCAATGTTTATATTGGTGATCTTGTTCCGGATCTTAAACCTCTGTAACCACCCAGAGGAAGCATTAAAGGGTTTGGGCTCTGTAATTCCCATCTTTCGTGCCACTGCAATGTACAGTTCACTTGCGTATTCCTTAACAGAGCGCGTGTCGACCGCCAGGTTCTGTCGCGCCTGACGCACCAAGTACCTCACAAGTAATTTTTCTGTCTCGAGAAGCACCTGGTTGTGAAAATACTTGATCATAGAAGCACCTGTAGACTTTGTGATCTTCATGTGCTCCTTTATCTTGGCTGCATCCTTCTTTATTGTTCGAATCGTAGATTCATTCACACCATGCTGGCGCGCCAAATCAACCTGCCTTGTTCCTTTCTCCAACTCTTGGATGATGGTATACTTCACCTCGTAGCTTAAGGAACGTCGTGTCTTCTTTGGCTTAGTGCCGCTGGGTCCAGGTAAGGAAAGGTTTCTCTCTGGGGGCGGTGGTCCGGCGGAAGCCATTTTACAGAACAATGGATACACGTTTATACGGTCTGGCGTGGAGGGATGAAATGGTGCCATGGGGTGAGTTCTCTTCCACCCCAATGCCTTCTCTTCTCCCTTCTCCTCCACCCCCATTCTAATTCCCATCATCATCCAGGAGCCTTCTACATACACACCTCAAAGTAAGTGTACTTTTCTACCTTTTTTGTTGAATTTAGGCAATTTTCCGTGAGCTGGAATCAATTACCCAAAAACCCATTGAAACAATGGTTTCGGTTAACGAGTTTTACGGGAATTAGCCCACCCGGGCACAGGTCAAACAACCGACAATGGGGCCTGGGGGGGGGGGGGAAGAATAGAAAGAAATTGAAAATAGAGAACAAAAAGGTTATATTGTGTTAATCTACACCACAAAGATGCCGGAAAACCAGCTTTTTAAAGTGAGACAGATTGTATAAATATAGAAACACAGAAGAAGGCAGAGCATTCCACAGTTTGGCTGTGTGAGGAAAGAAAGAGGTACTATAACGGGTTATTCTAGTGTGACCGACATCTACAGAGAAATGGTGGGCACCGCGGGCAAGACGTGTGTTACGAGCCCACGGCCTTGCCGGCGGTACACAGGATGCCAAATCCATCGAACATTGCCCGTTAGAGTACCTGTAAAAGAGAGAGAGTGAAGCAACATTGTGGCGAAGAGAAAGAGAAGAGAGATTATCACCTAAAGGAGGAGAGTTAATAAGACGAAATGCCTTTGATTCCACCCTATCTAACAGTTGAAGAGCCACCCCAGATATGAGAGCAGTACTCCAAGTTAGGACGAATGAATCCCTTATATACTTGGAGCAACTGCTCAGGAGTGAAGTAGCTACGGCATCTGTACAGCATTCCCAACTTTCGGGAGGCAGCTTTAGCTATACTAAGGATGTGTGATTTCCAGGACATATTGGAGGAAATGGTGAGGCCTAACATATTTATTTCAGAATTTGGCAGGATAATAGCGTCCTGAAATGTAATTGGTGGGAGATCGTCTAATTTACAAATTGTAATTGGTAAATATTGAGTTTTATTACTATTAACTTAACCAAGTTTATACCTCCCCATTCAGAGATGCTGCACAGATCCGCATTGATAGAAGTAATGATACCAGTACGGTACCTGCAGCAAGTAACAAAATAAGACAATAATTAGCCAGTAAAAATATGTTTTAGGTAAACTACTATAGAAAATGGGAAACCAAAAGCAGAGATAGTTCAATAGTATGTCTCGGCCGGGAAGGAAAAGTTTCCGTGATTTACAATAATTCGCTTAAACAGAAATGAAACGCCAAATTTAACAGTTATGGCACAGAAAAATCCAGATTACGTTGACAATGACCATCGTTGAAGACAAATGTCACCGTCATTTAACCCTTATGCCCCTGGTGACATACCTAACCAGCGCGTCCGGGGTGACATACCCAACCAGCGCGTCCCGGGTGACATACCAGAACGCGCGCCTTTTCCTGCCACAGTTTAAATGACCAGCGTGGGTTATCAGGTTCCAGTGTGACTGTGTCTGTCACGTCACACCTCGGCCACAGGGAAGCTTCCTCAACATAATTACCTACTTTTGTTTGTTTCATTTTCAGTGTTTGTCCATTTTATAATGTTTTAATAAAGTATTACAGTGGTCCCTCGGTTAACGAATTCAATTCGTTCCAGAGGGTCGTTCGTTAACCGAAAATTTCGTTAACCGAATACATTGTTTCAATGGGATTTTGGGTAATTGGTTCCAGCTCACAGAAAATTACATGCAAAGTAAAAAAAAAAATGCAGTAATGTACACTTACTTTGAGGTGTGTACAGTATGTAGAAGGCTCCTGGTTGATGATGATGATGGGAATTAGAAGTGGGAGGTGGAGGAGGAGAAAGGAGAAGAGAAGGAAGTGGAGGTGGAGGAGAAGCATTTTACTGCTTCTTGGAAGGAGAGTCACCTTCCATAATAATGTCAGGAACCTCTGGACTGACAGATTCTCCAACAGGAAAATCCTCTCTCCTTTTTGAAGTGGAAGGCTGAGGAGTAGCATCTTTCTCCCGCTGCCTCTTAGAGAAGAAACTGTCAAATTTTGGTTGTGGGGCATTTCTCCTCCTTATCATTCACTGATTTTTGAAGAAGGAGACCACATTGTCCTCAACATAACACAAAATAGGTTCTGTTGTTTCCACATCTGGGTGCCTTGAAGCCAGTTTCCTGAACATCTCCCAGTAGTGAACAACATATTTTAAATCTGAAGTAGACATATGGTCATCACTTTCCCTTTCCTCCTCACCACTGTCTGTTTCTAGCATCTCATCCAGTTGCTGCAAGTCTTCAGGAGTAAGTTCCTGCTCATGAGACATCACAAGCTCTTCCACATCATCCTATACTTCAAGGCCCAATGACTGACCAATGGACACAATCTCCTGGTCCAACTCCGTTTCTTCCTCAAATCCCTCAAAATCATGGACTACTGATGGTCACAGTGCTTTCCATGCAGAATTGAGGGATCTAATGGAGACTTCTTGCCATGAGGGCACAATCAATTTAACAGCCTCCAGGATGTTGTATTGTGTCTTCCAGAACTGTGCCAGTGTTAGATCAGGATCAGTGGAAGTTGCCTGATAACACCTTCTGAACATTTTCTTCATGTACAGCTTCTTGAAGTTGCTGATTACATTTTGGTTTATTGGCTGATTAATTGATGTAGTGTTGGGAGGCAAAGACAACACTTTGACAAAGTCAAATCTAGCCTCCAAAATGCTGGCAAGTTGAGGGTCATGACCAGGGGCATTATCCATGAGGAGAAGAGCCTTTAAAGGGAGTTTATTGGTGGTTAGGTAGCTCTTCACAGAAGGGCAAAACACCTCAACAGCTCATTCATTAAAGAGCTGTCTTGTCACCCATGCCTTACTGTTGGACTTCCAATAATCTCCAAGTTGTCCTCTTACCACCTTTTGTTGCTTGAACACCCTGGGGTTCTCAGAGTGGTAGACAAGCATAGGCTTCAGTCGGAAATCCCCTGAAGCATTGGCACCAAGCAATAGAGTGAGACGGTCCTTCATGGGTTTATGCCCCAGTAAAGAGGCTTCATCTCTGGTGATGAATGTCCTTTTGGGCATTTTCTTCCAGAACAGCCCGGTTTCATCCACATTGAACACTTGCTGTGGAAGATAATTCCCTTCATCCATCAGTTCCTTGAACTCCACTACAAATTTGCTGCTCCTTCTTTGTCTGCACTGGCAGCTTCACTATGCCTAACAACACTAAAAATGTCACTTCTTTTCTTAAATTTATCGAACCAGCCCTGGCTGGCCCTAAACTCTTCAAACTCGGTTTCAGAACTAGGTTGATCTTCCTTCAAATGTTTGTAAATTTTCCTGGCTCTTTCACATATAAATTCAGTAGAAATTGAATCTCCTTTCATTTGTTTTTCCTCAATCAAATAAGAAGTAACCTCTCTGTTTCTGAAATTAATGATCTACCTTTAAACACTCTGGTAGATTTGTCTCTCACTTTCACTTCTTTAAATTTGTCTTTCTGCGAAAGAAATGTCGACACAGTTGATGCCGACATGCCATATTCTTTGCTAAGCACATTTGTTCTAATGCCTTCTTCATGTTTCCTAATGATTTCCCGTTTCACCTGAATTGAAATTGCCTTTCTAGATTTCTTTGGACCCATGCTGGATTCAATACAATTTCACCACTAAAATTTTAAGTTCAATTGCTGTAATTAAAGATTATTTTATTTAAATCAACACTGCACTATATATTATCAATATGTTAAATAAATTTCAGAATGACCAATAATTGTACTGTAAAAACATAAAAATACTCTGTGTTCAAGAGACCCACAAGCAAGATGTTACCTCCACTGAACAGAGACACAAACAGATGCCTTGGTGGGTGAGTGAAGTGGCTGATGGGCTCACCAAAAACTAGTTCCCTGTACTGCAATTATGTTAAATAAGTGCTAAAATGACTAATACTTTTAATATAGAACTTGGAAAAATATTGAATAGCACAACCTTCTTGATATTTACTCCAATGGGAACGAATGTAAGCCCTAGAACCGATTACTGTGTAGGTGGACTAATCTACCAGCCGATGAGCAAGCGAAAACGTGTTGACATGTTTTGGTAAGAATTTCGTTAATCAAATTTTTGTTCGTTAACCGAATTGAAGATTCTTATGGAAAGTAATTCGTTAACCGAAATTACGTGAACCGAAGCGTTCGTTAACCGAGGGACCACTGTATTGATAAAAGTAGTGGAGTAGTATTGTAGTGTAGTATTACTGGAAAATAATGGTATGATTATGTTATAAATGTTTTTATTTGTGAAATTATAATTATTTTATGCATTACTTGATCTACCAATCACAAAGACAGCCTGGCGACCAACTGGTGATTGTTGCCGAGCAGTTTTATGAAAAATATAGCAAATAAAATATTCTAAATTAATTATTTATAGGAAATAAGTACAGTACTCCCTCTTTATCGACGGGGGTTACGTTCTGTAGACGGCCGTCGATAAAGAAACCGTCGATACCGTCGATACCGTGATGGTTACGTAATTTTTCTAACTATTATTAGCATATGTTGAATAAATGTACCTTTAAGCATTAATGCGTTTCCTTTACACATAACCTTAAATAATAGTGTATAAATAATAATATAATAAGTGGACAAAAATACTAGCAAACTTACGATGGCTGATGTCTGTGTTCAGGGAAGGCGGGCCGCAGGTAGACGCTAGTCACGCCACTAGTGCCGCCTAGCGGCGAAAGTACAAACAAGGCCCGCAGAGTTCAAATAAAGCCAAAATAAAAATCCGTCGATAATCGAAACCGTCGATAAAAAATCCGTCGATAAAGAGGGAGTACTGTACTGTATTATGATCAGTAGATATATGCATTACTGGCCATCCCGGACACAACGGCAAGCAGAAAATGGCCACTAAGAGCGTAGTGACAGAGTGTCAGCTGTCAAAACAACACTGTCCCTTTATCTCCCTCACCACCACAGGGAAGTTTCTAGAGGGTCAATATATAGATTTTTTATTATTTTATCATTTAAAAAAGTTAAAAATTATTTTGGGAAGTTTTTATTTTTCTCGATTTACCCTAGCCCGGGGTGTAGGGGTTAAGGTTAAAAATGTTGGTCGTGTCTCTCAGTGTATGAGGAGGTAATGCAAACCTTGTGTGTGTTAGAGCTGTTCATAGCAGAGGTTGAGTGAGAGAGAACAGTACATGTGAGAGGAGACTGTACTGTGTTTCTGTTGTTGCAGGGTGGGTGTAGTGTTCTTGGTATTGTTGCTGTCTGCTTGTGGCGGCCTCTTCCAGTACTATTATAGACGATGGAGAAGTGAGGTGAGTGGACCTCCCTACATCCCCTTCCCCGCCAGCCCGGTGTACACCTCACTTCCATCCCACATATCCAGCCAGGATCCTCTTTTTCAGGTAAAGTAATTGTAAGCATCTCTGTAGATCACATTGTTAGTGTAGTGAGGTACATTATGCTTAGCAGAAATAAAGTCAATATTGCTACTGTGGTGCAGTAACTGTGTTGACTGCTGACATACATTTATATTCATTTATGTATAAGTTGAGTTACCCAGGTGGAGGGAGAGGAGATAGTTCATCTTCAAGACTGTGGACTAACCTGGTGTTGAAGGGTCAGTCTGGCTCTTATAGAAGGACAGGAAATAGTACATGACCATAACCAAGTGCAACTGTACCCTATATTCCTGGATCTGCCCCTGTACAGTACAGTTTAAACATAATGAAGAGGAGAACCAGGATAAACACAAACATCTTGACTAAGTTGGGGGGGGCTTTTAATTATGGGGTGTCTACTGGTCTGGAAAACCTGGAAAAGTCAGGGAATTTTACAAATATACCTGGAATTTTATGTGAATTCAGTTCAACATCAAAATATTGTTATTTTGACAACAATCTTACCATGAATTAATGATGTACTCTATAGTAGGTAAATTTTTCGGAACAAATTGCGGCAAATATTCCACTCTAATAAGTGAATTGTTTGTGTACCTTTCATACTTCATGTTAGTGATCAAATAACAAAATATTACAGGTTATACCTTCTAACTCTTCAATGAGTATTGTCAGAGATGAATTGTTCTTATAATCAAGTGACTTTATTTAAGTGGATTATTACACATGAGTCATATAGGTGGATCAGGAGTGTGATTTTTTGGTTTTTGTTGGATTTACTGCTTTTGTCGAACTTCCGGGTCAACCCACGTGAATCACACAAATCCGAGGAGAAAAATATGGAGTGGGGAGGTGCCAATGTTTATCACTAGTCCTAATGATCATCCTGATCAGTGCTGCTTAAATAAATAGTCACTCCGGTATCCAGTGGCAATTATCATTTTTATATTTGCCACTACTGTTGTACTCTACGTATACTGTACATATTATTGAAAACTTCTAAATGTGTTAATTTGTCATAATAAATACCTTATTAAAGGGAGCGTCCGGCTCAAGCACGAAATTTGTTAATAAATGATCAGTCAATATCAATTTCCTGTCAGTAATTAATAACACCAGAAACATTGTCACTATAACCTGCATCAGTTCTCCTTAATACCTAATTTTTCCCTTATATTCTCATCAATTTTCAAAATTCTACTTCTCCAAAACTTCTCGCTAGATCACGTTGTAATTCACGTGGAGTACGGGTAATTTGCTCCTCTTAAACGTGACAAATAGATATTTCTGAATATCGCTTTTGTTTTGGGTTCATTAATTTTTTGTCCTAACTTACCATTTTTTCCTCCAAATATTTATAAAGATAAATCAGCCAAAAATAAACCAAGCCAAATACAAATAAAATCTATATGTTACACCATCCACAATATGTTGTAACATATACGTGTAGATTTAAACTAAGCAGTACAGGTAGTCGTCGACTTACGACCTAGATTGGTTACGGCCGCCCGGTCGTAAGTTGATCTGGTCGTAAGTCGGCCTATGTTATAATTACCTTACGTATATTATAATGTGTAATGATAATATAATCATCTTTAAGTCATATTTTATCAACATTTTCTTTGTTCATTATTGTTACGGTCGTCAGGTTTAAGTAAATCACTGCATACTACAGTACAATTTAATTGCCTTACGTATATTATAATGTGTAATGATAATATAATCATCTTTAAGTCATATTTTATCAACATTTTCTTTGTTCATTATTGTTACGGTCGTCAGGTTTAAGTAAATCACTGCATACTACAGTACAATTTAATTACCTTACGTATATTATAATGTGTAATGATAATATAATCATCTTTAAGTTTCCTCTTGGTAGACATCTTGGGGGGGTGGTGGTTCAAGAAAAATTTCCAAGACAAAAGAAAGGCACAAGGCAAACAGACACGGAGGGAAGTGTGCTGTACCAGCGAGCGTGTTTGTAATTGAGCGCGGGGATGCGCGTGGCTCCAGCTTCCGGCAGCGCCAGGAGGCTGGGGCCAAAACTGTCGTACCGCCGGTCGTAAAGTCGAACAGACGTAAGTCGCATAGGTCGTAAGTCGACGACTACCTGTAATAACATATTGTGGATGGTGTAACATATAAATTTTATTTGTATTTGGCTTGGTTTATTTTTGGCTGATTTATCTTTATAAATATTTGGAGGAAAAAATGGTAAGTTAGGACAAAAAATTAATGAACCCAAAACAAAAGCGATATTCAGAAATATCTATTTGTCACGTTTAAGAGGAGCAAATTACCCGTACTCCACGTGAATTACAACGTGATCTAGCGAGAAGTTTTGGAGAAGTAGAATTTTGAAAATTGATGAGAATATAAGGGAAAAATTAGGTATTAAGGAGAACTGATGCAGGTTATAGTGACAATGTTTCTGGTGTTATTAATTACTGACAGGAAATTGATATTGACTGATCATTTATTAACAAATTTTGTGCTTGAGCCGGACGCTCCCTTTAATGTACTTGTAATTTTGTTTTTGTTTGGCCAGTAGTAGACACCCCGACTTATTAACATTTCAGAAAATCACTTTCCATCATCAGAGCCGAGAGGACAGACAAAAGTTTAAAAAAATACAGATTTTCGTTTTTTTTTATATTAGTTTACCTAGGACTGCCCACAGACTCCTCCTCATAAAACCATGGTCATGTACATGGATGACTCCAAGGTGATCCGGCTGAGAATACCTGCCCAAAAAAACTCAACTTCCTAGTTCTCAAAGAGTTTTTAACTCTGAAGGGATCAAGAGGGTGACAAAAGTAGAACGCCTGAAGCTGCATGGAGACCTAAAGATCACTTTTGCCGACTATGACCAACCCGTACAACTGTCGGAGTACACCGCCATCAACGGCATCCCAGTTAGACCGACATTCCACCAGTACGACAACCTGAAGCTGGGAGTGATCTCCCACGCCGAAATTGAACACCTGAACCGAGATGAGATCGACAAACTACTCCTGGATCAGCTCCACTGTGTCAAGAAGCTGTCCGAAACGACGGCTCTGGTCGGACACCACGAAACTCTGCCCCGGGAAGTCCAACTGGCCTGAGAAACCGTCCAAGTCACGCCGTACTGCTGACCCAAGCGCTGCTTCAAGTGCCAGAACTAAGGACACACCATCTACAAGTGCAAGGCGCAGGAGGATGTGTGGTACCTCCGGGCACCGCTACACCTCCTGTCCCAACGCCGAGAAAAAGTGCGCTGCCTGCGGCAGCCCACACTCCTCTGCCAAGAGACAAGAAGACCGCGAGACCCCAGGGGCAGTATACCTCATCACGATCACCTCCTCCGACTTCCTCCACATCTACGAGCAGCCAGGGCATGAAGAAGAACAGGACCTAGACACTAGCGAATGGACGGTCCAAGAGAGCAAAAAGAGGAGGAAGAGAAAATCATCACCTTCAAACTAACAAGGCCCCACGACAAGCAAACAACACCACACCCAATCAAGCCGACCAAGAACCGAGAAACCATTACCCAACCTGACACGCACCTGACGTTCACTTGAATCATGGTCCTGCCCCCTCTCCACTGCGTCCAGGCTAGTTGCTGCTGCCTCAAACCTACAACACCACACCACGCAAGCTGTGTTAAGCCACGGCATCTGTCCTCTCCCACTAAAATTCCCTTCCATCCTCTCTCTAAACTTCCACTGAACCTCCTTCCCCCCTGTTGCTAGCCTTTATCCATCCAGGACTGCCATAATTTTTAGTGGTTTTAAATTGTAATGCTATGTTACTTTTAAAAGTTTAACGGAAGGTAAATTTTAGAATAACGTTTCATTTTTCTTATATATTACCTGTAATTTTTAAAACTTTTTGTCTGTTTTCTTGGCTCTGATGATGGAAAACTATTTTCTAAAACATAAGTAATTAAACTTAGTCAAGATGATTGTGTTTTCCCTGGTTCTCCTCTTTATTATGAAACTACACTTTCCACGTAACAAGTCAATTGCTGAAGGTATCGGCCCCAATCAAAATTTAGACATTATCTTGGATGTTTAAGCTCTTGCATTTGCCTCTTGACTTGACCGCTTCCTTCTTAGAAGCTCCTTGTGAGGTGCTTGATGCAGGGTTATCACACATACCTGAAACAGAGGCTCCTTGTGAGGTGCTTGATGCAGGGTTATCACACATACCTGAAACAGAGGCTCCTTGTGGGGTGCTTGATGCAGGGTTATCACACATACCTGAAACAGAGGCTCCTTGTGAGGTGCTTGATGCAGGGTTATCACACATACCTGAAACAGAGGCTCCTTGTGGGGTGCTTGATGCAGGGTTATCACACATACCTGAAACAGAGGCTCCTTGTGAGGTGCTTGATGCAGGGTTATCACACATACCTGAAACAGAGGCTCCTTGTGAGGTGCTTGATGCAGGGTTATCACACATACCTGAAACAGAGGCTCCTTGTGAGGTGCTTGATGCAGGGTTATCACACATACCTGAAACACACCTGCCATAGTATTTCCACACTAACCTGGCCTATAAGCCACGCCCCTCTTCTATACTAATAGCCGATTGGTTCATAGAAAATTCAAACTAGATGTGTTCACACTTGGTAATGAGACTTTTTATTATCTAAAATAATGTTAATTATCTGAACTATCAAAATGCAAATGATTTTAAGTCATTAGCACTTCAGAGAGGATTTTAAAATTTTTTAATATTTATTATAAAAGGTCGATATAAATATGCGCTTATACCGTATATGCTCAGTCCGAGGGGGGGGGACGCTGAGGGGAACCAATCAGCTATTTGTAACTATAGATGAGGGACGTGGCATACTGGTCAGATTAGTATGGAAAGGTATACAAGAAAATGTCTTTTAATTACCGTGTCGATAAGTAATGAATAATTTTTGTGAGTCGTGTGTTACTACAGCATCTCCCTCACCAGGTAACAGCAGATGGGTTGAAGCAGCCTGATCTGTAGGTTCCAGTGGAATGAAATTGGTCTTCCCGGATGATCTCAGCTGTACCATGTTTTAGCACCACTAACAATGTAAACATAAACTACTGTACAGTAGACCAAACACTACTGTACAGTAGACCATACACTACAGACCATACACTACTGTACAGTAGACCATACACTACTGTACAGTAGACCATACACTACAGACCATACACTACAGACCATACACTACAGACCATACACCATACACAGTATAGGTAGTTAGTAGTAAAGTGGTTCTCTGGTGTTAGGGGTAAATGTATTAGCAGGTGGGACACTTGGCCAGTCCCTTCCTTATTACACTGTACTGTACTGAGGAAAAACATTAATGATAAGAGTTCTTTTGTATAAGGTTTCATTTTTCAGCTGAAAGATGTAGGTGCAGCACAGTGCTGATGTAAACAGTGTAGGGATGGACAAAATTGTATTGTATTTTATGTAAAGAGAAGTACTGTAGAGTACAGTACTGTAGGTCCAGCGGTGATCACTGCTAAACTTTGTATTGGCTATAATCAACCCCAGCTTTTATTATTTCATTAGTTAGGGCTGACAGATGAACTATGTATAGTTAGGGCTGACAGATGGACTATGTATAGTTAGGGATGACAGATAGATTATGTATAGTTAGGGCTGACAGATGGACTATGTATAGTTAGGGCTGACAGATGGACTATGTATAGTTTGTACAGTTAGAGCTGAACAGACTCCCTCTAGATCATATCTTACTTTGTACTTGTTTAATTCAGTCAGTAAATTGTCCACAGTACAGTACAGTACAGTACTGTACTGTACTATACTGTACTGTACTGTACTGTACTGTACAGTACAGTACAGTACAGTACTGTATTGTACAGTACAGTACTGTACTGTACAGTACAGTACTGTACTGTACAGTGCAGTACAGTACAGTACTGTACTGTACCGTACTGTATTGTACCGTACTGTACCACAAGAATGATCAAAATGTGAAAAATTAGCCCAATGGTGAAAATTTTATGAGTGATATTGTGCCTCATAATTTTATTTTTACGAACGATTTAAAAGAAAAGAACATAATGAGTTGTATTATGAAGTGGACGAGTGTTGTGTTGATGCACTCCTCCCAGCCAAGGGTTATTGAAGGCATATAAATGACTGGTTGTCAAGTGTACCTTTATGTCTGTCACAAGAAAATGGTTACCTTAATAGTAATTGTTGTTGTCAGATTTAATAGCTCTTCCAGTCAACAAGAACAAGGTTTTTTTAATGTCCTTTGACAAAGTAGTGTCTGTGTGTATGTGCGTGTGTGTGTGCGTGCATGCGTGTTATAATTAACGGTTTATTGAAAAAGTTGAGCAGCTCGAAGGCTGAAAATATACATTGGACATGAATGACTTATTAGTTACAAAACTTGGGGTGAGGGTGTTTAACAAAAGCCTTCATTAGAGAAAGGAGAAGGAACATACAGTGAACACACAGAATAATGTTTACGGCAGAGGTCACCTGGGCTGAGGTGTTGAACAACAAACAAGTAGTGTTGTGTGTGTGTGCATCTTTGTGTTGTGTATCTTGTGTGTAGGGGGGCTCGTGTGTGTGTGTGCATCTTTGTGTTGTGTATCTTGTGTGTAGGGGTGCTCGTGTGTGTGTGTGTGCGTCTTTGTGTTGTGTATCTTGTGTGTAGGGGGCTCGTGTGTGTGTGTGTGCGTCTTTGTGTTGTGTATCTTGTGTGTAGGGGGGCTCGTGTGTGTGTGTGTGTGTGCGTCTTTGTGTTGTGTATCTTGTGTGTAGGGGGCTCGTGTGTGTGTGTGTGTGTGTTGTGTATCTTGTGTGTAGGGGGCTCGTGTGTGTGTGTGTGTGCGTCTTTGTGTTGTGTATCTTGTGTGTAGGGGGGCTCGTGTGTGTGTGTGTGTGTTGTGTATCTTGTGTGTAGGGGGCTCGTGTGTGTGTGTGTGTGCGTCTTTGTGTTGTGTATCTTGTGTGTAGGGGGGCTCGTGTGTGTGTGTGTGTGTTGTGTATCTTGTGTGTAGGGGGCTCGTGTGTGTGTGTGTGTGCGTCTTTGTGTTGTGTATCTTGTGTGTAGGGGGGCTCGTGTGTGTGTGTGTGCATCTTTGTGTTGTGTATCTTGTGTGTAGGGGGCTCGTGTGTGTGTGTGTGTGCGTCTTTGTGGTGTGTATCTTGTGTGTAGGGGGGCTCGTGTGTGTGTGTGTGTGCGTCTTTGTGTTGTGTATCTTGTGTGTAGAGGGGCTCGTGTGTGTGTGTGTGCGTGTATCTTGTGTGTAGGGGGGCTCGTGTGTGTATCTTGTGTGTAGGGGGGCTCGTGTGTGTGTGTGTGCGTCTTGTGTGTAGGGGGGCTCGTGTGTGTGTGTGTGTGTGTATCTTGTGTGTAGGGGGGCTCGTGTGCGTGCGTCTTTGTGGTGTGTATCTTGTGTGTAGGGGGGCTCGTGTGCGTGCGTCTTGTGTGTAGGGGGGCTTGTGTGTGTGTAAACTTGCCTTAGCCCAACGTGTACAGTAACTCCTACATCAATACATTACTGTAGAGTTATTTTGATAAACCTGAAGAGAAATTTGTATTATAACTAAATAAATTGGACAATTCCAGACTTCTGTCACTGTTACCAGATCATAATGAAGTTAGACTCTGGTTATATTATGTTGTTATAAGGGAAGACAGATAACTATTGAGTTGTGTAATAGTTTTTATTAATAATTTTTGTAAGAGTTGTGTTTCAATATTCAAGTGTTGTGCTTAAATGTTATTTGTCATTTATTATTATGATACTGTTTGAGACTTGTCCATATTCTGTACCTCGACAGCATATACAGTATATTCATTTATCTAGATGACCATCAACACATACAATACAGTGCTGCTTATATGATGACAGTCAGTAATTAGGATGCATTTAGCTCTATGAAAATGATTGATTATATTAAAGAAAGTTGCCACAGATCCAGATGGAATTGTTAAAGTAAGTGGGCTTCTATACTGTAAAGAACCTTAGGGCTGGTTTGGGTCATAGTAAATGGTTAGATGGAGGGACTTCACATCTAAAGGATTCTGGATATAGCGGTCTTTTATAACTTTATAGTTCGTTAGATGGACGGTTTACGTGTAATGGACCCTCGATGTACAGCAATGGTATTTCCTTTCCATATAGGCCATTAAATTTGAGGTTTGACTGCATAGCTACAATATGTTTAGACCTGGATATATATATATATATATATATAAACAGGCCATTATATAGTTGTTTTTTTATAAAATAATCTGTTTACTGAAGGTTTCAATAGATGGACAATATACATAGATGCAATATACTGGACTGGACTTTATGGTTCATATTCACTTGTTATTTTAAACTAGCACTTATACATTTTAATGAAGCCGTCTCTAGTATTTTGCTTTAGTTGGTCTTTATTTTGGCCCTGACCATAGTAACAGGTTGTGTCTCTGGCTCAGTCATACATCTGGTTGAGTTACCATCAAGATAAAGGTCATCGTACTCAGTCATACATCTGGTTGAGTTACCATCAAGATAAAGGTCATCGTACTCAGTCATACATCTGGTTGAGTTACCATCAAGATAAAGGTCATCGTACTCAGTCATACATCTGGTTGAGTTACCATCAAGATAAAGGTCATCGTACTCAGTCATACATCTGGTTGAGTTACCATCAAGATAATCATTATAAAGGTCATCATACTCAGCCATTAAGTGGTGATATTCACAATTATGATAGTGATGAGATAATGTTACCATGAACATCCATTGAATATGTTTTCCATTATATAAGTTGTTGGTTTAAGGAATGCTATACAGGTACATGCAATTTGGAAATGCATATATGTATACAGTATAGATATGAATATAAATTAGTAATTTTTTTTATTATATTGGTTGCTAATCCTAAAATAACTATTATGAGAGTTTTAATAAACATTTATATTGTATTTTATGTTTTTCCATATAATCTGTTGTAGCTATATGCCATTATGACTCCTTCTGTGTATGGTAGCTCACATGCTCACCCATACCTGCTAGTAACATTTTTAAATAAAGAAAATGAGAAATTTTTGTCTCCAGTGATGTAATTTCAAAAGTTTATTTTTTACACTAATTTGAGCTGTTTGGAGAAAAGTGCATATTTGTTAACTCATGTAATGACACACAGTATTGTACTCACATCATCTGCTACACACAGTACCTAATATTGACACACAGTATTGTACCCACATCTTTTACTACACACAGTACCTCATAATGACACACAGTATTGTACTCACATCATCTGCTACACACAGTACCTAATATTGACACACAGTATTGTACCCACATCATCTGCTACACACAGTACCTAATATTGACACACAGTATTATACCCACATCATCTGCTACACACAGTACCTAATATTGACACACAGTATTGTACCCACATCTTTTGCTACACACAGTACCTCATAATGACACACAGTATTGTACTCACATCTTCTGCTACACACAGTACCTCATAATGACACACAGTATTGTACCCACATCTTCTGCTACACACAGTATTGTACCCACATCTTCTGCTACACACAGTACCTCATAATGACACACAGTATTGTACCCACATCTTTTGCTACACACAGTACCTCATAATGACACACAGTATTGTACCCACATCTTCTGCTACACACAGTACCTCATAATGACACACAGTATTGTACCCACATCTTCTGCTACACACAGTACCTCATAATGACACACAGTATTGTACCCACATCTTCTGCTACACACAGTATTGTACTCACATCATCTGCTACACACAGTACCTCATAATGACACACAGTATTGTACCCACATCTTCTGCTACACACAGTACCTCATAATGACACACAGTATTGTACTCACATCTTCTGCTACACACAGTACCTCATAATGACACACAGTATTGTACCCACATCTTCTGCTACACACAGTATTGTACCCACATCTTCTGCTACACACAGTACCTCATAATGACACACAGTATTGTACCCACATCTTCTGCTACACACAGTACCTCATAATGACACACAGTATTGTACCCACATCTTCTGCTACACACAGTACCTCATAATGACACACAGTATTGTACCCACATCTTCTGCTACACACAGTATTGTACCCACATCTTCTGCTACACAGTACCTCATAATGACACACAGTATTGTACCCACATCTTCTGCTACACACAGTACCTCATAATGACACACAGTATTGTACTCACATCTTCTGCTACACACAGTACCTCATAATGACACACAGTATTGTACCCACATCTTCTGCTACACACAGTACCTCATAATGACACACAGTATTGTACCCACATCTTCTGCTACACACAGTATTGTACCCACATCTTCTGCTACACACAGTACTCTAATGACACACAGTATTGTACCCACATCTTCTGCTACACACAGTACCTCATAATGACACACAGTATTGTACCCACATCTTTTGCTACACACAGTATTGTACTCACATCTTTTGCTACACACAGTACCTCATAATGACACACAGTATTGTACTCACATCTTCTGCTACACACAGTACCTCATAATGACACACAGTATTGTACCCACATCTTCTGCTACACACAGTATTGTACCCACATCTTCTGCTACACACAGTACCTCATAATGACACACAGTATTGTACCCACATCTTCTGCTACACACAGTACCTCATAATGACACACAGTATTGTACTCACATCTTTTGCTACACACAGTATTGTACCCACATCTTCTGCTACACACAGTACCTCTTGACACACAGTATTGTACCCACATCTTCTGCTACACACAGTACCTCATAATGACACACAGTATTGTACCCACATCTTTTGCTACACACAGTATTGTACCCACATCTTCTGCTACACACAGTACCTCATAATGACACACAGTATTGTACCACATCTTTGCTACACACAGTATTGTACCCACTCTTCTGCTACACACAGTACCTCATAATGACACACAGTATTGTACCCACATCTTCTGCTACACACAGTACCTCATAATGACACACAGTATTGTACCCACATCTTTTGCTACACACAGTACCTCATAATGACACACAGTATTGTACGCACATCTTTGCTACACACAGTATTGTACCACATCTTTGCTACACACAGTACCTCATAATGACACACAGTATTGTACCCACATCTTCTGCTACACACAGTACCTCATAATGACACACAGTATTGTACCCACATCTTTTGCTACACACAGTATTGTACTCACATCTTCTGCTACACACAGTACCTCATAATGACACACAGTATTGTACTCACATCTTCTGCTACACACAGTACCTCATAATGACACACAGTATTGTACCCACATCTTCTGCTACACACAGTACCTCATAATGACACACAGTATTGTACCCACATCTTCTGCTACACACAGTACCTCATAATGACACACAGTATTGTACCCACATCTTTTGCTACACACAGTACCTCATAATGACACACAGTATTGTACCCACATCTTCTGCTACACACAGTACCTCATAATGACACACAGTATTGTACCCACATCTTTTGCTACACACAGTATTGTACTCACATCTTTTGCTACACACAGTACCTCATAATGACACACAGTATTGTACTCACATCTTCTGCTACACACAGTACCTCATAATGACACACAGTATTGTACCCACATCAATAGCTACACACAGTATTGTACCCACATCTTCTGCTACACACAGTACCTCATAATGACACACAGTATTGTACCCACATCTTTTGCTACACACAGTATTGTACCCACATCTTCTGCTACACACAGTACCTCATAATGACACACAGTATTGTACCCACATCTTTTGCTACACACAGTACCTCATAATGACACACAGTATTGTACCCACATCTTTTGCTACACACAGTATTGTACCCACATCTTTGCTACACACAGTACCTCATAATGACACACAGTATTGTACCCACATCTTTTGCTACACACAGTATTGTACCCACATCTTCTGCTACACACAGTACCTCATAATGACACACAGTATTGTACCCACATCTTTTGCTACACACAGTATTGTACCCACATCTTCTGCTACACACAGTACCTCATAATGACACACAGTATTGTACCCACATCTTCTGCTACACACAGTATTGTACCCACATCTTCTGCTACACACAGTATTGTACCCACATCATATGCTACACACAGTATTGTACCCACATCTTCTGATACACACAGTACCTCATAATGACACACAGTATTGTACCCACATCTTCTGCTACACACAGTATTGTACCCACATCTTATGCTACACACAGTACCTCATAATGACACACAGTATTGTACCCACATCTTCTGCTACACACAGTACCTCATATGACACACAGTATTGTACCCACATCTTCTGCTACACACAGTACCTCATAATGACACACAGTATTGTACCCACATCTTTTGCTACACACAGTATTGTACACACATCTTCTGCTACACACAGTACCTCATAATGACACACAGTATTGTACTCACATCTTCTGCTACACACAGTACCTCATAATGACACACAGTATTGTACACACATCTTCTGCTACACACAGTACCTCATAATGACACACAGTATTGTACCCACATCTTCTGCTACACACAGTACCTCATAATGACACACAGTATTGTACCCACATCTTTTGCTACACACAGTACCTCATAATGACACACAGTATTGTACCCACATCTTCTGCTACACACAGTACCTCATAATGACACACAGTATTGTACCCACATCTTTTGCTACACACAGTACCTCATAATGACACACAGTATTGTACCCACATCTTCTGCTACACACAGTACCTCATAATGACACACAGTATTGTACCCACATCTTCTGCTACACACAGTATTGTACCCACATCTTCTGCTACACACAGTACCTCATAATGACACACAGTATTGTACCCACATCTTTTGCTACACACAGTATTGTACTCACATCTTCTGCTACACACAGTACCTCATAATGACACACAGTATTGTACTCACATCTTCTGCTACACACAGTACCTCATAATGACACACAGTATTGTACCCACATCTTCTGCTACACACAGTATTGTACCCACATCTTCTGCTACACACAGTACCTCATAATGACACACAGTATTGTACCCACATCTTCTGCTACACACAGTACCTCATAATGACACACAGTATTGTACCCACATCTTCTGCTACACACAGTATTGTACCCACATCTTCTGCTACACACAGTACCTCATAATGACACACAGTATTGTACCACATCTTTGCTACACACAGTATTGTACCCACATCTTCTGCTACACACAGTACCTCATAATGACACACAGTATTGTACCCACATCTTCTGCTACACACAGTACCTCATAATGACACACAGTATTGTACCCACATCTTCTGCTACACACAGTACCTCATAATGACACACAGTATTGTACCCACATCTTTTGCTACACACAGTACCTCATAATGACACACAGTATTGTACCCACATCTTCTGCTACACACAGTACCTCATAATGACACACAGTATTGTACCCACATCTTTTGCTACACACAGTACCTCATAATGACACACAGTATTGTACCCACATCTTCTGCTACACACAGTACCTCATAATGACACACAGTATTGTACCCACATCTTCTGCTACACACAGTATTGTACTCACATCTTTTGCTACACACAGTACCTCATAATGACACACAGTATTGTACTCACATCTTCTGCTACACACAGTACCTCATAATGACACACAGTATTGTACCCACATCTTCTGCTACACACAGTATTGTACTCACATCTTCTGCTACACACAGTACCTCATAATGACACACAGTATTGTACCCACATCTTCTGCTACACACAGTACCTCATAATGACACACAGTATTGTACTCACATCTTTTGCTACACACAGTATTGTACCCACATCTTCTGCTACACACAGTACCCATCTTGTACACACAGTATTGTACCCACATCTTCTGCTACACACAGTACCTCATAATGACACACAGTATTGTACCCACATCTTTTGCTACACACAGTATTGTACCCACATCTTCTGCTACACACAGTACCTCATAATGACACACAGTATTGTACTCACATCTTCTGCTACACACAGTATTGTACCCACTTCTTCTGCTACACACAGTACCTCATAATGACACACAGTATTGTACCCACATCTTCTGCTACACACAGTACCTCATAATGACACACAGTATTGTACCCACATCTTTTGCTACACACAGTATTGTACCCACATCTTTTGCTACACACAGTATTGTACCCACATCTTTTACTACACACAGTATTGTACCCACATCTTTTGCTACACACAGTACCTCATAATGACACACAGTATTGTACCCACATCTTTTGCTACACACAGTACCTCATAATGACACACAGTATTGTACCCACATCTTTTGCTACACACAGTATTGTACTCACATCTTCTGCTACACACAGTACCTCATAATGACACACAGTATTGTACTCACATCTTCTGCTACACACAGTACCTCATAATGACACACAGTATTGTACTCGCATCTTCTGCTACACACAGTACCTCATAATGACACACAGTATTGTACTCACATCTTCTGCTACACACAGTACCTCATAATGACACACAGTATTGTACCCACATCTTTTGCTACACACAGTACCTCATAATGACACACAGTATTGTACCCACATCTTCTGCTACACACAGTACCTCATAATGACACACAGTATTGTACCCACATCTTTTGCTACACACAGTATTGTACTCACATCTTTTGCTACACACAGTACCTCATAATGACACACAGTATTGTACTCACATCTTCTGCTACACACAGTACCTCATAATGACACACAGTATTGTACCCACATCTTTTGCTACACACAGTATTGTACCCACATCTTCTGCTACACACAGTACCTCATAATGACACACAGTATTGTACCCACATCTTTTGCTACACACAGTATTGTACCCACATCTTCTGCTACACACAGTACCTCATAATGACACACAGTATTGTACCCACATCTTTTGCTACACACAGTACCTCATAATGACACACAGTATTGTACCCACATCTTTTGCTACACACAGTATTGTACTCACATCTTTTGCTACACACAGTACCTCATAATGACACACAGTATTGTACCCACATCTTTTGCTACACACAGTATTGTACCCACATCTTCTGCTACACACAGTACCTCATAATGACACACAGTATTGTACCCACATCTTTTGCTACACACAGTATTGTACCCACATCTTCTGCTACACACAGTACCTCATAATGACACACAGTATTGTACTCACATCTTTTGCTACACACAGTATTGTACCCACATCTTCTGCTACACACAGTACCTCATAATGACACACAGTATTGTACTCACATCTTTTGCTACACACAGTATTGTACCCACATCTTCTGCTACACACAGTACCTCATAATGACACACAGTATTGTACTCACATCTTTTGCTACACACAGTATTGTACCCACATCTTTTGCTACACACAGTACCTCATAATGACACACAGTATTGTACCCACATCTTCTGCTACACACAGTACCTCATAATGACACACAGTATTGTACCCACATCTTTTGCTACACACAGTACCTCATAATGACACACAGTATTGTACCCACATCTTCTGCTACACACAGTACCTCACATTGACACACAGTATTGTACCCACATCTTCTGCTACACACAGTACCTCATAATGACACACAGTATTGTACCCACATCTTTTGCTACACACAGTATTGTACTCACATCTTCTGCTACACACAGTACCTCATAATGACACACAGTATTGTACTCACATCTTCTGCTACACACAGTACCTCATAATGACACACAGTATTGTACTCACATCTTCTGCTACACACAGTACCTCATAATGACACACAGTATTGTACTCACATCTTCTGCTACACACAGTACCTCATAATGACACACAGTATTGTACCCACATCTTTTGCTACACACAGTACCTCATAATGACACACAGTATTGTACCCACATCTTCTGCTACACACAGTACCTCATAATGACACACAGTATTGTACCCACATCTTTTGCTACACACAGTACCTCATAATGACACACAGTATTGTACCCACATCTTCTGCTACACACAGTACCTCATAATGACACACAGTATTGTACCCACATCTTCTGCTACACACAGTATTGTACCCACATCTTCTGCTACACACAGTACCTCATAATGACACACAGTATTGTACCCACATCTTTTGCTACACACAGTATTGTACTCACATCTTTTGCTACACACAGTACCTCATAATGACACACAGTATTGTACTCACATCTTCTGCTACACACAGTACCTCATAATGACACACAGTATTGTACCCACATCTTCTGCTACACACAGTATTGTACTCACATCTTCTGCTACACACAGTACCTCATAATGACACACAGTATTGTACCCACATCTTCTGCTACACACAGTACCTCATAATGACACACAGTATTGTACTCACATCTTTTGCTACACACAGTATTGTACCCACATCTTCTGCTACACACAGTATTGTACCCACATCTTCTGCTACACACAGTACCTCATAATGACACACAGTATTGTACCCACATCTTTTGCTACACACAGTATTGTACCCACATCTTCTGCTACACACAGTACCTCATAATGACACACAGTATTGTACTCACATCTTCTGCTACACACAGTATTGTACCCACTTCTTCTGCTACACACAGTACCTCATAATGACACACAGTATTGTACCCACATCTTCTGCTACACACAGTACCTCATAATGACACACAGTATTGTACCCACATCTTTTGCTACACACAGTATTGTACCCACATCTTTTGCTACACACAGTATTGTACCCACATCTTTTACTACACACAGTATTGTACCCACATCTTTTGCTACACACAGTACCTCATAATGACACACAGTATTGTACCCACATCTTTTGCTACACACAGTACCTCATAATGACACACAGTATTGTACCCACATCTTTTGCTACACACAGTATTGTACTCACATCTTCTGCTACACACAGTACCTCATAATGACACACAGTATTGTACTCACATCTTCTGCTACACACAGTACCTCATAATGACACACAGTATTGTACTCACATCTTCTGCTACACACAGTACCTCATAATGACACACAGTATTGTACTCACATCTTCTGCTACACACAGTACCTCATAATGACACACAGTATTGTACCCACATCTTTTGCTACACACAGTACCTCATAATGACACACAGTATTGTACCCACATCTTCTGCTACACACAGTACCTCATAATGACACACAGTATTGTACCCACATCTTTTGCTACACACAGTATTGTACTCACATCTTTTGCTACACACAGTACCTCATAATGACACACAGTATTGTACTCACATCTTCTGCTACACACAGTACCTCATAATGACACACAGTATTGTACCCACATCTTTTGCTACACACAGTATTGTACCCACATCTTCTGCTACACACAGTACCTCATAATGACACACAGTATTGTACCCACATCTTTTGCTACACACAGTATTGTACCCACATCTTCTGCTACACACAGTACCTCATAATGACACACAGTATTGTACCCACATCTTTTGCTACACACAGTACCTCATAATGACACACAGTATTGTACCCACATCTTTTGCTACACACAGTATTGTACTCACATCTTTTGCTACACACAGTACCTCATAATGACACACAGTATTGTACCCACATCTTTTGCTACACACAGTATTGTACCCACATCTTCTGCTACACACAGTACCTCATAATGACACACAGTATTGTACCCACATCTTTTGCTACACACAGTATTGTACCCACATCTTCTGCTACACACAGTACCTCATAATGACACACAGTATTGTACTCACATCTTTTGCTACACACAGTATTGTACCCACATCTTTTGCTACACACAGTACCTCATAATGACACACAGTATTGTACCCACATCTTTTGCTACACACAGTATTGTACCCACATCTTTTGCTACACACAGTACCTCATAATGACACACAGTATTGTAACCACATCTTTTGCTACACACAGTATTGTACCCACATCTTCTGCTACACACAGTTCCTCATAATGACACACAGTATTGTACTCACATCTTTTGCTACACACAGTATTGTACCCACATCTTCTGCTACACACAGTACCTCATAATGACACACAGTATTGTACCCACATCTTTTGCTACACACAGTACCTCATAATGACACACAGTATTGTACCCACATCTTCTGCTACACACAGTACCTCATAATGACACACAGTATTGTACCCACATCTTCTGCTACACACAGTACCTCATAATGACACACAGTATTGTACCCACATATTTGCTACACACAGTATTGTACTCACATCTTCTGCTACACACAGTACCTCATAATGACACACAGTATTGTACTCACATCTTCTGCTACACACAGTACCTCATAATGACACACAGTATTGTACCCACATCTTCTGCTACACACAGTACCTCATAATGACACACAGTATTGTACCCACATCTTTTGCTACACACAGTACCTCATAATGACACACAGTATTGTACCCACATCTTCTGCTACACACAGTACCTCATAATGACACACAGTATTGTACCCACATCTTTTGCTACACACAGTACCTCATAATGACACACAGTATTGTACCCACATCTTCTGCTACACACAGTACCTCATAATGACACACAGTATTGTACCCACATCTTCTGCTACACACAGTATTGTACCCACATCTTCTGCTACACACAGTACCTCATAATGACACACAGTATTGTACCCACATCTATGCTACACACAGTATTGTACCACATCTTCTGCTACACACAGTACCTCATAATGACACACAGTATTGTACTCACATCTTCTGCTACACACAGTACCTCATAATGACACACAGTATTGTACCCACATCTTCTGCTACACACAGTATTGTACTCACATCTTCTGCTACACACAGTACCTCATAATGACACACAGTATTGTACCCACATCTTTTGCTACACACAGTATTGTACCCACATCTTCTGCTACACACAGTACCTCATAATGACACACAGTATTGTACTCACATCTTTTGCTACACACAGTATTGTACCACATCTTGCTACACACAGTATTGTACCCACATCTTCTGCTACACACAGTACCTCATAATGACACACAGTATTGTACCCACATCTTTTGCTACACACAGTATTGTACCCACATCTTCTGCTACACACAGTACCTCATAATGACACACAGTATTGTACTCACATCTTCTGCTACACACAGTATTGTACCCACATCTTCTGCTACACACAGTACCTCATAATGACACACAGTATTGTACCCACATCTTCTGCTACACACAGTACCTCATAATGACACAGTATTGTACCCACATCTTTTGCTACACACAGTACCTCATAATGACACACAGTATTGTACCCACATCTTCTGCTACACACAGTACCTCATAATGACACACAGTATTGTACCCACATCTTCTGCTACACACAGTACCTCATAATGACACACAGTATTGTACCCACATCTTTTGCTACACACAGTATTGTACTCACATCTTCTGCTACACACAGTACCTCATAATGACACACAGTATTGTACTCACATCTTCTGCTACACACAGTACCTCATAATGACACACAGTATTGTACTCACATCTTCTGCTACACACAGTACCTCATAATGACACACAGTATTGTACTCACATCTTCTGCTACACACAGTACCTCATAATGACACACAGTATTGTACCCACATCTTTTGCTACACACAGTACCTCATAATGACACACAGTATTGTACCCACATCTTCTGCTACACACAGTACCTCATAATGACACACAGTATTGTACCCACATCTTTTGCTACACACAGTACCTCATAATGACACACAGTATTGTACCCACATCTTCTGCTACACACAGTACCTCATAATGACACACAGTATTGTACCCACATCTTCTGCTACACACAGTATTGTACCCACATCTTCTGCTACACACAGTACCTCATAATGACACACAGTATTGTACCCACATCTTTTGCTACACACAGTATTGTACTCACATCTTATGCTACACACAGTACCTCATAATGACACACAGTATTGTACTCACATCTTCTGCTACACACAGTACCTCATAATGACACACAGTATTGTACCCACATCTTCTGCTACACACAGTATTGTACTCACATCTTCTGCTACACACAGTACCTCATAATGACACACAGTATTGTACCCACATCTTCTGCTACACACAGTACCTCATAATGACACACAGTATTGTACTCACATCTTTTGCTACACACAGTATTGTACCCACATCTTCTGCTACACACAGTATTGTACCCACATCTTCTGCTACACACAGTACCTCATAATGACACACAGTATTGTACCCACATCTTTTGCTACACACAGTATTGTACCCACATCTTCTGCTACACACAGTACCTCATAATGACACACAGTATTGTACTCACATCTTCTGCTACACACAGTATTGTACCCACTTCTTCTGCTACACACAGTACCTCATAATGACACACAGTATTGTACCCACATCTTCTGCTACACACAGTACCTCATAATGACACACAGTATTGTACCCACATCTTTTGCTACACACAGTATTGTACCCACATCTTTTGCTACACACAGTACCTCATAATGACACACAGTATTGTACCCACATCTTTTGCTACACACAGTACCTCATAATGACACACAGTATTGTACCCACATCTTTTGCTACACACAGTATTGTACTCACATCTTCTGCTACACACAGTACCTCATAATGACACACAGTATTGTACTCACATCTTCTGCTACACACAGTACCTCATAATGACACACAGTATTGTACTCACATCTTCTGCTACACACAGTACCTCATAATGACACACAGTATTGTACTCACATCTTCTGCTACACACAGTACCTCATAATGACACACAGTATTGTACTCACATCTTCTGCTACACACAGTACCTCATAATGACACACAGTATTGTACCCACATCTTTTGCTACACACAGTACCTCATAATGACACACAGTATTGTACCCACATCTTCTGCTACACACAGTACCTCATAATGACACACAGTATTGTACCCACATCTTTTGCTACACACAGTATTGTACTCACATCTTTTGCTACACACAGTACCTCATAATGACACACAGTATTGTACTCACATCTTCTGCTACACACAGTACCTCATAATGACACACAGTATTGTACCCACATCTTTAGCTACACACAGTATTGTACCCACATCTTCTGCTACACACAGTACCTCATAATGACACACAGTATTGTACCCACATCTTTTGCTACACACAGTATTGTACCCACATCTTCTGCTACACACAGTACCTCATAATGACACACAGTATTGTACCCACATCTTTTGCTACACACAGTACCTCATAATGACACACAGTATTGTACCCACATCTTTTGCTACACACAGTATTGTACTCACATCTTTTGCTACACACAGTACCTCATAATGACACACAGTATTGTACCCACATCTTTTGCTACACACAGTATTGTACCCACATCTTCTGCTACACACAGTACCTCATAATGACACACAGTATTGTACCCACATCTTTTGCTACACACAGTATTGTACCCACATCTTCTGCTACACACAGTACCTCATAATGACACACAGTATTGTACACACATCTTTTGCTACACACAGTATTGTACACACATCTTTTGCTACACACAGTACCTCATAATGACACACAGTATTGTACCCACATCTTTTGCTACACACAGTATTGTACCCACATCTTTTGCTACACACAGTACCTCATAATGACACACAGTATTGTAACCACATCTTTTGCTACACACAGTATTGTACCCACATCTTCTGCTACACACAGTACCTCATAATGACACACAGTATTGTACCCACATCTTTTGCTACACACAGTATTGTACCCACATCTTCTGCTACACACAGTACCTCATAATGACACACAGTATTGTACCCACATCTTTTGCTACACACAGTACCTCATAATGACACACAGTATTGTACCCACATCTTCTGCTACACACAGTACCTCATAATGACACACAGTATTGTACCCACATCTTTTGCTACACACAGTACCTCATAATGACACACAGTATTGTACCCACATCTTCTGCTACACACAGTACCTCATAATGACACACAGTATTGTACCCACATCTTCTGCTACACACAGTACCTCATAATGACACACAGTATTGTACCCACATCTTTTGCTACACACAGTATTGTACTCACATCTTCTGCTACACACAGTACCTCATAATGACACACAGTATTGTACTCACATCTTCTGCTACACACAGTACCTCATAATGACACACAGTATTGTACCCACATCTTCTGCTACACACAGTACCTCATAATGACACACAGTATTGTACCCACATCTTTTGCTACACACAGTACCTCATAATGACACACAGTATTGTACCCACATCTTCTGCTACACACAGTACCTCATAATGACACACAGTATTGTACCCACATCTTTTGCTACACACAGTACCTCATAATGACACACAGTATTGTACCCACATCTTCTGCTACACACAGTACCTCATAATGACACACAGTATTGTACCCACATCTTCTGCTACACACAGTATTGTACCCACATCTTCTGCTACACACAGTACCTCATAATGACACACAGTATTGTACCCACATCTTTTGCTACACACAGTATTGTACCACATCTTTGCTACACACAGTACCTCATAATGACACACAGTATTGTACCCACATCTTCTGCTACACACAGTACCTCATAATGACACACAGTATTGTACCCACATCTTCTGCTACACACAGTATTGTACCACATCTTCTGCTACACACAGTACCTCATAATGACACACAGTATTGTACCACATCTTTGCTACACACAGTATTGTACCCACATCTTCTGCTACACACAGTACCTCATAATGACACACAGTATTGTACTCACATCTTTTGCTACACACAGTACCCATTGACACACAGTATTGTACCCACATCTTCTGCTACACACAGTACCTCATAATGACACACAGTATTGTACCCACATCTTCTGCTACACACAGTATTGTACCCACATCTTCTGCTACACACAGTACCTCATAATGACACACAGTATTGTACTCACATCTTCTGCTACACACAGTATTGTACCCACATCTTCTGCTACACACAGTACCTCATAATGACACACAGTATTGTACCCACATCTTCTGCTACACACAGTACCTCATAATGACACACAGTATTGTACCCACATCTTTTGCTACACACAGTACCATTGACACACAGTATTGTACCACATCTTTGCTACACACAGTATTGTACCCACATCTTCTGCTACACACAGTACCTCATAATGACACACAGTATTGTACCCACATCTTCTGCTACACACAGTACCTCATAATGACACACAGTATTGTACCCACAACTTATGCTACACACAGTATTGTACCACATCTTCTGCTACACACAGTACCTCATAATGACACACAGTATTGTACCCACATCTTCTGCTACACACAGTACCTCATAATGACACACAGTACCTCATAATGACTCACAGTATTGTACACACATCTTCTGCTACACACAGTACCTCATAATGAAAAACAGTATTGTACACACATCTTTGCTACACACAGTACCTCATAATGACACACAGTATTGTACCACATCTTCTGCTACACACAGTACCTCATAATGACACACAGTATTGTACCCACATCTTCTGCTACACACAGTATTGTACTCACATCTTTTGCTACACACAGTACCTCATAATGACACACAGTATTGTACCCACATCTTCTGCTACACACAGTACCTCATAATGACACACAGTATTGTACCCACATCTTAGCTACACACAGTATTGTACCCACATCTTCTGCTACACACAGTACCTCATAATGACACACAGTATTGTACCCACATCTTTTGCTACACACAGTACCTCATAATGACACACAGTATTGTACCCACATCTTCTTCTACACACAGTACCTCATAATGACACACAGTATTGTACCCACATCTTCTGCTACACACAGTACCTCATAATGACACACAGTATTGTACCCACATCTTTTGCTACACACAGTATTGTACCCACATCTTTTGCTACACACAGTACCTCATAATGACACACAGTATTGTACTCACATCTTCTGCTACACACAGTATTGTACCCACATCTTCTGCTACACACAGTACCTCATAATGACACACAGTATTGTACCCACATCTTCTGCTACACACAGTACCTCATAATGACACACAGTATTGTACCCACATCTTCTGCTGCACACAGTATTGTACCCACATCTTCTGCTACACACAGTACCTCATAATGACACACAGTATTGTACCCACATCTTTTGCTACACACAGTACCTCATAATGACACACAGTATTGTACTCACATATTCTGCTACACACAGTACCTCATAATGACACACAGTATTGTACCCACATCTTTTGCTACACACAGTATTGTACCCACATCTTTTGCTACACACAGTACCTCATAATGACACACAGTATTGTACCCACATCTTTTGCTACACACAGTATTGTACCCACATCTTTTGCTACACACAGTACCTCATAATGACACACAGTATTGTACCCACATCTTTTGCTACACACAGTATTGTACCCACATCTTTTGCTACACACAGTATTGTACCCACATCTTCTGCTACACACAGTACCTCATAATGACACACAGTATTGTACCCACATCTTTTGCTACACACAGTACCTCATAATGACACACAGTATTGTACTCACATCTTCTGCTACACACAGTACCTCATAATGACACACAGTATTGTACCCACATCTTTTGCTACACACAGTATTGTACCCACATCTTTTGCTACACACAGTATTGTACCCACATCTTTTGCTACACACAGTACCTCATAATGACACACAGTATTGTACCCACATCTTTTGCTACACACAGTATTGTACTCACATCTTTTGCTACACACAGTACCTCATAATGACACACAGTATTGTACCCACATCTTTTGCTACACACAGTATTGTACTCACATCTTTTTCTTCACACGGTACCTCATAATGACACACAGTATTGTACCCACATCTTTTGCTACACACAGTACCTCATAAGAATGTACTCTCACTGCTTGAATCTTATTTGTCAGATTTATCTTCCATGTGTGATGGTTGATGGAACTATTTCAGTCACGTTCCTTTGCAGTTTGGAGACCCACAGGGATCAGTTTTGGAACCACTTCTGTTCACAGTGTTTACCGGTAGTCTTGCATCTCTGCTGGATACTCATGGTGTTGCCTACTATTTATGTGCCAATGACGCACAGCTTTATGTGAAAATAACACATATTGAGGATTATTGAGGAGATAATGAAATTCTTGATGTCTGATATTAAGATTTGGAAGACTAGGCTATGAGAAAACTTAAGCTGAATGATGACAAAACCAAGTTTATCGTCATCCAAGGAAATAAGAGGGGAGACGGTACAAATGATTTTGGCTCTTTCAACTTTGGGGAAGTACAAGTCAGTCGTGTTCATTCTGTTCATAATTTTGGAGAGTATTTTGACTCAAAACTAAATTTTAAAGACCATATAAATTCAGTAGTTAAGAGTTGGAACTTTCATATTTGAATTCCATAGTACAGTACAGTATGCTATTCAATAGTTTTTGGATAGACGGTAAATTGTGACCCTATTACATTCACATATTATGTCTCAGGTTGACTATTGTAACTCTTTATGGGTCTGCCTACCTAATTATCTACTGAAGAACCTTTAAACAGTGTTGAACAGAATTGCCAGGCTTATTTTTGCTCTCCCACCTTGTTCAAGGCTAAGCAAGCATCTGTTTATTGAGAGTATTGAGAGTGGTTGGCTGAGATAGTTCAGGCATGTGGAGATAATGGAGAACAGTTGGCTCAAGAGATGCACGAGTTTACATGTGGAGGGGAGGTGAGCCATGGGTGGGTAGAGCAAGACGAACACTGGGTAAGACTGTGAAAAATTATCTGAAGAATAAGCCTGTCATTAGAGGCTGACTGTGCATCCTGAATCTACAGCACCGTCAGGTCATCACAGCTAACCAACACAAGTGTGGAAAATGACTGTAAACTTTTTACTTTACTTTTATCCTCTTCACTAAATGATCGGCTCGTTAGCCGTTTGGGCGATCGGTCACGTCTCTGTTACGCACTGGTGTCAAGTACTAGGCATGCACCGGCTCCTGAATGTACTGTATCCGAACCTGCTGCAGTGTTGGTCAAGTCTTGTCTTGAAAGAGCTCATACTTGGTGCTGTCACAACACTCACTGACAGTTGTTCCAAGAGTTCACAACTCTCACTCCGAAAAAGTTACTCCTCACAGTTATCTGGACTTGTGGCTTCTTCAACCTTGAGCTGTGACCTCTTGTGGGGCGAGCGTCCGTCAGCTCCAAGTAAGGACACTCGACTGAGTACTGTAGTGCCCTTTCAGATGTTTATACACCCCAATTAGGCGCTCTAATCTCTAAGGGTTGCAGAGGTGCCGGCACCAGTCTGGTGACTTTCCTCTGGACATTTTCAATCAACTGACAATCCTTAGCCATATCTCGGGGACCAGACGGGGAAGCACTTCACTCTTGAAGATTGTTTTGAGGGACGGACCGTCTAGATATCTGAACGGCCTTCTTATAAGATCTAATAATTTAGTTGCCTGACTCACCTTCTTCTCACAATGACCCAAGAACTTCAGCTCATTGTCAACATACACACCTAGGTCCTTCTCACATTGTCTCAAATAGTGCAGTTTCTTCATCCCATTGGGACATATGATACGCCTCCTTACCGTTGGTACGCCCCAGGTGCATCCTCTTACACTTCGTGAGATTGAATCTTAGCAGCCATTTCTTTGACCATTCTTGAAGCTCACAGAGATCCTTCTGCAGCTCTTCACAGTCAGCTTGGTTCTTAATTTCCCGAAATACAGGAAATCCTCCGATAATGACGATTAATATTTAAGACCATGGTTAATTTAGGACCCAATTCAATTTACACCATTAATTTCTTCGTATTTACAACAAAAATAGAATAGAAAATTAAATAAAAATACATTTTCATTTAAGTAATAACTAAATCCCAATATGTATTATACAAATGAAAAAAAAACACGCCTTGCACTTGGAGGCTGCCTGGCTTGTGAGTGGTGACTAGTATAAACAGTCGCAGCTGGCGGGCCTTTTGTTTTCACACATCTGAACAGGAACAGGAGAAAAACTTTCTCAGATTTCTTACAGCATTTTTGAGTCCTTATTCAAGAGAGCAAGTGATGGTAGTGTTGGTTCAAAGGCTAATAGAAACCGTATAAATTTAGCCGAGAAACTAGATGTGTTAAAATGATATGAAAAAGGTGAGAGGTCTGTGTATATTATATGGAGCAAGCAATGAACATATTTTCTGAAGTGGATCCATTAACTGAACGAAGCATTAAAATTAACAGGGACGTGAAAAACACACATGACCTCTACATAAAGATGTATAATGAGAAAAGAAAATGGCTGTGAAAGGTTCTTTAGACAACTTTTATTACTCCAAGGCCTAAACCATCAACTTCAGCTACACCATCAAATTCAGCATCATAAGCGGCTTCAACATCAACTTCAGGTTCACTAACAGTTTCAGCAACAGCTATGACATCTTTATGGAAAGCTACAGCTTCAACCAGAGTTGAACCTACAGCTTCAACCAGAGTTGAACCTACAGCTTCAACCAGAGTTGAACCTACAGCTTCAACCAGAGTTGAACCTACAGCTTCAGCCAGAGTTGAACCTACAGCTTCAGCCAGAGTTGAACCTACAGCTTCAACCAGAGTTGAACCTACAGCTTCAACCAGAGTTGAACCTACAGCTTCAGCCAGAGTTGAACCTACAGCTTCAGCCAGAGTTGAACCTACAGCTTCAACCAGAGTTGAACCTACAGCTTCAACCAGAGTTGAACCTACAGCTTCAGCCAGAGTTGAACCTACAGCTTCAACCAGAGTTGAACCTACAGCTTCAGCCAGAGTTGAACCTACAGCTTCAACCAGAGTTGAACCTACAGCTTCAACCAGAGTTGAACCTACAGCTTCAGCCAGAGTTGAACCTACAGCTTCAACCAGAGTTGAACCTACAGCTTCAACCAGAGTTGAACCTACAGCTTCAGCCAGAGTTGAACCTACAGCTTCAGCCAGAGTTGAACCTACAGCTTCAGCCAGAGTTGAACCTACAGCTTCAGCCAGAGTTGAACCTACAGCTTCAGCCAGAGTTGAACCTACAGCTTCAGCCAGAGTTGAACCTACAGCTTCAGCCAGAGTTGAACCTGCAGCTTCAGCCAGAGTTGAACCTACAGCTTCAGCCAAAGTTGAACCTACAGCTTCAGCCAGAGTTGAACCTGATGACTTCATCATCTGAGTAAAAACTCACACATCATTGGCTGTCCTTATGTTTTAGACTCTCCCACCATTTGTGAGTAGAATTTTTGTTTTACATTTGTAAGTGTTATTTAAAACATATATGAACAGTAATAAGTGTAAGCACTTACATAAGTTGGCATTCCCAATCTGTCTCACTTTTTTCTTTACCAATAGTGGTTAGCTACTTTTATTGTTCCATTTGTTCATATTAAGTAGCATTACTTAAAAAATAACTATTCATTTTTTACATTACAGTGACCCCTCGGTTAACGAACTCAATCCATTCCAGAAGGCCGTTCGTTAACCGAAACCATTGTTTCAATGGGTTTTTGGGTAATTGGTTCCAGCTCACCGAAAATTTCCTAAATTCAACAAAAATGGTAGAAAAGTTCACTTACTTTGAGGTGTGTATGTAGAAGGCTCCTGGATGATGATGATGATGATGGGAATTACAATGGGGGTGGAGGAGAAGGAAGAAGAGAAGGCATTGGGGTGGAAGAGAAGTCACCCCATGGCACCATTTCACCCATAAAATTTTAGTTCTCCTGGTGTATTTCAAGATTATTTTCTTTAAATCAACACTGTACTGCATTATATATTGTCAATATGTAAAATATATTTCAAAATGACCAATAATTTGCTTGGAAACACAGAAAAAAAGCATTTAGTTGAAGAGAGTCTCAAGCAAGATGTTACCTCCAGTGAAAACAGAGAGACTAACGCCTGTTTGCTGTGTTAAGAGGCTGGATGCTGCGCTTTAAACTAGTCACTTTACCTTCAATTATGTTCAATAATTGTTAAAATGACTATAAAATTGAATATTAAACTTTTAAAATTATTGAATAGTATAAACTTCTTGATATTTACTAAAATAGTTAGGAATTTAAGCCCTAGAACCGATTAATGTATTGGCAGACTGATACTAAAGCTGGTTGCCCGGCTAGTGCAAGCGAAAACATGTTGAGGTCGGTTCGTAAGAAATTCGTTAACCGAACTTTTGTTCGTTAACCGAATTGAAGATCCTTATGGAAGGCAGTTCGTTAACCGAAATTTCGTTAACCGAGGCGTTCGTTAAACGAGGGGTCACTGTAATTCAATCAAAAACACATTCAGTAATAAGTAATAATGAATCTTTTTGTACATATTCTTAAAAAGATAAATGACGCCGTTTCCTCGAGTGCGCGCATATACGTTGGCGTTCCACTATCAGTCTTGCTTATATTTCTTTACCATCAATGGTTAGCTACTTCTATTGCTCCATTTATTAACATTAAATAACATTACTGTACTTAAAACATACATATTCATTTTTTACATTAATTTTACTACAGCAACAACCAGGGTCTTACGTTCTTCAGTTTCAGATAAAGAACTGACATTATGGGTGTAAACACTGACAACAACAATGGCGTCCCATCTCCTCTTGTGTGACCATATTATTATTGATTTATATTGTATAAGGTGCATTCATAAACATTATTTAAAGAATATAGTTTGAATTTTCATTAATTTTATTGTTTTTGGGGGGAAAAGAGGGTAAAAAGCCACATAAAAGATATGAAAAGGTCACACTGGGGAACACATCTCATTATTATTGCTTTATTTTAATGGTAATCAATGATACAATGATTCACCTTACACTGTAATGTTGGAGGACACATACCATCGTTATTCGAGGCTTTACTGTAACTCGGCGTCGTCCGCAAACATTTTGTAAGGAGGAATGTATAGCATCTGGCATGTCATTGATGAAGCAAACAAACAACAGTGGGCCCAATACACTGACCTGTGGTACCCTGCTTTTGGTGGGTACACATGATGATTTCATACCATTAATTACCACACACTGCTTACTGTCATAGAGAAAGTCTCTGATCCATGCTAGGACACTTCCCGATTTCCGTACCCTTCCAGTTTAATTTTCAGCCTTTCATGGGGTACACTGTTAAAAGCCTTGGGAAAATTTAGGTATATATTGTTGATATTATCACCCCGTTCCAGAATTTGTGTTCAAATATCCAGTACTTTGAGCAATTGTGCTAAGCAGGAGCGCCCTGGCATAAAACCGTGTTGGCAGTCCTTTACGAGGTTGTTTCGTAGTAGATGTTCCATCTTGGCATCTCTGTTAACACTCCCAAGTACTTTACATATTATGCTGGTCAGGCTCACTGGTCTATAGTTGATCATGGAGTAATGATCGCCCTTCTTGAAGATAGGACTCACATAAGCCATTTTCCAATCACTGGGGACCTTTTGTTCATCCAGGCATTTACAGAACAGGATCTTCAGGGGCTCAGCAAGCTCGTTGCTCAACTCTCTTAGCACTCTGGGATGCACCATGTCAGGGCCGGGACTATTTTAAACCTTTAGCTTTGACAGTTTATTTCTTATAACCTCTTCTGTGAACACAATGTGGATCAGTGCTGTATCAAACCGTCTGTCCTCAAACGCAGGAAGATTGTTCGCATCCTTTCATGTGAACACCAAGGAAAAGTGTTAATGCTGAACACCACATCAACTGTTATTGTTTTCTAATATCTCATGGCTCACACTATTAGTTCAGTTCTACTTAGAAGCCTCAGAGGCCAAGATTAAGGTTAGTGCTGGAAGTGGTTCTTCTCTGAGTGCTACTAAGACAACTCTTACTAGAAGCACTGTGATAGAGAAGGTGGAAAAGATGCTGGCAATGTGGATGGAAGACCAGAATCAACACAATGCCCCTGTGAGCCTTATGGTTATCCAGCCGAGGATGGTTTCAACGATTTAAGCGTCGTTATAACTTCCATAACATTAAGATGACTGGTGAAGCTGCCAGTTCAGATACTGTTGCTGCCGACACATTCCCGCCAGAATTCAAACGAATTATCCAGGAAGGAGGCTACTCATCGAAGCAAGTCTTCAATGTGGATGAGACTGGTTTCTTTTGGAAGATGCCTGAGAGGACCTATATCTCCGAGGAGGAGAAAAGAGCACCGGGTTTTAAAGAGGCAAAAGACCGCTTGACGCTGCTGCTTGGTGCGAACGCTGCCGTCGACTTCAAGCTGAAGCCTATGCTGATTTCTCACACTGCTAACCCACAGACCCTGAAAGGTTACTCTAAGGATCAACTTCCAGGGATCTACAAGGCAAACAAGAAGGCACGGATAACCGGCGCCATATTCAGCCAGTGGCTAAACTTGTACACCGTCCCTGCACTGAAGGAATACTGTGCCAAGGAGAACCTTAACTTCAAAATTCTTCCGTTCGTTGACAATGCTCCAGCTCATCCTCCCAATCTCATCGACTTGCATGACAGAGTAAAAGTTGTATTCCTGCCTCCCAACACGACAGCACTGACACAGCCTATGGACCAAGGCGTCATCGCCGCATTCAAGGCGTATTATTTACGCGGTACCATGGCCCAGCTGCTCAAGGCTACAGACGGAGAAAATAAACCAACGATCTGAGAATATTGGCGCAGCTTGAACATTCTTCATGCAATTGACAACATTGGCAAGGCATGGGAAGAGGTTTCAGAAAGTTGCCTGAATGGTGTGTGGCGTAAACTGTGGCCTGAGTGTGTCAACAGTTTTACAGGATTCATGGACTTAGTCCCAGCTGTGAATAGGGATATCCTCAGCTTGTATAGACAAGCAGGCTTTGATGAGCTGGAATCAAAGGATATTGAGGACGTCCTGGCATCCCATACAGAAGAGCTCACCAACGAAGATCTGCAACAACTAACAGAACACAGTCCTGTTGAAGACAACGACGAAGAACCTCAACGAACTCTAACTACCAAGAGGATGGCAGAAGCGTTAACATGATCCAGCAAGGTAAGCAAATCCTTGTAGATGTCGACCCAAACAGAGAAGGTAGCTCAAAGGTTCAACGCAGCATTGATGACAGTCTTGATTGTTACACTGAGATGTGTAAGAATTCATTTTTTGTCGCGGGATGGCAGAAGCAGCAGCAGCATCTTCACAACAGCTGGCAGTCGAGGAGGAGCAAACATCAATGGAGGAGGAGCAAGCAGTGGCAGAGGAACCCCAGTAAGCACAGGAGGAGGAGGAGGCAGCCGCAGTGACTCACCACCCTCCTCCTCCGCTCCCACCATCCGCATCCTCCACTTAACTACCCACAAGACACCTCTGCCCGACGGTGAGTACCCATACAAACTTAGTACTACAGTAGTTGTATATGTATGCACTATTTCCTATAGAAATGGCAATGATTTTCTGTATATGTAATGTATTTCATGGGGCAAAGGGAGGCTCAGCAACGTAACTCCAGATTTTATCTATTTTTTATGGGGAAAATTGATCCGCTTAAAGTTGTTTCGTATAACGTCACTGTTACGACCCTATAGGCCTCTTAGGGTGTAACAAAATTACAAATTCTACTTCTCTTTATATTATAGGTCCAGGAATAGATCCCACCAAATCATCACCTCATTACTATGGGGTATATTGAAATACATGCAGTAGTTTAAATTACAGAATATATTAACAAATAAACAATAAAATAAATACATCAGTAAGTACAAAAATAAACAAATACAAGTTAAATCTGATCAAATAAATGACTCAACCGAGTGACAAAATAATGAACACACAAGTAAAGACTTATTTAGTCTAGAAACTACGATGAACAACGTGGTCTATCCACCACACGAAACCTCATAAATAAGTTAGTTATTTTCCATGGAACTTCAAACTATGATTTACAATAATCTTTCACAAATAATACTTTACTTGGTGTTATAAAAGTCGAGCAAGGTTTACACGTTATACCACTAGAAACATACTGTACAATAAGAAAGGAGATACTCTATACTTAACTAAACACTGCCGGGCCCATACTAAAGTAAACAAAGCGAGCGGACACGGACAGAAATGACGTCACAAACAAAAGACGTTCACGTTGCAAATCCACAACCAACAATGGAACGCTTACTCGTATCATCACATTTTCAGGAACTTAACCCCGACGTCAAGCGAGGACTTACTGTATCTTAATACAATTCATAATCTATGGCTATAAGTGATTCATCTTGATCTATTTCGTAATATATTCTTATAATAATAATAGACTTTTTGAACCTATAGGTTATTTCAAATTCATTTTCAATTCATCAATCATGTAATTAAAAAATAAAAATAAACATATGAATTTGACCAAAATTTTAATTATAATGACCCAAATTAATGAGAATACAGTGGACTTTATTAATAAATGTACAGCCAGTTAAAAAACAATCTTTACTGGGGAGGGGAGGGGGGGGGGCGATGAATACTGTGACTCGGTTGTCTCAGTAGCGTCATTAAAATGTTTTGTCCGTTACGTCACTAATTATAGAGCTTTTATTTTATCGTTTATTCTTATTTATTTACTTACTTTTACTCCTCCTTTATTCTCTAATTCTCAATATTTCTCTGTTCTTTATACTCGTGAGATGGAGGGATGAGACAGAGGGAGGATGAGCAAAGGAGGAGGGAGGTAATGGTCAGTTTGTGGTCGGCCGCCCTCATGGGGAGAGGACAACTGGTGAATAGGGGTAACCTGTGATAACTGAGACACTAAGGGAAACAGGTTATTACTCAGGACTCACTGTATACCACCAAGACACTTATAACACATCAGCCTTTCTCAATAAGGGAGGGATGAATTAGGACTCTTATTAACGGTTACTGTATTTATTGAATACTTTATATTAGGGTTTGACAATTACACTTCAAAACAAAATACCTATCTTCCTAGCTAGTTAAACAGGGGTCACATGAATCACAACACATTTCATGAAAGGGATAAAACCTGAAGGATACTCACATATATATATATATATATATCCCGCATTGTGGGATGGCGACCAAACACGTCTATACGTCACTATGCCAAACCGGACTGTGTTTGAAAACCAGGCACCCGCACTGGTGGGGAATGAACTCAGCATCCAGCCAAACAGCACAATTAGGCCCATGATGTCACACTCATAGGCCACTGTGATTGGCTCATGCTTGGCAAGAAACACTCACTCATGGCATTGTTACATCACATTTTGTATAGATTGGTTTTAGAGTGGCCAAAGTTGAGTCTTAAAATGACTATCAATAACACAAGTATTCCACAAAAACAATTTCAGAATTCTTCCTTAACAAAAACTGAGAGTGGATCATAATTAGTTTCCTTTTTCACTCCTTCAGAAACACACATCTCCACTGTTGGTTGGCAAGACAAGCTCAAGTCATGGTGCAAATCCTGGCAACTTTCACCTTCATAGTGATGAGAGTTGACCACTTGGTCAGTCTGGTAACATCTCTCTACATGTAATATTAAACTCTCTCTCTCTATAAAGTTTTTCATGCATCTTACACAGTGGAAAGGTTTTTCTGAGTGAACTTTCTTGTGTCTTACTAGAAGATACCTTTTAGAAAAGCCTTGATGACATTCTGAACACTGATAAGTTTTGTCTCCTGTATGAATTCTCTTATGAATGATAAGAGAAGATTTACGTGAGAATCTCTTAAAACATCCTGAACACTGATGAGGTTTCTCTGCCATATGAACTTTTTTATGATTTATGAAAGAAGTTTTATCTGAGAATATTTTAAAACATTCTGAACACTGATAAGGTTTCTCTCCTGTATGAATTCTTTGATGGGTTTTAAGAGAAGTTTTACGTGAGAACCTTCTTAGACAATCTGAACATTCATAGGGTTTCTCTCCTGTATGAACTGTCTTATGATTTATGAGAGAAGATTTATCGGAGTATATTTTAAAACATTCTGAACACTGATAAGGTTCCTCTCCTGTATGAACTTTCTTATGATTTATGAGACAAGATTTATCCGAGAAGGTTTTAAAACATTCTGAGCACTGAAATGGTTTCTCTCCTGTATGAACTTTCTTATGACTTATGAGAGAAGTTTTATGCGAGAACCTTTTAAGACATTCTGAACACTCATAAGGCTTCTCTCCTGTATGAACTCTCTTATGATTTATGAGAGACGTTTTATCTGAGAACCTTTTAAGACATTCTGGACACTGATAAGGTTTCTCTCCTGTATGAACTCTCTTATGAATTATGAGAGAAGATTTATGTGAGAACCTTTTAAGACATTCTGGACACTGATAAGGCTTCTCTCCTGTATGAACTCTCTTATGATTTATGAGAGAAGTTTTATCCGAGAACCTTTTAAGACATTCTGAACACTGATAAGGTTTCTCTCCTGTATGAACTCTCTTATGAATTATGAGAGAAATCTTACATGAGAACCTTTTCAGACATTCTGAACACTCAAAGGGTTTCTCTCCTGTATGAACTCTTTGATGTGTTTTGAGAGAAGTTTTACGTGAGAACCTTTTAAGACATTCTGAACACTGATAAGGTTTCTCTCCTGTATGAACTCTCTCATGTGTTTTGAGAGAAGTTTTACGTGAGAACCTTTTAAGACATTCTGAACACTCAAAAGGTTTGTCTCCTGTATGAGATCTCATATGTCTCTCTAAATGACATTTGTGAGTAAAGTGTTTTGCACATTGAGGACACTCATAAGGTTTCTCTCCTGTATGAAATTTCTGATGATCTACGAGAGAAGTGTTATCTGTGAACCTTTTAAAACATTCTGAACACTGATAAGGTTTCTCTCCTGTATGAACTTTCTTATGTTTTATTAGAGAAGTGTTATCTGTGAACCTTTTAAAACATTCTGAACACTCGTAAGGTTTCTCTCCTGTATGAACTCTCTGATGATTTACGAGAGAATTTTTATATGAGAATCTTTTAGGACATTGTGAACACTGATAAGGTTTCTCTCCTGTATGAGCTCTCATATGTCTCACTAACTCACTTTGTCTTTTAAATTCTTTAAAACATTCTGAACACTTATTAGATTTCTGTTCTGTATGAACTCTCAGATGATTTATGAGTGAAGATTTAACTGAGAACCTTTTAAAACATTCTGTACACTCAAATGGCTTCTCTCCTGTATGATCTTTCACATGTGTTACTTGATGTGATTTTACAGACAATTCTCTGGGAGACTCTGACTGTTCCTCTGAGTGACCTTCCATTATCAAACTGTGTGTATTGTGTGTTCAAAGGTTTTAGTGACACTTAACTGGCAAACTGTTTCCTCCTACAAGAACTATTAATGTCTTGTTACTGTTAATTATATTTGACATGAAAACTGAAACATAAATCAATTAGTGAATGTGATTTACTGACACTGATGTAATGATGCTGAGATGGGAGGACAGTGAGGAGGTAAGTGTGATGGAAGATCCAGTTTGTGATGTGACTACACCATTATTAACAAGGTTCCTCTATACCTCTTTGAACTAAATGTGAAAAATGGTGTAAAGAATGAGTTACACATACTGTATAACTATACTTGTCATTAACAAACACTGTTTATGACTTACAACATACACTATAAAAACACTCAACAGGGAAGTGTACAAAAATTATATACTGTACACTATTGTTATATGTACAGTTCCTCTGATGTACAGTAAACAATAATACTCAGGCTGATATACTACTGTACTTGTGATGGCTGGTAAACTTTTACTACATGAGACAAAAGTTTTGAATTATTTCAAAACATATTTCCACAAGGAAGAATTATTTCTTGTCTACTTGTAATTCTTTGGTTCAGTTGGTAATACTTTGTCTATGTCCACTGTTGTTTACACCTGCACCCAACATAGTGTTCTCACAGTCTACTGCTTCTCTTCCCACTGCCATTTGTTCTTCAGTTCATATCTGTGGGAAGGAAAGTCAAACATATTAGTGAAATAATACTTCAGACTTCCTTTATGTAACTAGAGACACATTCCCACATAAAAATGTCCCCCAAAACAAATTGTACTGTGCTAAAATAACACTTGGTTTATATTATTCAACTACAGCTGCATCTCAATTTATGCTGTAGATGCATTCTTGTAAATGGCCGTGTAACACACACAGCTCAACCTTAATTCTCCCATGTGAAATAAAGGAAATAGTGGGATGTGGCCTCAACACTCATTCTTTGGTCTATACAATATACTGTAGATACATCTTTCCTTCACAATTTAATTTTTAACTATGTATTTGTTACTCACAATAATAAAGACATTAAAAAAGAAAGAACACGACTAAATTATCGTAAATTGAACGAGTGTTGGCATCAATCAAGAGCAGGCTGACAGGCAGATTCCACTGGTTTTGATCCTTGATCCACAGACTCAGCATCGTCTCCATGATGGCAGTCACTGAGGTTCCAGACTTAACAATTCCTTAATTTGGGGACATTGTCACATAATGTGTGGACGGTACTAAGGCCTGACCTACATCAGCTATGCGTTCTCCTCTTATCACAGGGCGTTGGTAAGTCAGGGTGTTGACCATTATATGATTGACTGGTATACTATGTTAATAAATTAACACCAAATATATGTACTGCTATATGATGGTTAAGATTAGATTTACGGCGGTCACTCGCTACCCTAATGTTATTCCTGTATTGTCACCGCTACCAAAATGTCATGTGATTCTCAACTTGGAAGTTGAAAAAATTTTTTTTTGCCTTTCCACAAAGAACGACTATCTCCATTGAATTAAGCTTCAAATACTGAGCAAAATGAGACCAAGTTTGTCTGCCAAACTAGCAACAATCAAGGTCAAATATTTACCAAGATATTTACTATAAAACATCTAAAAAATATGAACAAATCAAACAACTCCTTCTGATGGTGGCAGTTTCTTCAAAAAGTAACATAGAAAACACCAATTATGGCTAGTAAGCTGACAAGTGGTGGATGATAAATTAAATTGAGGTAATTATTGGTTTTAGCAACTTTCATGTTATTACATGAAATCTTATTTTTCTGGTGTATTTTGGTGAGTTGTCTTCATATATGACCTTCATTTTCTTTGGAAATTTGTGGTTTTCAAGGAAATTAAGATTTTGCATTTTCCCAGTACCTGAAGATTTCCCAGTTGAATGAAGGTAAAATTTACCAGAAACACCAAAATTCACCAGAAAAATAAGTTTTTGTGCAGATAATTTGGCCCGTGGGGGGAACAGGGTTTTGGGACTGGATGATAATAATAATAATAATAATAATAATAATAATAATAATAATAATTATTGGGAACACAAAATATATTAGAAAGAAACATTTTGGAATAAACAACTAAATTAATCTTCTTTTTCTCAAAAGAGTGACAATCCCTTAAGGTCAAATGTTAGTTTTGAACTCACCAGTAAGTAAATGTGAATAAAAAAAGGCTAACTCTATTGGAAATGTAAACATCAGTAAAACCAAACTTAACCCAAGGTAATGTTGTGAATTATGATCAACATGGGTATTATTATCACTCTGGTCATGCAACGAATTTTAAGTTTAGGTTAAGTTAGGTTAAGTTGTTTAAGGTAAGGTAAGGTTAGGTCAGGTTGTTTAAGGTAAGGTTAGGTTAGGTTGAAATTATGTTTTTCAGATAGTGATGTGTTATGAATGATTCTGACCTACAGTACTAACGGTAAATTTTTATTTTCGGCCATGAGTCCTGAGTGGTTGACCAATATGCTTTTCCAGTGTATTTTTGTGTGTTTTAATTGAATTTGACCTTCATTTTTGGCGAAAATTGATAGTTTTCGCCCCCCCCCCCCACACACACACACACAATAATGGGAGAGAGCCTGTGGGGTACAGGATATTTGGTTCACGCTCAGGATGGGATGGAGAAAGGAAACTCACTATGTGCTCTCTGTATACATGTTGTATTGGATGTACAATGCAGCTTGGTGCTGGGAAGTGGCAGCGCGGTTACAAGCGCGATGTAGAGATAGCTGGTTGGTGAGAGTGCTCAGAGGAGGACAGCTTGTGGGTCGCCATGCTCGCCGGCGGGAGCGAGGGCTGCCAGGTAGCGGCGGAGGAGGTGTTGCTGGCTGGTCGGTGGAGGTAGAAAAAGAGAGATCACCACGAGGTCAGGTCTTAAATAGCGGGGGGGGTTGGCGTGGCTTAGTAGTTGACCCCCGCTCCGTGGGCGGCGCTGGTTGACCTAGACCACGAGGCATACACTGGGGAATTCGTGGGGTCGGCTATGCAGTGACAAACAGCGTTTGTAGGGGAGAAATCCACTACAAGCCTGGGAAATTGGAGTTTTGGTTGGGGGAGAAAAGGAAAACGAGTCATCTGACCAAACAAAACCTAACCTAGCTAACCTTACTCATAGCTGGGGGCTCCACCTCCGTTAGGCCTAACCTGACCCCTAGCCAGGGGTTCCACCCCCGGATCCACGGTAGGCCTAGCTGAAACTAACGTAAATGATTCAGTAGTCAAAAACTTTGGAGGCGCGCCTTGTCCTAAAGTACAATAACTTAGTTAGAAGTGGAAGGACCAGGATACGCAAGAATTGCATAGATGATCGTCTTTCTTGTAAAACTCGGCAATAAACTTAAAATAACCGTAGGAGCACAAATGACAACCAACCTCCACCTCAACCATTGTGAGACTGGTCAATGAAATTACCCAGGCTGCTTCCTTTGAAAAAAATCTAACATGATTGGTCGAAAAAATTCGCGTGATGATAACGATACCTCATTGGTCACGACTGGATGACGTCAGTCAATATTGCGCATGCGTGATGCGTAGAAAACATCTCCTCACAGACGAAGACTGAAAACTACATAAAATCAATTAATTTCAATTGTGTCGCTATTATCCATTTCCGCCATGTATATATGGGGTTCAAAATGCAAAGAATAGCGAGATCTAAATGTTTCAGTAGTTTATAACTTTCGGAGGCACGATGTCCAAAAGTAAAATAATACCGTACTTCCAAACAGGTACATGACTGAAACGATAATGGTAAAGGTGTAGATAACGGCACCACTAGAAGGAGTTTGTTGAATTGGTTGAAAATTTTTCGACACACTGATATGATATTAAACATAAAAATGAAAACAACAATCCAAAGAACCTAATACAGCCTGACCTAACATAGCTATAGAGTGGGTATATTAGGTCAGGTTTTATTAGGTTCTATGCACTATCAAACACAGAATACACACTAATATGATATTACATACAAAAATGGAAACGACAATCCACAGAACCTAACCTTACATACCCAGGGTTTGTTGGTGAAGTTCTATTGGGTTCTATGCCAAATTTTGAAATGCATTTTTTAATATAACGCTAATAACACGATATTACACACAGAAATGTAGAGTAAATGAAAAGATTCTTAAAAAATACTTAAAATCTTAATAGAAGGTTGACTTTCCTTTTAATATACTATAATTTTACCAGAGCATGACTATACTCTCCACAAACCCAAGATGTATAAAGCATAAAAGTAATTCACACAAAACATGGCAAGAGCATTTTCTGTAAACTTCATGAGGTAAGAAAGTGTTTATGTTCTGTGGTGCAACATTGTATAACACACCAGGTAGTTAAAGTCTTAAGGATTACGGAAAATTACCTGTGTTGTAAGTTTGGTCCAGATCGTCCAGTCTTCGTGTTGTGACTTGTAAGATGGTTCCTGTGCCTCTTCTTCTTCTTTAGTCTTATTATATTTATAGTATGTATTTACTTATTTTTATTTGGTATTGTTTGTTTTATTTATCTTAAAGTGTTAATATAATAAGCTGCTGGTGGTAGAGCGTAACCACAGCTGCCTCTCGGGCAGTGTTGCCAAGTCAAAGACTGACCAATCTGTCCAATTTATAACGAAAAGTAGCCCAAAAAATAGCCCAATGTATGCAAGAGCCAGAAACCAAGCAAAGATAGAATGTAGAAGGGCTGAAAAGGAGTTCCACAAGGGGTCACAGCTCAAGATTGAAGAAGCCTCAAGTCCAGAAAACTTGGGGGCAAACTTTTCAGAGTGAGAGTTGTGAACTCTTGGAACAATCTACCAGAAAGTGTTGCGACGGCACCGAGTGTGAGCTCTTTCAAGAAAAGACTTGACCAACACTGGAGCAGGTTCAGGTACATTCAGGAGCCGGTGCATGCCCAGTACTTGCCAACAGTGCGTAATAGAGACGTGACCGATCGCCCAAGCGGCTAACGAGCCGATCAGTGGTGAAGAGGATAAAAGTAAGTAAAAGAGGTCAAGTCAAACCCAAAGGCGTTTTACCGCTACACAAATTCGAAATTGAAAACGCGAGCAGGAGTTGTAGTGGATTCCTCCCCTACAAACGCTGTTTATCGCTGGCTAGCCAACCCCGCGAATTCCCCAGTATATGCCTCGTGGTCTAGGTCAGCAACCAGCGCCGCCTTGCATGACTGAGGTCAACTATTAAGCCACGCCTACCCCCGCTATATAAGACCTGACCTCGTGGTGACCTACCTCTCTTTCTACCTACAGCCAGTTCTCAAGTAACACTGTAGTGGTAGATCTCCCCTACAAGCACCGAACCTTCTCGAATTCCCCAGCCTACGCCTCCAGCGTCGCCCACGGAGCGGGGGTCAACTACCTACCCACGCCTACCCCCGCCTTATAAGGCCTGACACCGCTGTGACTACCCTCTTTTCTACCCAGTGCCATCAGCAAGTAACACCTCCTCCTCCTCCGCGCCAGCCTGGCGGCTCCCGCTCCCGCCGGCGACCTAGGCGTCTCTCAAGCCGCGTGCCCTCACTCTGGGACCCTCACCAACCAGCTCTCTCTACTCAACGCTTATTACCATGCTACCTACCCAGCAGCAAGCTGCATTGTACATCCAATACAATATGTATACAGTGAGGACATTGTGAGTTTCCTTTCTCCATCCCATCCTGAGTGTGAACCAATATCTCATAACCCACAACACCACCTCCACCGCTCCTGCCTGGCGGCTCTCGCTCCCGCCGGCGAGCATGGCGACCCATAAGCTGGTCCTCTGAGCACCCTCACCAACCAGCTCTCTCTACTCAACGCTTGTAACCATGCTGCCTTCCCAGCACCAAGCTGCATTGTACATCCAATACAACATGTATACAGTGAGCACATTGTGAGTTTCCTTTCTCCTTCCCATCCTGAGTGTGAACCAACATCTCGTACCCCACAAATGGTGACCCCGGAGATTCGCACTCACACAGGATGGAGGAGAAACATCTCGTACCCCACACTGTCACCCCGTCTGGTCCCCGAGATATGCTTGGGATTGTCAGTTGGTTGAAAATGTTCAAAGGAGGGCCACCATATTGGTGCCTGCACTTAGGCACCTCAGTTACCCTGAGAGATTGGAGCGCCTGAACTTGCCTAGCTTATATTACAGACGGGCAAGGGGTGAACTAGTTGAGGTGTATAAGCATCTCATGGGGCACCACTCAGTCGAGTGTCCTTACTTGGAGCTGGCGGACGCTCGCCCCACAAGGGGTCACAGCTCAAGATTGAAGAACCCGCAAGTCCAGAAAACTGTGAGGGCAAACTTTTTTGGAGTGAAGGTTGTAAACTCTTGGAACAATCTACCAGAGACTGTTGTGACGACACCGAGTGTGAGCTCTTTCAAGACAAGACTTGACCAACACTGGAGCGGGTTCAGGTACATTCAGGAGCCGGTGCATGCCCAGTACTTGCCAACAGTGCGTAACAGAGACGTGACCGATCGCCCGGACGGCTAGCGAGCCGATCTTTTGGTGAAGAGGATAAAAGTAAAAAAGTAAAAGTAATACACTGCCCTGTGGTACCCCGCTCGTGACAGGTAAGGATGATGATTTCTTGCCATTAATCACCACACACTGCTTGCGGTCATGTAGAAAGTCTTCTATCCACGCTAGGACATTTCTCCGAATTCCGTACCCTTCCGGTTTGATTTTCAGCCTTTCGTCTACTGCTTCTGTACATACGACCCTAACCGCTGGTAACTCGTGGTGGACGCTGGGTAAGCGGTGAAAGGAGGGTCGTAACATTATGGAAGTTATTGCCCAGCTTGCAGTGTCTAGTGTTAGTACAGGATGGACGTGCAGTCAGTACACTGGAAACCTATGATGTTTGATGAGGTCACACTTGACTTTTTACTTTTTGGGCGATCAGTCACCCTTCTGATATGTCATGAGATAGGGCACCATCTAACGTGTGAATAAATGTACTTTGAATGCACACACTGAACCACAGTATGGCTATTGATCGAATAAATTACACGGGGGAACAAAATTCAACTTTTTGTCAGTTGCATACATTTTGAAACATGTTTCTGGGTAAACTGAGGTCACTGATTTCAAATATGGCACCGGTTTTTTTCTATCGGGTCTAGTTTTGTTGCGGTGAGTTACCTACCATTTACTACTATATATAGTTAGACTACCATATACTACTGCTAAAAATCTGAACCAGCACACAGAGAGGAATTACCAAACACGTAGAATTAATTTTTAATTACTTTTATTTACCTTGACAAGCATATTTTGGATTCATCAGTTGCTTTTGTGAACTATGCCAGATTTATTCAAGCACAAACTTGCGTTTAATGGACTGTCTTGAATATCGCCTCTCAGTGCAGTCTCGCTGAATGCTCCAGCAATAGTCCGCCATCATGTGAATGTCCCAGCGACCTTGATACCTGTCTTCCATGACTTTGATATCCTGGTGAAAGCGTTCACCTTGCTCATCACTCACGTCCCCCAAGTTTGCCGGAAACAGTTCAAGATGACTGTTCAGGAAATGCATCTTAATGCTCATGTTGCAACCTAACACATGGAAACTTTCCATCAAAGATTCAACGAGCTTTTTATAGTCCTCTGATTTCCTGTTTCCAAGAAAGTTCCTTACAACAGAAACGAATGCTCCCCATGCATTTCTCTCAACATCAGTCATGGATTGAGTGAAGGCTTGGTCTTTAATCAGCGTCCTAATTTGAGGGCCGTCGAAAATACCTGCTTTGAGTTTTTCTAGCGTTAAACCAGGGAACACTTCACACAGATACTTAAAACAGTCACTGTCAGTATCGAGCGCCTTGACAAACTGTTTCATAAGGCCCAGCTTGATGTGAAGGGGCGGGAAAACAAATTTTTCACGTTCCACTAGGGGTTCATAAATGATGTTCTTTTCCCCAACATTGAGGCTTTCCCTAACTGGCCATTCCTTCTGAATCCAGTGTCTGTCTTTGGCTCTGCTGTCCCAGAGGCAGATAAAGCAAGGAAATTTTGTATACCCACCTTGCTGTCCTAGCAAAAAATTGACCATTTTTAGATCAACACAGATGATCCATTTGTGTTCTTCATATTTGAGTAGCTCCAAAACCGTTTTGATGTGTTCATATTTTTCTTTCAGGTGTACTGAGTGTCCTATGGGTATTGCGCCAAAGATGTTGCCTATATGTAATAAAACACACTTCAGACTCCGCTTAGAGCTATCTATAAAGAGGCGCCACTCTTTCGGATCATAACCTGGAGCTCCCATCGCGGTGACTAATCCAGAAATATCACAACAGTAGACGAAGTCAAATTTAGAATCAAAGAACTGTAAGAGGTTCTTTTCTCTGTTGCGAAAGAATGTTACCGTTGTGTCTATTTTCAGCAAGTTTTTAGCTTTTAACCGTGAAGCCAACAATTCTGACAGCTTTTTAGACAGACCCAGATCTCGAACTAAGTCATTGAGTTCTGCTTGGCTAAATGTTTGCGGTTCTGTTGATATGCCTGCAAAATCTGAGTCACTATTTCTGTTAGTTGACTCCTCTGTGACCTCAGTGTCATATTCACTGTCAGATTCAACGGAAGCAAGTTGAGTGAAGATAGGCTTTGGAACATCATCTGAATGGGGCACAGGCCTGATTGCTGAATCTAGACTAGGGTATGTGATAAGATGACGAGTTTTACCAGTGAAACCAGCAACACGAGTCATGCAAAAGTAACAGTCTGTGACATGGTCCCGTGGCTCACGCCATATCATCTGAATACCGAATGTTATTTTGTCTTTTCCTTTAGTCCATTGAGGCAAGTTTTCTTGGCAGGAATGACATACCTTATGCGGTGCCCATGGTTTGTCTTGATCTCCAAGTTTCACTTTAAAGTAGGTAAAGTAAGCTCTCTTCACAAATTCACTAATGTTCCTTCTTTGCTTTGGAGCTGTGAATGCACCACAAATATAGCAGAATGAATCCGGGCACGTCACACATTTCCTTCTACTTGCTATAGAGGCCATGTTTCCTTTGATTGAAGTCAACACTGTTTACAGAATGATCACGCCTGGAAAAGAAATAAAATAATTGTTTTAATGAAATAAAATAATAATGCACACACTAATGCACACACAAATCTATATTTGACGCACTGATGTAATTAAGAATTATATTTGATGAATGTAAACTAATATGCTTATTACCCCTCCCTTTGCTATTTTCAGAATCTGTGACCTGATATGTAAATTGCCGCGTAGCATCAAAACTAGACCTGATCTGCACAAACGAATGCCATTTTCAGAATCTGTGACCTCAAATCTACCAGAATCAAGTGTCAGAACTCATGCAACCGAAAGTGTGTTCCCCAGTGTTAATTTTCACCTTCGTCTCCCAGTTCTAATTCCCGGGGTCAGTGTGACAAATATGGCAGGTTTCCTCTTTTACTAACATATGACAGTAAACTTAGTGAGGGACGTAACAAAGAGCAGAGTGAACGCCCAAATAGCTAGAAACTGACAAAAAGTAACTATGACATACTAAAACGAAATAAAATTACGACAAGTGTTACTCCAGTACGACTTGTACGATGTTTACGAGGCGCCGCGTGACGTCACCGGCTGTGTTGACACTTGACAGCGGCTCGTGTAACTATTAACCAAAAGTCTGCCAGAAATAGTGAAAATACTGGACCAAGAAGTGTTACTGGCCTACACAACGGCTGAGTCTTCATCATGGTGTGTGAAAAGTGTCAGAAAAAACTCGGCAGTGTGAGTAATGTTGTCATTGTGATTTTTTTTATAGAATTTTACGTCCAGTTCTTCAGACTGTCACTGCCTGTTATACACTCATGGTTAGTGCTGTACTGGGCTCTTGTACTTGGTAAATACTGTACTTGGCTGTTGCTTGGTATGTACTGTACTGGGCTCTTGTACTTGGTAAATACTGTGCTTGGCTGTTGCTTGGTAAGTGCTGTACTGTACTGTAATACACTCTTGGTAAGTGCTGTACTGTACTGTAATACACTCTTGGTAAGTGCTGTACTGTACTGTAATACACTTGGTAAGTACTGTCCTGGGCTGCGGTCGAACAAATTACTCAAAAGTACCCAAATGTACCCAAAAGTATATTAAATCGGGGTAAAATCTTAACGAATATATGTTTTACATCAATAAAACCTGATTAATAATGTTTTCATTGAAATGTAGTCAAAATAATGAAATAATAAACAGCGAAAAACGCTAAATTCCAGAGAGTCACCTATCCAAAATGGAGATATAATTACCGATGTTTCTGTTACTTTGGGGTTTTTAACATAGCCGTAGGATTTACTTTTCGTTAGGTTAGGTTAGGTTAGGTTAGGTTAGCGAAGTGCATCACGATGGATCTGAGTTATCTCCCTTGTTCACCAACTCTTTGGAATTTAGCGTTCGCCAATACTGAAAGTTTTTCGCTGTTTATTATTTCATCTTACAAATTATTTTTACAAAATTACACTAAAAATATTATTAAACATGTTTTGTGTATGACAGATATTAGTTAAGATTTTACCCTTATTTGCTATACTTTAGGGAACTTTTGGGTAGATTTGGGTTTTTTGGGGGAATTCGTGGCTCCCCTGGGGGTGTAATACACTCTTGGTAAGTACTGTACTGGGCTGTAATACACTGTAGGGGTATCGAGATATTAAAGTTGTCTAGCACTCAGGATGGAAGGAAACTCTAATGTGGTTTTCTTGTATAATATATAAGTTATATGATAGACAGTCTGGTGCTGGAGGTGCTGTGTGGTGAGGGGCTGCTTGGTAGAGACGTGCGGTGAGTAGCTTGTCGAAGGAGGTATGTGTGCAGGAGCTCCGTTAGAGAAGATGTTGCCTGTTGCTGGCCTCCTGGTTGAATGAAATGTTAACAGTGTGGAGCTTGCTGGAGGAGATGTTGCTTGTTCAGGAAGATGGGTCAGAGTGAGAGTTGGTTGGTGAGGAAGCTCAGAGAAGGACATGCTCGCTGGCGGGAGCGAGGACCGCCAGGCAGGCGGAGGAGAGGCGAGGGTCGCCAGGGAGCGGCAGAGGAGGAGGTGTTGCTTGTTCAAGAAGATTGGTCTGACTGAATCTCAAGGGAGAGACAGAGCTTATATACACCCAGCAGCAGCTATGAGTCATGGTGGAAAAACCCGAGAAGTAGCCGGTGACTAGTTCCGTTGCTAGGATACGGCGGGCAATGGAATGCGGATACGCTTGGTTGCTAGGGAAGACGGTAACAGGTGGTGGCGTGGCTACGCAGTTAGGTAGTTGTAGGGGAGAAGTCCACTACAATACTCCCCCTCCCCTCCAGGCGGTGTAGGAGACTTGTTGATTGTAGAGTTGCTTAGCACATGTGAGGAAGACCGGGCGGTGCATGCCTCATGTGAGACAACGGCGATGGCGTGATGAGCCGATCTCGCAGAAATACAACTGTCTAGATACACACTATCTGTGGGAGAAGGGAGAAAAAGGGTGTGTGGAGGCGATGATTGGTGTGCTTCCCTCACGACAGGTACAGGGTCGTCAGATGCGCCTGCTGGGGTGTGTGTGGGCCTGGATCAGGAGCAAGGGCTGGGTCAGCAGAAGCGGGTTAGGGCTCGTGACAGCAGCTGGGTCCACGACAGCAGCAGGGTGCAGGACATTAGCAGGGAGTACCTGAGGGAGAAAAGAGGGGGTGTGGAGGCGATGGATGTTGTGTGCTTCCCTCACGGCAGGTACTGCTGGGCCGGGGTCGGCGTCTGTGGCAGGACGGGTGTGCTGGGGTCGTCAGAATGTGGTGTGTGAAGCAGGAAGAGGAGCCGGTGTCGTCTCGAAGACTGGGAGCGTGATCAGTGTCTCCTCCATCCTGTGTGAGTGCTTATCTCCGGGAGTCACCATTGTAGGGGTATCGAGATATTAAAGTTGTCTAGCACTCAGGATGGAAGGAAACTCTAATGTGGTTTTCTTGTATAATATATAAGTTATATGATAGACAGTCTGGTGCTGGAGGTGCTGTGTGGTGAGGGGCTGCTTGGTAGAGACGTGCGGTGAGTAGCTTGTCGAAGGAGGTATGTGTGCAGGAGCTCCGTTAGAGAAGGTGTTGCCTGTTGCTGGCCTCCTGGTTGAATGAAATGTTAACAGTGTGGAGCTTGCTGGAGGAGATGTTGCTTGTTCAGGAAGATGGGTCAGAGTGAGAGTTGGTTGGTGAGGAAGCTCAGAGAAGGACATGCTCGCTGGCGGGAGCGAGGACCGCCAGGCAGGCGGAGGAGAGGCGAGGGTCGCCAGGGAGCGGCAGAGGAGGAGGTGTTGCTTGTTCAAGAAGATTGGTCTGACTGAATCTCAAGGGAGAGACAGAGCTTATATACACCCAGCAGCAGCTATGAGTCATGGTGGAAAAACCCGAGAAGTAGCCGGTGACTAGTTCCGTTGCTAGGATACGGCGGGCAATGGAATGCGGATACGCTTGGTTGCTAGGGAAGACGGTAACAGGTGGTGGCGTGGCTACGCAGTTAGGTAGTTGTAGGGGAGAAGTCCACTACAACACTCTTGGTAAGTACTGTACTGGGGTGTAATACACTCTTGGTAAGTACTGTACTGGGGTGTAATACACTCTTGGTAAGTACTGTACTGGGGTGTAATACACTCTTGGTAAGTACTGTACTGGGGTGTAATACACTCTTGGTAAGTACTGTACTGGGGTGTAATACACTCTTGGTAAGTACTGTACTGGGCTGTAATACACTCTTGGTAAGCACTGTACTGGGCTGTAATACACTCTTGGTAAGTACTGTACTGGGCTGTAATACACTCTTGGTAAGTACTGTACTGGGCTGTAATACACTCTTGGTAAGTACTGTACTGGGCTGTAATACACTCTTGGTAAGTACTGTACTGGGCTGTAATACATTCTTGGTAAGTACTGTACTGGCTGTAATACTCTTGGTAAGTACTGTACTGGGCTGTAATACACTCTTGGTAAGTACTGTACTGGGCTGTAATACACTCTTGGTAAGTACTGTACTGGGCTGTAATACACTCTTGGTAAGTACTGTACTGGGCTGTAATACATTCTTGGTAAGTACTGTACTGGGCTGTAATACATTCTTGGTAAGTACTGTACTGGGCTGTAATACACTCTTGGTAAGTATTGTACTGGGCTGTAATACACGCTTGGTAAGTACTGTACTGGGCTGTAATACACTCTTGGTAAGTACTGTACTGGGCTGTAATACACTCTTGGTAAGTATTGTACTGGGCTGTAATACACTCTTGGTAAGTACTGTACTGGGCTTGGTGGTACGTAATTATTAACATTTCTCACATTCCCTTCTTTTGATATTGGAAATTGTTTTTCTGGTGTATGATGGTTTGTTTAGTCAAATGTGACTTTTTTTCTAGAAAATCGACCTAACCATACCTAACTTCCTAGCTGTTGGGGGGCTGCCATTTTAAACAGAAAGAACTTATTTTGATATCTGGTGCTAATGAAAGCAATTTTGTTGAAGCGTCATGGTGTAATTTTACCATTTTTTTTGTGGACGTGAGTATGAACGGACTGAGTGGGTTGTTTGTAAACAAACAGAACAGACGACAACATGCACCGATAGGTACCTGTACTATATAACTTAACCTAATGTCTGATGGTAAATATATGAAAAACTGTGCATCTGCACAAGAAATGTTGCTCTTAAAAAATAACATATTTATGGTAGTCAGAGACACTAGAATAGGAATGGGTGAAATATGAACATTAACTGGCTCTTATACTGTACTGGGTAAGATTCGTTTTATGCCCAACTCGTGTTTTTATTATTAAAATTTTTTTTTATTTTTTTTATTGTGATTTTAACAAATATGACCTTAATTTTGGAGCCAATGCTTATTCAATGATATGAACTCTTTTAAAAACTAGTAACAACAATGATAGCCAAAGTGGTCAGGACTCTGGAGATGAGTGAAATTGTGGGGCTAAAACACGAAAGAAAACACCAATAGAACCTTTGAGAGACCTAACCTAACCTAGGGATGGGGTGACAACCCTGGCTGGCTCTCTAGAGGGGGCACTTCAAAAGATGTCAAAGTCTTTAAGCTGCTAGGGGACCATATAGGCACGGGGATGGAGGAGACTGCAGTGGGAGCGGGTAAACAAAGTAAAAGGTTACAGGGAAATAGTGCTAGGAATGATGGCAAAACTAAATTAGGCAGGGAGTTAAAACCTAAACGTGACAAAGAGAGGACTCAGAATGTCTACTACGCACATATGTACCGAAAAAATCGATATAATAGCATTCGCCGAAACATGAATAAACTTAGACTCAAGTGAGTTACCTGCCGAATACCAAATTGCAGGTTGCAAATTATTCCATACCGATAGGCAGATTAGGAAAGGAGACGGAGTAGCAATCTATGTCAGGGATAATCTGAAATTTGAAATAAATAAAGAAATAAAAGCAGAGAGGAATACAGAAAAAATTTGGATAGAATTAATCGATGGCGGGAAAAATTAATCAGAGGAATAAAATATGGACCTCCTAATCTTGATAGAGTTAATGAGCGACTTATTTGGGATGAAATGCGCAGGGCTTCCATACATAGCAAAGTCTGTATAGTAGGCGACTTTAACTTTCGCCAAATAGATTGGATTAACCTTCCGGGTAACTCAGAATCATAGGATTTTCCTGAAACAATCCAGGACTGTTTCCTAAGCCAATATATAACCGAACCCACCTGGGGTAATAATATACTCGATTTAGTTCTGTCAAACAGAGAAAACCTCATTATTAATGTTGAGGTAGGGAACGAACTTGCTAACAGCGATCACAAAGAAATTTGATTCCATTTAGAATTTCAGGACAGCCGCAAGGAATATTCCACTTAAGTCCCAGATTTCAGAAGGGCAAACTTTGATAGTTTGAAGAGGCAGCTGAGAGAAGGGGTATCACACTTGGGGATGAATTACATGACCTCACATGAGGTGACCTCACACAATGTACCCACAGAGGGCGACCTCACCTTACCTAGGGACCCGACGGTTGAGGGTGGCCCAATAACGAGGTCTGAGGTTGATGAGTTCCACAACAATTTAAAAAATGAGTTACTTAAGGCATAAAGGTAGAACATACCATACAGAAAACTCAGATCAAACAACAATGACCCTAAATGGATAAATAAATATTTAAAGAATATTATTGGCCAAAGGAAGGCTATAGGTAGAAGAATAAACTGTGGTGAAATTTACCTCCGAGATTATTATAAGATATTGGCGAGTAGGGTTAAGACCGAGATAAAGAAAGCAAAGAGGAATAATGAATGAAGATAGCAAGGGAGGCGAAGTCAAACTCCGAGAATTCTTTCAAATGTATCAAACTAAAACACGAGAAAAGATTGGACCAGATACCTGCAAGCTAATTGATAACGACGGAGAAATGAGCAATAATCTGAATAAATATTTTTCAACAGTTTTCACCACTGAAAATTTAAACATGATACCCGAGGCACCAACTCTATACAGAGATAGTGAAGAAAATAAATTAAGCGAGATAGTAGTGACTAGTAACGATGTTAGCAAGCAAATGGACAAACTAAAGCCTAATAAGTCACCAGGTCCTGATGAGATATTTGCCAGAGTATTAAAGGAATGTAAGGAAGAACTTAGTATGCCCTAAGCAAAGTTGTTTAACATGTAACATGTCCTTGAAAATGGGTGTAGTACCAGAATCCTGGAGGATAGCAAATGTAATACAGATTTTCAAGAAGGGAGATAGATCACTATCCTCTAACTACCGCCCAATCAGTCTAGCATCAATTGTAGGCAAATTACTGCAAGCAATCATTTCAAACTCTATTCGAAATCACCTGTATAAGTACAAGTTGATCAATGATTCCCAACATGGCTTTACAAGCGGGTGTTCATGTTTAACTAATCTATTAACATTCTTTTCGTCTGTTTTTGAATCAGTGAACGAGGGACACAATTATGATGTGGCTAGTTGTCAATTCTCTTTAGTTGTCTATTTTCTCTTTGTATGGGCACACAAACGTACATGCATGTAGATATAAGAACAGCCCAGTCCCAACCATTGTAAAAATTATCAATAACTTGTAATAAATCAGTGTATTCACTCCCAGTAAACACTTCTCCTTGCACTGTCACTATGTTGAAATGAACTGTAGTTTGAGCTTTTCCCCATCTAGTTATTATATGTCTTATTTGTGTCACTTATGTTACTTGTATATTATTTGTAATTCGTAACCCATTCCCCAAATATGTAACTGTATATTTTCAGCCTTCTGGCTGCCAAGCTCTTTCAATAAACCGTTAATTATTATTATTATTATTATTATTATTATTATTATTATTATTATATCTCACACTCAGGAATGAGGTAGAATAGAAACTCACAATGCGCTTTCTGTATATATATTGTTGTACAGCGCAGTGCTTAGGAGTGACTAGGTGAGGAGAAACTTGCTCAGAGGTCCTGTAGGGCGAGGAGGTTTCTGAGGAAGCTGGGTGGTGAGGAGCTGTTGAGAGATGTTGTTGGTCCAGTAGCCGAGTGTAGAATGAGTTCCCCGGTCAGCTGGGGCCGTATTTATGTGAATTAGGAAACTCAGGATATGAGGTGCTCGTAGCGCGAGGGCCAATCACGGCAGCGGAAGCATAAGGTGTGAAACGCTCTGATCCTGAGCTGGAAGTTGAAGGTCGAGACTAGGTCGGTGATCGTACCCCTACGTCCACTGCATAGACCTAGTCTCTCGGCGTAGCTGGCTGTACGCTGATTGGCTGGTAGGCGCGCGGCCGGAGCTCAGTTGGGAGTTGTAGGGGAGAGGATCCACTACAGTATATCTCGACTTTAGCAAAGCCTTCGACAGAGTCCCCCACGAAAGACTAATAAGAAAAGTGGAGGCTCATGGCATTAAAAGAGATAATCTAAAATGGATTAGAGTGTGGTTACAGGACAGGAAACAGCGAGTGAGCATTAACGGGACTAAATCCCATTGGAACAACGTCACTAGTGGAGTTCCCAAGGCTCAGTACTCGGACCATTATTATATTTATTGTATACATAAATGAAAAAGATATTAGCGTAGACAGCAACATAAGTAAATTTGCTGATGACACTAAGATAGGGTGTGTAATTAAATCTGATGAGGACTTCACAAAACTACAGGAAGATTTAAACAATTTGTTGAATGGTTTGAAAAATGGCAGATGAAATTCAATGTGGACAAATGTAAAGTACTCAGTATAGGAGATGTAAACAGGGAAACCAGATACCAGATGATTAATGATGTTATTGAGAAATCCGACTGTTAGAAAGATTAAGGAGTAATGATAAGTAGGAATCTTAAGCCAAGTAAGCAATGTGTATTTGCTCGAAACAAGGCTAATAAAGTACTTGGGTTCATACGAAGGAGTGTTAGTTGCAAGACTAGTGAGGTCATCCTAAAACTATATCTTGCGCTTGTGAGACCTCACTTGGATTACGCAGTTCAATTCTGGTCACCATATTACAGAATGGATATAGAATCCTTGGAAAGAATTTCGAGGAGAATGACAAGACTACTCCCGGGCATTAGGAACCTTGAGTACAGAGACAGGTTAAAGCATCTTAATTTGCACTCCCTCGAGAGATGTAGAGTGAGGGGTGATATGATAGAGGTGTATAAATGGAAGTCAGGGCTGAACAAAGGGGACATTACAAAGGTACTCAAACTATCCAACCAGGAGCTAACTCATAACAATGGTTTTAAATTAGACAAATTTAGATTTAGGCGCAAGATAGGTAAACATTGGTTTGGAAATAGAGTAGTGGACGAGTGGAACAAATATCATCATTAACTCGAATATGCTGGATAGCTTCAAACATAAGTTGGATGGATATACTGTATGAGCAATAGGGGTTGGGTGTAAATGGGACTGCCCAGTATGGGCCAATAGGCCCGCTGCAGTTTCCTCCATTTTTATGATCTTATGTTCTTATATTATAGCCGATATCCAAAAAATTCTGATCTTATTTACCCGATGGACGAACAATCATTATTTCTGTAAACCTGATTTCATGCACTGCGAATTGTGTTTACGTTCAGTAGACGTGATCTGGATACGACCAAGACACAACAATATTGACAGATAGGTTATAATATAGATCAGGTCAGGTCAGGTCTCTCAAAGGTACTAATGGTGTTTTCTTTAGCATTTTAACCCTACATTTTCACTCATGTCTAGAGTCCTGCCCACTTTGGAAGGAACTGTTCACATGGGCTTCACATAATCTGCTTTGACCAATCAGAGGAAAGTTAAAATATTTAGTGAGATTTACATACCGGGCATGTGCAAAAATATAAGACATCGGTTTGCGTTTGAGTACACTATAGTTCCTTGGTGATCTAAGCACTGATAACAAGCCAAAAAATACTTTTACCTCCACTGTAATTTAAATAAGTTTTATATATAGTATGGAACTTTCCTAGGTTAGGTTCTGAATGATTTGTTTGGTGTTTTCTTTCCCAAGTTTACAAAGCCCTGCTGTGTTTAACCAGCAAAGCGATGGGCTGTGTGTGTTGCATGACCTGATGCCATATTGTAACTTGACAGCTGAGTTGATCCTTGATTGTACTGTTGTCTCAGCTGATCCCGCCTACAGTACCTGTGTTAGTACAGTATATTCTCACAATGACCTGACCGGACAGTGTATGAAAATGCTTCCACAGATTATAATTTAAGTAGAGTTTTACAAATTGAAGTGAGAACATCAACATGACTGAGAAACAAAGGAAAATGGCCGGGTTCTTTACTCACCAGTGGTAAGATGGACACATGTGACCTAGGAGTAGGTGCACAAAATAAATGAATGTTTTAAATTGTTGTTTTAACTTTTCCCATTAAAATAAAAATATGGGCCACCAATTTTCCTAAAAATTTGTTAGGGCAAGTGAAAAAACTATCAAGGCAAGTGACCCTCGCTTTTTGCTATGGTTGCCTCCTGCGACAACACAGCGTAATGGGAATCCACCTGGGAAGATATTGGAAGCATAATGTATTGTCTAATGGTAGACCCTGCTGCCATGTGTGACCAAGTCCCAGGTTGATGATCTGTCTTTCTGCCTCAATTACACACAATTGCAGGGTTTCAATTGTTAACCTTACTGTTGACAACACAACATACATACTGTGGGTTAGAAATGAAGATACAGTAAGTCCTCGTTTAACGTTGCCCCTGACAACATTGTTTCGTTATAACGTCACTACTCTTTAGGTACCCATGATTTGGATAATGTCCCGCCGATTCGGTATACATGTAATGTCGTCATGGACTACTCGGTACTTTGTACGGCACATCACCCTCTCTCATCTTGGTGCGCTACGCTCTCTCGCGGAGCATCACGGCGTCCCCGGTCTTTGTTAAGCTTCCACCACGTCTTGTGTGTTTAAATTTCTGTACTTGTATATGTAATGTATTTTATGGGTCAAAGGGAGGCTGGGGAACGTAACTCCCATATTTTATCTATTTCTTATGGGGAAAATTGATCCGCTTAATGTTGTTTCCGTTAATGTCGCGGTTTTCAGGAACAGAACCACGGCGTTAAGCGAGGAATTACTGTAATATAAAGCTATAAACTAAGACATGAAGAGCATGGGTGTGGAGTGGCTGACTCACCACTCCAGCTGGCTCCTGTGATGTCACATACAGCGCCGTAGACACACATACACTGTGCCACGTTTCACAACTATTTCTGGAGCATTAATGGTATGAAAGTTGAAGAAAAATCATTAAAATACTCTAATGTGGTTTAGCAATATATATAATATAATATAAAACTAGTGCACCATAACTTCTACAGAATGCATTATAGGGAATCTTTTACACATAAAATGAATTACAGGTAGAAAGAGTGTCACTGTATAAACGTGAATGATGGGCATAAAGCGAGGGTCCAGTGTACAGTCGGCCCTTAACATACGCGGGTTTATAATACACAGATTTGCAAATACGCGGATTGCCCCGTTGGAGGCATATTCTGTACATTGAAGTAATTGAAGTACATTCAAATCGAGCGCCATTCAACTCGCGCGCGGCACTGAACACGGGACACCGCCCGCTCCCTCATAGCTCTCCCTCACTCAGTCAGTCTCGCTGTAACCACGCTTGTGTTGACATCAGCATTGTAGTTGCAAAAATATTACATTTCCATGAATGTATTATATCAAGCACAGTATGAATATAATATCATTGTAATATAACAGTATTTTAACCGAAAACTATTAAAAAAACGAGTAACATCTCTTGAACATTGGAAGGTTAGGTAAAGTCTTTTGTTTTCGTCATGTATTTTATCCTATTTTACATTGAAATACATCACGTTTCAGCAAAACTACTATTTATTTTTGAGAATATATTCATTCAGGCACAGTTTAGGTAAAATATACATGTGCTGTAACATTTTTTTAATTGAAAACGATTCGAAAAACACGTACCCTCTAGCCCTGTTCAAGGAGAAGACTGGGAGGAGCTGTTTGGTGCTTAAGACGATGACAAGGAAAAGATTTTGATGGATTTTAATGAAAATATTCAGAAAGACCCTGGCACTGTCAAGGAAAGTGGCTGCTGAAGGCTTCCGGGACATGGCAGAAGACGAGATTAGGGAGCTAATTGAAGAGCACGACACTGTAGTACATTTTATAAAAAGTTTTTCAACTGTATTTTTGGGTAGATTTACATAAATTTCTTCATTTATTTTCATCCATTTATATACACACACCATACTAAAATAAACATAAAATAAATTACTGCAAAGCTGGAGTGCACATGTACTAATTTGATTACGGTACTAAAATTGTTATGTCTAGTGCGAATTACATGTTTATATTCAAATAAATCAGTATCTTACAAGAATCCCAGCTATGTTAATTATATTTTCCTAGGTCATGTCACTGGCATTTTAAAATGAGAGAAGCTTAGTAGGACTGTTAAATAAACACACAGAGACCTTCACCTCAAACTTATCACCTCAGCCCCCTCACCCCGCCAACCCCTCGCTGGGTGGCGGAGCCGTCAGTCCCCTCCCCCAGTCAGGCTTTTAGGCTTACAGTTTTTATCTTATATAATATCTCAGACTAAAGTTAGGAGATTATAATTTGCATTGCTGGAATCCTTGCAAGACAGCCAATAATTTGAATATAAACGTCATATATTTTGCTCAAGAGATAAAAATTTTGTACGTTAGTGTACAGTACTGTAGTACATTTTATAAAAAAGTTTTTCAACTGTATTTTTGGGTAGATTTACATAGATTTCTTAGTGCAAAGCTGGAGTGCACATGTACTAATTTGATTACGGTACTAAAATTGTTTTGTTTAGTGCAAATTATAGCATGTTTATATTCAAATTAATCAGTATGTTACAAGAATCCCAGCTATGTTAATTATATTCACCCAGGTCATTTCACTGGCTTTTTATAAGAGAGAAGCTTAGTCACCTAAGAACTGATAAATATATAGGCGTTAGACCTGGGCCTGTGCCAACTGTCAAACGTACTACCTCCCCTCCCCCCACGCCCCCTCGCTCGCTCCCACCCTCTCTCCCATCTGCTTGGCGTTGCTGGAATCCTTGTAAAACAGTGAATAATTTAAATATAAACATCATGTATTTTGCACAAGAGATAAAAATTAATCACCTGTATCACATTACAGTAGTGATTTAACAGTAAAAGTGTATACGTATGTATATTGTATTCCACATACACATAAGTATAAATAAAAAGTTTGTGATGATCGGACAACGTCCATTTCGGTTAACATCACGTTTCCAAGAACGTATCTAGGACGTTAACCGGCGCATGACTGTACTATATTACTGTAGTGTACAGTATAGTTTAGATGTAATGCTTACCATGAAACATAGACAGGCTGCCACCTTCACCCACACTTTGAGTTGAATTATATTACAGGATTTAGTTACTTACTAATTAACATATAATTTTCCTTTTCCTAGCAAAAGCTGAATCAGGGTAGTGAAGTATTGCTCACACAGTCAGTCGGTAAGATGGGTCCCATAAGCTCGGTGGTCAAGGTGTGATATCAGAGTGAAGTGCTTTAAGGATGTTTTGGTTCATTAAAAAGGAAATTAATGGTGTGTTTTTATAGGTGATCACTCCAGACACATGGAAGGATGGTGCCCGCAACACAACTGAGAGTGGTGGACGCAAGATAAATGAGAACAAGCTTTTAACGAGCAAAAAAAATCGTTTTAACCCTTACACTGTAAGTAAAGTGTTATTTGTTTGTTAAAGGATTTATTTTTGACATTATAAGACAGACATATATCTCTGTAGTACTGTACCGTACTATATAAGGTACTGTACTAGAAGACTCATCATTGTAAGATGTCTTCACTTGACCACCCTGCTAGCCTTACCTCCTCAACTGTACACTCTTCCATTGTGGTTCCTCAACAAACTGTGTTGTATTGTCTTTTTTATAATTTAATAGAGTAGATCATCATTGTACTGTTAATATTCTCACATTATATCAAGGGTTTATTGTACAGTAGTTGTATTTAATTCACTAAGAAAATCTAACGGCATGATTCTTTTCTAATTACCTTATCTTTTCAGACTAGATTCGTCGAGTGCAGAATCTGCCGGACGAAGGTTCACCAGGCTGGCTCCAACTTCTGCCAGGGCTGTGCTTACAAGAAGGGTATTTGTGCTATGTGTGGCAAGAAAATACTCGACACTAAGAGCTACTGTCAGTCATCTGCATAAACTATAATAAGATTGTCTGCATATACGAGGAACTGACGTGAAAGAAATGACTCGTATCACTTGTTTCAATAACGAATGATATGTGTAGTTTTAAGGTGTAAAACCTGCTTTCTGTAGTTTGTATTTTGTCAGGTATAGAAAGAATGAATGAAAGAGAGTACAAAAATGGTAAGGCATCTGGACTGTTACGCTGGTGTAGGAGAGATCTGTTAGTGGCACAAGAGTGAAATGAAGACCAGGAAACACACTTGAGGGGAACTGTAAAGGTGTTACATCAGATAATAATGTGAAGAGTGTAACTGGGTTATTTTACACCTGTTAGTAACTCAGGTATGTGTCTTGAACTGATGTGCAGATGTTAGGGATTTATCTTCTTAGTACTGGACTGTGTATGAAAGTTGAAGATATGGTGTGTGTGTGTTTATATGGTATAACCTTGGAAATCTGGCACTCTTGGGGTCTAGAGCCTGTTGGATTCATTGAAAATACTAAATAAATTACTATTGTTAACTTAAGTGGTATTGAGCTATTAAGCAAAATTTCCCTACAAAAAGAATATCAATTAATTATATATAAATAATGAATAGTCTTCTTGCCAGAACAACATAGAATGTGAAAAGGCGATCACTCGTCTGGAACCTCTGATGATCTGGACAGTTTTACGGTGGTGGAATTTAAATTTTACTGTGTACATTTATGGTGAACAATAGATACCCGGGATATGCTCATGGTAGGCTAACCTTACCGGGCTGTGAGGTGTTATGGTTACATTTTAATCCATCTGTCCGGACGATCTTGATATTATTTCCAGTTAGCGTAGTTAGAGTTTTGGTTTGGCTAATTTACGCTTATCTTGTCATCAGACAATAACAGTTTCAGTTGTGCTTGTTTCACCTGTAAGTTTCACAAACACACACACAAACTGAACCCCCGTATTACGGAATGGATGTGTTCTTGAAGAAAAGAGGAATTCTGAGTTATTACTGTACAGTACTTGTGTTCCTGCCACAGTTGTGTAACACTGCCATTAAGGTTTCTTTCTCTATCCCTGGTCCCCTCCACACAGCAGTGGGACACAAGTAAACATCACAGATACATTTTGAATGTTACAACGTATAGTATGAAACGTAATGAAAGTTTTTCTAGAAAATATTAATTTTCTCCCAAGAAATGTAGATAAGTTTTAATGGAAACTGATTTAGGATAGTGAGACATTTCCTGGGACTTCAAACAATTAAGATTAAATTTTTTTTATTGTAAATAAAATCTTTAATATAATAATATTTTTTTTATACCCAGAAATTTTGTGTAGTACATTATAGTGCAGTACAGTACACAAGTCTACAGTAGAGTACAGTAAAATACAGTAAAGTAGAGTGCAGTACAGTACACTAAAGTACAGAAGAGTACAGTACAGTTTAGTGTACAGTACAGTAATGTACAACACAGTGCAGTAAAACGTACAGTATAATGTAGTGTAGTGTACAGTAAAGTACACTGTACATTGCAAAGTACAGTATACAGTACAATACAGTACAGTGTGCAGTATACAGTACAGTCAATTGTGCAGTACAGTCAATTGTGCAGTGCAGTGTACAGTACAGTGTACAGTAAAGTAAAAAGTACAGTAAAGTGTACAGTACAATAAAATACTGTCATTTACAGTACATTACAGTACAGTGTACAGTAATATACAGTACATAGTACAGTACAGTGTACAGGATAGAAAAGTGCACAGTACAGTAGTGTACAGTACAGTAAGTCCCCAAGTTACGTACATAATGGGGACCAAAAGGTTGTACTTAACTCGAAATGTACGTAACTCGAAAATCCCCCAACCCTATAATGTTATCTGGTGGTAATTAATACAACTTATCAAATGCAAACATGCTTGACGTTTCGTAGCACTCCCACTGGCTTCACCACTCTTACGCTTTACACCAGTCATTGCACACAGAGTAAAGTGTACAAAATAGGGCAGAAATTCACAGGAGAAGTACTGTATGCACAATGACCACACTTGTTGTTTTGGTGCGTCTAGCGTGTCGTCTGCATGGTCAGTGATAGTGGCGGCGCGGTGCGGCTGGCTCGCCCGCCAAATTTAAAAATTGCTCGCCCTTTTAAGACAATATTTTTGCAATTAAAGACTTCAGAAACGATGTACGTATCGGCCGTTTGTACGTAAGTCGGATGTACGTAACTCGGGGACGAACTGTACAGTACAATGTACAGTACAGTGTAAAGTAATATACAGGACAGTGCACAGTAGTGTACAGTACAGTACAGTTGTGCATAGTGAACAGTGCAGTACAGTGGTCCCTCGGTTAACGAGATTTCGGTTAACGATTTACCTTCCATAAGATTCTTAACTTTGGTTAACAAGCAATCCCTCGATTAACGAGTTTTTTACGAGCCGACTTCAACATGTTTTCGCTTGCATTTGGTGGTCCACCAGCTGTAGTATTAGTCCGCCAATACAGTAATCGGTTTTAGGGCTTAAATTCCTTACTATTTTAGTAAATATCAAGAAGTTTATACTATTCAATAATTTTAAAAGTTTAATATTAACTTTTTTAGTAATTTTAACAATTATTGAACATAATTGAAGGTAAAGAAACTAGTTTCTGGCGTGCCATCCAGCCTGTTAACACACCAGACAGGCGTTAGTCTCTCTGTTTTCAGTGGAGGTAACATCTTGCTTGAGACTCTCTTCAACTAAACGCTTTTTCTCTGTGTTTCCAAGCAAATTATTGGTCATTTTGAAATATATTTTACGTATTGACAATATATAATGCAGTGCAGTGTTGATTTAAAGAAAATAATCTTGAATTACACCAAGAGAGCTAAAATTTTATGGGTGAAATGGTGCCATGGGGTGACTTCTCTTCCACCCCAATGCCTTCTCTTCTTCCTTCTCCTCCACCCCCATTCTAATTCCCATCATCATCATCATCCAGGAGCCTTCTACATACTCACCTCAAAGTAAGTGAACTTTTCTACCTTTTTTGTTGAATTTAGGCAATTTTCGATGAGCTGGAACCAATTACCCAAAAACCCATTGAAACAATGGTTTCAGTTAATGAATTTTTCGGTTAACGAACAACCTGCTGGAACGGATTATGCTCGTTAACCGAGGGACCACTGTATACAGTATATAGTAAAGTACAGTACAGTAAAATACAGTACAGTAACATATAGTACAGTGTACAGTATAGTGCAATGTACAGTAAAGTAATGTGTACAGCATGTTAAAGTACAGTGTACAGTAAAGTCAGTACAGTATAATAGTGTACAGTGCTGTACAGTACCATAAAGTATGTATACACTATACAGCATCATGCAGTGTACAGTAAAGTACAGTACAATGTACAGTGACAGTAAAGTACATTACAGTACAGTGTACAGTAAAGTATAGTACAGTACACAGTTCAGTAGTGTACAGAACATTACAGTACAGTGTACAGTACAGCTCAGTACAGTAAATTACAGGATAGTAGTGTACAGTAAAATACAGTGTAATATCCCCTGTCTTATAGGTAGAAGTGTTTATATAAATGGGTTAATTACATTAGACTTGTATAACTATCACCCCCTGTAACTTTCCACTAGCTATGGGGTTCATATTCAGAGCACGTGATAAGGTGTGCCAACGGGAAGTCACGTCACATAGTGCTGAGCTAAGGAGTAAGTATCCGGCTCCCTGGCCACCTACTGCAGGCAGTAGTTAGATATCACTCATGAGGGGAAGAAGTTATTTAGAGCCATCGTTGAGGTGCTCCGTCTTTCCTCGAGGGAAGACGTCGGATATATTTCCGTTCTCCCTCGACGGGTTCCTACTCAAAATCACTCCCACTATCACATCAATCGGACGTATTTTAACAGAGCTATATAACATAGCCTGTATCCCCATTTAACACTCATAGCTACAGTGATTAAGTTATGGTGATAATCCTTTTTGAAAGTGTACATAGAAACGTTTTATAACAAATACACAAAGGAACATATTGGATTTCACTACAGTAGATCCAATAAACTTTGATCTATATTTTAGTATGTCTAAAATATAAGGTAACGTGGTTCACAAGTGATTGTTACAAGTGATGACAACCCAGGAAGGTTGTTACATATATGACAGTTTCACAAGTAACTGTTATATTCACGGTAACAGTCACCTCAACAGATACACAGGTAGAGATATTGTTCTCCCCATTACTGTGTTATACTGTTACTGTCACTAAGGAGCTTTTTGTTACAACAGTACAGTATAGTAGTGTACAGTGCAGTACAGTACCATAAAGTATGTATACAGCATCATGCAGTGTACATTACAATACAGTGACAGTAAAGTACAAACATGCCGATGGAGCTGCGAGGGAGTGATTATTGTTTTTTTAATTACCTGACACAGTGAGCATTAAACTAAGAAAGTTAATTGTTTAGTGAAGAAAAAGAAGAGGATATTAAAAATTAAATGGTTAAACCAAAGAATTGTACGCTAAGGGATCATACACCGAGGAAGCCTATACTCTATGTTCCTATTGAATTAAGTATTTACCGGGAAACTATATTAGTGGCCAAGACAGATATAATAACCTCCCTACAGTACAGTACAGGTGTACCCAGAAAACCGGCATCCCAATAACAGCTGCTTCGTGTAACCGATGATTACATATAGGGGAAGTACCCTGCAAGTTTTGTTGATACCCCGGAGGTCCGACAATCTGGAGAAGAGCGGCAGTGCCGTTTTAAATTTGGCAGGCGATGGCGTGGTATGAATTTTTGCCACCAGAGGGCTCTGTACACTGCCCTGAATCATTCCCATATCTTTACTCTTACAATGTGTGTCTGATTTCTTGTTTTTTTTCATTATTTCCAACTTAAGTGTCTAAATGCCCAGGTGATAGTTCCTCTTGTGCTGGGCAGCTTGACGTGATGTGATAAGGCATGATACAGCTTAAGAGTGGTGATGGACCAGCAAAGAGTGGTAGAGACTTGAACTTGCCACCCTAGACTGTCCTCAACACAGGTAAATAACAGTCTCAATTTATGTTTTACATTGCTTATTTAAGGCTTATTATGTTTGCTTTATGTCTGCTTGACAGTGTACAGTAGAGACATCAAGGGTAGATGGGAGTTTTTGGAGGGTGGCCGGTTTCTCACCCTCTGAATTTGTTATATGGTCTTAGATTAATAATTGCTTCAATATTGTTGATTCACTAACCAACGACTATTCCTGGTCCCTACATGCATCAGTTATCGCAGCATGCCTTTATCTCTATACAGGTTGTACTTCCCTGATTCGGAATTCCATGGTCTGGCACGATTTTAGTTTATCCCAGATGGAAATCGATGTAATCTGGGTTAGGAACTTAAGAGTAACCCGAGTCGCATCATTTTGGATGTGGAATTCAGGCATCATTTGAGGTGATGACATTTACTGTACAGTACAGATCATTTTACCATGCTTGAGGGACAGTTCACTTGCACAGTTGGGGTCCCCCAAGAGAAAAAAATTGAGATACCGAGCTTCTAATACAACTATATACGAGGTGTTGTGTATCACCACCACTATCATTCTAACTCAGCAAATGTCTGTCTGTCAGGGAGTGGTGGTGTTAACATCTTGGCTGGCTGGGTTCAATGAGCTGTGGCTGGCTCTCTCGCACACAAGATATATAAACCTTACTAGTCGGGAGTCAAACCCTGGACCTCTGCGTGTGAACAGGGATCGCTACCACCTTGCCACAAGGACCAAAAAAGCAATCCTGTTGGCTGCACATGCAAGAAAGGAATTAGAAATAACAAAATAGTGGTATAATAACTTTTCAATCTATTTATGCATACCATAATTACAATTTTAAAATCTGATAGGATCTGGAACAAAACATTACACCAAATGACAATAAAACATCACATGACCATTGCCTTGTGGTCCTATAGCAAACACTTCCAGAAGACACAGTTACCATATTTGGGGGTCGTGCCAAGTCAGTGGTCAACCCTGCACTACATAAGTCATCCCCATCTGACTCTTAAAGTTAAAATCAGATCTCAGGCTATGAATACAAAACATTACCTCTCTGCCTCTTACCAGCAGTGGATGTATTAAGCAATACAATCACTTGTTATTCAATGATGTATTAATACTGACACACACACCACAAGTTAATGGATTGAAATCACACCAGGTAAAAACACTCATCACCACTTTGTTTCAACAGACCAGCAAAAGTTTAAACTGAATTTCATATTATTCTTTTATGTACACCAATAATAAAACCGACCTGTTCTATTATTACTACGCACAACACTCCATAAAACTACGCACTAACTGGTCACATGAGCCCAAACCTAATCATACCACTAGGATTGGGACTCGTTCCACCATGGGTATATTATGTTAGGTTGGGAACTATCAAGTTCAGTCTACTGCTTCTGGTTCATGAGTCTGAATCCTGGGGTCCATGAGTCTGAATCCTGGGGTCCATGAGTCTGAATCCTGGGGTTCATGGGTCTGAATCCTGGGGTTCATGAGTCTGAATCCTGGGGTTCATGGTTCAGAGAGAGGTGACAACATTTGTGGGTGACTGTACATGTGACAAAAATATATTTTCATTACTGTACACTAGGAGACATCGTGTACACTAGGAGACATCCTGTACACTAGGAGACACACTGTACACTAGGAGACACACTGTTCACTAAGAGACACACTGTACACAAGGAGACATAGTGTTCACTAGGAGAAATACTGTTCACTAGGAGACATACTGTACACTAGGAGACATACTGTTCACTAGGAGACACACTGTACACTAGGAGACATACTGTTCACTAGGAGACATACTGTTCAATAGGAGACATACTGTTCACTAGGAGACACACTGTACACTAGGAGACACACTGTACACTAGGAGACACACTGTTCACTAGGAGACACACTGTTCACTAGGAGACATACTGTTCACTAGGAGACACACTGTTCACTAGGAGACACACTGTACACTAGGAGACACACTGTTCACTAGGAGACACACTGTTCACTAGGAGACATACTGTTCACTAGGAGACACTGTTCACTAGGAAACACACTGTTCACTAGGAGACACACTGTTCACTAGGAGACATACTGTACACTAGGAGACATACTGTTCACTAGGAGACACACTGTTCACTAGGAGACCACTGTTCACTAGGAGACATACTGTATACTAGGAGACATACTGTACACTAGGAGACATACTGTTCACTAGGAGACACACAGGAACAGCAAAAGTTTCCACAGGTGTACAGTAACTACCTGATCTGGAGCATCAATGTAATTCAGTTACAGAAGAGAAGCTGATACAGAGGACAGAGGGGCAGATGTGTTGTAATGACTCAGCCTGGAGGGGAGCAGTGTCATATATAAGACAATATGGTATAGGAATGCACTAAAATCATGATATATTTACTAGAGGATAAGAACAAGTCCAAAAAATGGTTGCCACGTCGATACACCGTAGTGATCATTGACACCAACACTATAATATTTATCTTTAATGTCAACAATAAAAGTATCACAAAGTTTTATATGAAGAAATACTAAAAAAGAATCATTATACTGTACAGAAAATATATACAAGATACAGACAGACAAGTGAGAAGCACAAGAGCCAGTTGTAAATATTCCTGAGGGTTGAATAATTGCTTTTTCCTTAATGACTAACATTGCACAATAGGTACGGAGAAAGCAAGCACTCTTAACGTTACCTCTTGTCGTGTGAGTCTACTTATTAAAGTTCATAAGCTTTTAGTGTGATAAATTAGAAAATAAATGTCATGTGTTTATATACATTTTATAACCCAGAGATATTAATTATAAACTTATCAGAGACCAAGCAATGCAATAATCTCAGATCTAATTTGGCACTTAATGGCACTCGTATCGTTAACTGGGAGACGAGCGGGTAATATCACTCCTTGGGTTGTGATCTTTGGTCGGGCCACCACGCGCTCTTTACATCCTCAGTGTACGGTGTTTGCCCAGAGAGGAGAAGGAAGCCAGTTTGATGAGACTTCGCATCTTGCTGCGACCGTCGGCTTTGTGCTCCTCCTTGGGGAACCTCGCCTTGTACACCTCAGGGTACAGCGACTTGAACTGTGGCGAGAAAAGTCTTGACGTGATTAAAGACGCCTTGAGGTGCATTATAGTTAGGCTCATTTAACAATATTCATAATTTTTCAAAGTATTATTTCATGAACACTACAATCTTGTCTCAGATCAAAATAAAAATGAAGCAGAAAAGAAATAAGCAAGACATACTTCCTTGAGTTTCTTCTTCTTGGTCTTGGCTGATAACTTTTCATTATTAACAATTTGCTCAAGCAGTTGAGTCAAAAATTGTTGAGAGCCCGTCATACGCTGGCGCTCGTACTCGGTGTTTGAGACCTGACGGCAGTAAGTGATTGTCACGCCCCCGTCTCCCACGGTGGAACCATACACAATCTGCAACGGAACACAGGGAGCGTGCTGCTGTCCGCCTGCTAAGCATATACCAGATGGGAAGAGGAAGCTATGCCACCACCACCAACAAAGGCAATGTTGCATTACTGTTTTATAGATAAAATTAGAAAATCCCAAGAAACTCTACAAATATAATACAAATGAGCAAGCTGGAGGGGCACGCAGAGAGAGAGACAGAGAAAGAGAGAAAAAAATAATAAAAATAAAAATTAAAACAAATCTACAATATACTTCAGAGCAGAAGATTATGTAGCCAAATTAGGGAGAGGAAGTTACCAGAAGTATCAATGACCATAAAAGCACTACACAAAACTCACTAAATATTTCTGATGTCCATTATGATGCACAAGGCTACACAAGTCACATTATTGGGTAAGAAAGTTCCCTAAACACAGGAACTAACTTTGTTTTAATATATCTAGAATCCTGGAACATTATTAACTTAAATTAGATAAGGACGACCATCCATGTTACAACATTTGAGGAACAATGATGAGTGATCTTTGCTCACATCTTCCTTCTCACTGTAGCTACTATGCTGTGCTCAGCTTTATACTAGACAAGTAATACAGTACACCACTTGGCCACACACAGCTTGACATTTCTTCCACTCACTCATCTTTAGCAATACTCAGTACAGACTACAGTACTCTCTCTACCACACCTCCTCTTACTCCCCCAAACCTCCTTCCTTTCCTGTACTGTCTTTGGTAGTCATCATGTTATTCACACACTGTTGCTCTTTAGTGTAAGTGGCTGCTTTAAACTACATTTGTAAGATAACCACACAAGCACATAACTCTGCAGACACATTAAAATTAGATGGAAGGAGACAAAGTGTGTGGGTGATGGGCACACACCCCAGTTGTGTGTGGCCTTACCCTCAGTGGCAACTATTAGAGGATAATAAGCATAAGAGTATTAAACTAATCTTTAAGTGACAGTAAATACTAATATTCTTATAGGTAAAACTAACTCTGAACCTGGGTGGGTGTTGCCAGTCACACCTCAAACTACAGGAAATGACAAAATAGACAATTCAGCTCACACCCACAGTATAGATTACATGCTGATATTGCAGGAGTCGTAGACCCTCAGCAATTTGGCAACATGAAAACTTCCTCCACCACTCACTGTCTTGTCAGCTTTCTCGATTACATATACCGCCATCTCGAGAAACGAAAAACGTCTGTAGCTGTCGCCTTCATTGATTTCACTAAAGCGTTCGACCTAGTCGACCACGATATAATCATCAATAAAGCTATTGACCTCGGGCTTCGGAGAAGTCTTATACCATGGCTTACAGACTTCCTCAGTGACCGACGCCAAGCTGTACGCTTCCGAGGGGCTGTCTCCACCTTTCAGTCACTCACCTGTGGCATCCCCTAAGGCACCAAGATGGGACCACTCTGCTTCCTTATGCTCATCAATGATGCCCTAAGAGAAACCCCTGCTCGCTGGAAATATGTCGACGACTCCACCATTGGGATCAGCGTCAACAATTCTGCTCCCAACTATACCGCCCTTCAGGATTTATTGAACAGTCTCCAAAACTGGGCCACCAACAACCATGTCACCATCAACCATACCAAGACCATGGTTATGCACATCAACCTCTCCTCCGACATTGTCCCACCTCCTTCCATTACTCTAGGTCCGAACACACTCCAGGTTGTAGATTCCACGAAGCTCCTCGGCGTCACCATAGACAACAAACTAAATTGGAAACCACATGTCAGTGAAGTTATCAAATCCTCCAGTTTCCGTCTCCACCTCCTCCGCCGACTCAAGTCCCTCGGAGTTCCTGCACACGAGCTCCTCAGTGTTTACACAACATTCATACTTCCCAAGCTCACCTATGCCTCCCCCACCTGGTCTTCCTCCCTAAATGCCACACAACGTAAACACCTAGGAAAAGTGCAAAAGAGGGCATGCAAGATTATTCTCTCCCCTTCCTATTCCACATATCAAGAAGCGCTCAACACACTGACCATCACCACGATCTCATCTGCAAATTTGGTAAGAAGCTTCTACACCATCCCCGACACCGGCTCCTACTACCACCTGAGATCCCTAGTCCGAGAATTGCTGTTTGACACCACAACCGCATCCAGCCTGTACGTGCACGAACTGATCACTATAAGAACAGCCCAGTCCCAACCATTGTAAAAATTATCAATAACTTGTAATAAGTCAGTGTATTCACTCCCAGTAAACACTACTCCTTGCACTGTCACTATGTTGAAATGAACTGTAGCTTGAGCTTTTCTCCATCTAGTTATTATATGTCTTATTTGTGTCACTTATGTTACTTATATATTATTTGTAATTCGTAACCCATTCCCCAAATATGTAACTGTATATTTTCAGCCTTCTGGCTGCCAAGCTCTTTCAATAAACCGTTAATTATTATTATTATTATTATTATTATTATGCTGTATATATAGGTCCTCCAGCAGTTCTATACCATGCCGTACTGTACTGGCGGTTAACCACGACTCATGTATAGTAAGGGAAATATAATGATTAACAACCTCATGTTTCCCAGCCACACATCTGTCCTCACAAACCCATCAATGGTCTTGTATAACATCCCCATCCCTAACCTGGCACCTTTCACTCTACTCCAGATTAAAGCTGACCTTCCAAACACGTTTCTTAACTGGTTCCTCTCCAAAAATTATTTCCAACTACACCAGCTGTCTACAGCTCTCATCTACTCACACCCACAACCCTTGCTGATAGAGGCTGGTCTTTACAGGATTGAAAATGTTGCCTCCCATGGCTGCTAGAAACACAAAACTTAATGACTTATCTCTGTACTGTACTGTACTCACATTATACCAATATGTGAAGGTCAACAACTCAACTAAACAGGAAAAATTAACATTAAAACTGTTATGCATGGCGTAATATTTTTAGGCTCGTTAACCTCAACTTATGTATGTAAAATATTTTGTATAATTGTGTGTGAGCTGAGCTGGTACTTGATACAAAAAATTTTTCTGAACGTATGATTAACTATTTTTGCAGCTTAATGTGGGAGCTGTTTAATATTAGTGCTTTTAGCCCCCCGGGATAAGAGGTTTTGTCGGTCACTGGCCGGCCTTGGGAGTAGGAGGACGTCTCAGTTGTCAGTGGTGGATGCCTTTTCAAATAGGGTTTAGTTGAGTATTATATTCAATGCTGCTGTATTATAATTTATTGTGTGTAAAGTGCAATCAATAGTAGTATTCTTAAGCAGTTTATGGCTTATTTACTGTGCATATATTAGTTGTTTATTAAGAATTATGTCTATTCTTTATTCTCTTGGTTTAATTTATCTGTTCATGATGTAACCTACACACTTATTAAGGGAAACTTTTATTATTAAATTTGATTCAACCTTTCGTGGTGTGTATAATTCCAAACCTTCACTCCTGAATTTTGGCATAAAGTAAGAGGCTGTGGTTGAACCAATGATGACCAATTTGTGTTTGTAACATTCTCATTTAACATTGTTTGTTGTGTACTGAAGTAATATTAAATTTAAGTGATAAATATTAAGGACTAAGTTGTGCTGAATTGCCAATTTATTTTTTGTTGTTGTACCACATGTGTCCTCATCAGTATATTAATCTTTAACGTAGTTCAAGTTGATAAGTTATGGTATAATGAAACTGAAAACAAAAAGTTGGACTAAGCACATGGGAATTAACTTACAGATAAAAGTGTAAAATTCTAATCTACCTTTGAAGACACAAAGTCAACACATAAGACAGACCATAACAAATACATACACATTTTTTTCCATAACAATACAAACATGAAGTAAGACTACAGCTAATTGGTGTACTGTACTGTGCATGAAGGACTGATCCATCACCTTGGGTATCCCTTTTCTTATATACAGTAGTACAGGTCTAGCCTCTTGTAGTGTGAGTGACACAAGGTAGCCCCCGGCAGTGAGGACTACTGTACCACTAATCAAACAAACAGTACAGCTACCCACAGAAACCCTGGCCTTGAGAGAGGGACCTAGCAGATGAGTCTTGGGGCTACAGTACTGTAACCAACCTTTGTTCATCACTGGCTAACTTCCATGCTCCAGTACAGTACACATACCTCAGCCCAGTTCAGCTCCACAATGAACTCATAGGGAGGAGGGAAGATTGTGGGTCTCCTTGTCCTGAGTTAACTATAATATCAGACATCCAGGATAAGTCCTCCATACGTAACCTCAGGTCAATCCAAGGTGACCCCATGTACCTAAAGCAAACTACAGTACGTACGTGAGAGGATGTGGCATGTGTAATATTCCAGAGGGGAAGTAACTACATAGCTTGAGATGGGAATGTAAAACTAACCTTACTAAGAGCCCAGTGTTACACAGTTCTCCCACACTACCTCCTCATCCAGGAAGTGCCTCACTAATGTCACTGCCAAGAACCAGGTGTCTCTCTGTAGATCAGTCTTTAGGTACTGTAAGTGCCTCACTATGTTAAGATGAGTCCAAGAACCTTCCCTTGGTGTGAGGCCTGACTGCTTTAGCCTAATTACTCCTTCATTATAGACACACACACTCTGGAAGCTCCATGTTTAGATCTATGGTTTAGAAGTGCCAGTTGATTAAACTGCTTTTTTATTCTAATATAATCACTAATGCTTTGACTAGATGTAGAGGATGATGAGACCCATTGCTCTTCCACACCTTTCAGTAAATGGCTTACAACTGTGAGTCTTATTTTGGGATGAGAATTTATGACTCGGCCTAAGACTAGCCTATGTAAGAGAAGGCATGAAGGACGTGAAAATGAATGCACAATAGCCTGGCCATCACTTACTGTAAGACAACTACCCCCCATCTGGTGTATAGACACACGAGAAGTTGAAGTCTGGCCAAGACTCTAGCCTCACCTAACAGTTAGCCTAATAAGTAAGTGATTCTTCCAGATGAACCATAGAACTTACTGTAGGATCACAATTAGAGGAAGACTCATCAAGGTAAGGGTACAGTCTGCAGCATTAGTCACAACACAATACTTAACTCCTATAAAGATTAAAATCAAGAAAGCAACAATACATTGTGAACTTTGTAATAAATTCAGGAAAGAAGTTTTCTTCACAATCTTATACACACACACACAGTCCTATACATCCAGCTTAAACATGAAGGGAAGACCAGACACATCAATCCTTACAACTTATTCACCTTCAATTATTTTCTCAACTGGTCAACCTTTATAAAGATCAGACGACAACACGGTCAAACTTACCTCAGGTCACGACACAGTACATATTGCCAGGACTGACTATACCATGAGCAGGAAGCAACAAGTCAACAAATTAACACACTCACTTCTAACCTTTACTATACACTGTACCAGAGTTGGAGGCTTCCTCACCCTCAATTGAACCATCCTCCAAGTGTATAGTTTGTGTTGGTATTGAAGTACTGTACAGTCACTCCAGTTTCTTCTTAAGACCCATAACAGCTCAGGAAGGAATTTGCTCTTTTCACTGCAAACTTCCTCACAAAATAATATATCTGTATCTCACAATTCTTAAGCTGAGGCCCAAACAATCACTTGGAAACAACACTATAATGACAACAGTATCATTCAAACTGCTCTCACACACCTGACAAGAGTTATGCCACTTTCGTTGGGAGAGAAACATCCACCTTTGTGGCACAGGTCTAAACTGATGTTTACAGCACTTACATAATCTATCTTAGCTAGGTCAAACTGGATGTTTATTTCTTAAGCTTTAAAGGGTGGCAGATATCATGTGATGTTTAGGTCAGGTATACCCCGTCCTGGATGGACTGCGCACATAAATACATTCGTCTTCTAAGAATTAAACCAATCCAAACCTTATGTTCTCCCATAAAAACCAGACCTATCCACCTGAACAAGACTCTGAAGGACTGGTCCACTCTTCACTAACCCTAAAAAGAACTGGAGGGTTTCTCTGGGTATCTTGTACAGTACTGATACATACACACAACCTAAGAATGGTGGAGGACAAGGTCATCAGACACAATAGGGGCATTAAACAGGCCACCAACTCCCTTCCTTTCTCAAAATGGTAAAATCAACTTAGCTTCCTTTAACACTACATTCAGCCTGAGCCTGTATATCCCTACCTCTTGGGTCAGGCACCTGTGTGGATAAAATACTATTTGAAAGGACAAGCCAAGTTATAAACACAGTGCCATAGTGTAAGGTCAGTGTCACAAACAAATGTCAGATGAACCAGTAATTGGATAGATGATGAATGAAACAAATTTTAAAACCACCTGAATCACCTGAAGGCTGAAAACAATCTTACTGTGCTAACAAAGTTTTCAAGGAGGTATATGACACCACTGTAAAGCTCCTTAAGTGCTATACAGTACACTAGAAATAAGCATGACTTAGTTCCTCAAACTGAGCTGTCCAAAGAATTATCTGCTTCTGGTTTATGACATATGAGAAGAATACAGTTTACTGTGCGAGCTGCTCTAGCATCAAGCATAATTTGTGCCTCTCAAGCCCAGTTCTAGGGTTCAGGGTTAATATGAGAGATCTGAACCACTGTGACTCATCGCCGTCAAGGGTCAGCCTGTCTTGGGGGTACATTACAGTACCCAAGTCTCATCCAACATGAAGCCACAAAAACATCTAAGTGACATAAACAGTTCCTTGACCATTAAACATCTGGCAGCCTGTCAAGTTGTAATAAAGATAAAATATATCATTAACTCTGGGGAATAATTAGGCCATTGTAATCATGTATGAACCACTGGTCTTAACCCAAACTAAAGATGTGTTTGTGATAAGACACACCTTCTCTTGCCTGAACTATTAAGTACAGTACAGTACAGTGCTATACTGTACTGTACATTGTTGTAATGTACTGTACAATACTGTGCTGTACTGTACAGTACTTTACAGTACTGTACAGCACAGCACAATACAGTACAGTACAACACAGCACAATATTGTACAACACAGTACAGTACAGCACAATACAGTAACGTACAACGCTTTACAGCACAGCACAATACAGTACAACACAATACAGTACAGTACAGCACAATACAATACAGTACAGTACAACACAATACAATACAGTACAGTACAGCACAGCACAATACAATACAGTACAGTACAGCACAATACAATACAGTACAGTAAATAAGAAGGTAACAATATTGAGGCAGATATGTGTGACCTCACCTTCCCAGAAAATACAAATAAATAAGAAATGCTAGAGTAGAGGACAGATGGACCGATGATAGTACAGTGAGGAACACCACACTGTAACTTGTTGTACCTTAGGGTGAGGAACACCACACTGTAACTTGTTGTACCTTAGGGTGAGGAACACCACACTGTAACTTGTTGTACCTTAGGGTGAGGAACCCCACACTGTAACTTGTTGTACCTTAGGGTGAGGAACACCACACTGTAACTTGTTGTACCTTAGGGTGAGGAACACCACACTGTAACTTGTTGTACCTTAGGGTGAGGAACACCACACTGTAACTTGTTGTACCTTAGGGTGAGGAACACCACACTGTAACTTGTTGTACCTTAGGGTGAGGAACACCACACTGTAACTTGTTGTACCTTAGGGCGAGGAACACCACTGTAACTTGTTGTACCTTAGGGTGAGGAACACCACACTGTAACTTGTTGTACCTTAGGGTGAGGAACACCACACTGTAACTTGTTGTACCTTAGGGTGAGGAACACCACACTGTAACTTGTTGTACCTTAGGGTGAGGAACACCACACTGTAACTTGTTGTACCTTAGGGTGAGGAACACCACACTGTAACTTGTTGTACCTTAGGGTGAGGAACACCACACTGTAACTTGTTGTACCTTAGGGTGAGGAACACCACACTCTAACTTGTTGTACCTTAGGGTGAGGAACACCACACTCTAACTTGTTGTACCTTAGGGTGAGGAACACCACACTCTAACTTGTTGTAACTTGGTTGTAACTTACTAAAGTAATAAGGTGCACACTGCCCCCTTGTCTACAACTACTGTGGATGAGAACTACCCTCACAAAGTACATTAACAGTTACACATAAAACAAATATCAACTAATAAATTAAAATACTATAAGGTGCAGTGTGCATAAGGGGAGTCGTGTGATAACAATTAATGCAGCGCAGACATACACGAAGGCACCACATCAACTACTGAAACCTAAAACTATTGCTCCGTTTCACCCCCCAAAAAAGTGTTTACAAAAATGTTCCACCGAACAAAATGAGTGTTTGAGCATGCAAAGAAAGCATGGTAAGCATGCACCTCTACCCCTGCATGAGGCATTACCAGGACAGCTACACTACACTACAGTATAGGCTAAACACCCTGTGTGCCGTTCAGATTCTGGTTCCTGGAGGAAATTTTGTACAGTACAGTACTTAAGTGAGACTCATTAAGTATTTTTATATAAAGTAAAGGGATGATGACACACTGTTTGCCAGGACAACACACATTTGGTCTTTATGTAATAATAAATATTTTTCAAAGGCCAGAAAAATTCTGTAAAAGCTCTAAACTGAGGTAGTCTCTACACTCCCACAGTATGTCTTCTGGGTTTGGTGCATGTGTTCATGACTCTTCAAAACCCTGGCATCTCTCATCTACTGTATATTTCACTTAAGAGTTTTAAAATACTTGAACAGAGATTTTTCAGTCCAGAAATCAGAATATTAGTGTCTGAAATTTAAAACTATGATGTGAAAATTCCCATTAGTAAAACACATATTATTAACAACAGGATCTAATGTACAATACAAACAGTATACAGGTATATATATATATACTGTATATATATAGTCCTCAAACATGTGCTGCATAAATGAGATACAGCAAATAAAGTGCAACAAAGGATTGATAAGGAGAAATTCACAGGTATTAAACAAATTACAAAATACAGTACTGTATATCTGTATTCCAATAACACACACACACACTGTTGATTCGAGGGTGTCTGTTGCATCCCTCCTCCACGTATCGTACCATCCACCACTATATTACAACAGGCACAGATGTAAGAGACAGCAATGAACTGAGAGAAGAGACACAACACAGAACTGACCCGTGATGGTGTGGAAAATGGCCGTTAAATAGTGATGGTTAAGGTGATAAAGAAGAAGAGTCTGTAGTTCCCTGACAGCTACAGAGACAGACAGACACTGGTTATGACCCGGGAAATTATATATCAAGAGGATCAATGGAGCCAGCTGTGATAAAAAAATACTTGCAATTAATTTATTTTTATACCATTTACACATGTATGGCATTTCCCGTGTGTGTGTGTGTGTGTGAGTGTGTGTGAGTGTGTGTGTGAGAGAGAGTGTGAGTGTGTGTGTGTGTGTGTGTGTGTGTGTGTGTGTGTGTGTGTGTGTGTGTGTGTGAGTGTGTGAGTGTGTGTGAGTGTGTGTGTGAGAGAGTGTGTGTGTGTGTGTGTGAGTGTGTGTGTGTGTGAGTGTGTGTGTGTGTGTGTGTGTGTGTGTGTGTGTGTGTGTGTGTGTGTGTGTGTGTGTGTGTGTGTGTGTGAACAAGTGTTATGTAAAACCAACATAATAGGATAGAGTAACATTTGTTGAAGTAATACTGTACATTATATAGTGAGACAACATTTGCAGGAGACAAGTGTACGGTGTACTAGAGAACTGTCTCAGGTTCAGTGTTCGTCATGCAACGGTGTTTGGGGGAGAATAATGTTCATCTCAATGGTCTGCAGACTCGTTCTACGGACATCTAAAATAACGCTTACCTGACTCCGCTGTATCTGCGAGAGTCTGCGGTGGACAAGGACGGCGAGATCTTGTGGAGGCCGTAATATTTCTTCGTGGTTATCCATGAGGAAGGAGACTATGCGGAGCGACAACACTTCGTCGTAGTCCACTTCTCGGTCACACAGGAGGATGCTGCGTGTGAAGGTGTTCAGTACCTGTCGGGTGACCTACATTACATGGCTGCTGGGGACCTTTACCTAACATAATACATATGAATGAAGGTAAACCAATATGAGGAAGAGAAACAGGTCCTTCTATCCCTTACCTGCCCCATCTATGCCACAAGTCATACACACAATTATGAAGTTAAGAATATCAGAAAGAGAAACATCATTATCCTGAAGATATACTGTATAACGAAATTGGTAAAACTATGCAAATAATGTTTAACAAATGAATAATTTAAATATTTTCTTCATCTTTATTTATTTTACTGTGAGAAGACTGAAGTGTTTAGTATCCCAGTCTGGTCTGATGTCAGTAACAAGAATAAATGTTAAATGGATAAGTTCAGCATTTGTTCTGTAGATAAAACCTCATTAATGTAAAATATGTCAAAATGTTTATATGAGAAGTGCAGTAAACTTATTGTTGATGCAACACTACCATATGTGTTGGCTGGGTCTCACACTACATCACCACTATATGTGTTGGCTGGGTCTCACACTACATCACCACTATATGTGTTGGCTGGGTCTCACACTACATCACCACTATATGTGTTGGCTGGGTCTCACACTACATCACCACTATATGTGTTGGCTGGGTCTCACACTACATCACCACTATATGTGTTGGCTGGGTCTCACACTACATCACCACTATATGTGTTGGCTGGGTCTCACACTACATCACCACTATATGTGTTGGCTGGGTCTCACACTACATCACCACTATATGTGTTGGCTGGGTCTCACACTACATCACCACTATATGTGTTGGCTGGGTCTCACACTACATCACCACTATATGTGTTGGCTGGGTCTCACACTACATCACCACTATATGTGTTGGCTGGGTCTCACACTACATCACCACTATATGAGTTGGCTGGGTCTCACACTACATCACCACTATATGTGTTGGCTGGGTCTCACACTACATCACCACTATATGAGTTGGCTGGGTTCTTTTTATAGGAAGGTGCCAGTTTTTATAATTGAACTCTCAGGGAAAATTTGGTCCAATCTCCAAAAGGTTTCTCAGGAACAGAACTCCTTCATAAAGTGGGGAATGCCTGTACTGAACTCCCTTACTATTCTGAATACTCTACCTCACCTGTACTATTCAACTCGTCCACAAATGCATCCTGTTCACGTTTCCTGACCACTCACACACAAACACATTCAGTGTATCTCCAAACACAAGTATTCTCTCTCTTCCCACATCCACCAAGCAGGAGACCACCACCTAGTACTACACTTTCCTGCTCACTAAACTTTCATGCTACAACTCATCATTTTCTTCTTCACTTAGCCCAAGCTGTGAGGTTCATGCTGACAAGGCTAAAAAAAGAGAGAAGAGAGAAAGACTAATTTTGAAGTAAAAATAGATGTACTAAAACAGTCGTTGAAGGAGAATGAGCTGTACAGCACACACGAGCAGAGAACTTGGCTTACCAACTACTACAGTAGGAAATGATGGTTCAGCAGGAGGTAAAGTGAAGGTTAAAACACAACAATATGATGGTTCAGCAGGAGGTAAAGTGAAGGTTATAACACAACAACATGATGGTTCAGCAGGAGGTAAAGTGAAGGTTATAACGCAACAACATGATGGTTCAGCAGGAGGTAAAGTGAAGGTTATAACACAACAATATGATGGTTCAGCAGGAGGTAAAGTGAAGGTTATAACACAACATGATGGTTCAGCAGGAGGTAAAGTGAAGGTTATAACACAACAATATGATGGTTCAGCAGGAGGTAAAGTGAAGGTTATAACACAACAATATGATGGTTCAGCAGGAGGTAAAGTGAAGGTTATAACACAACAACATGATGGTTCAGCAGGAGGTAAAGTGAAGGTTATACCACAATATGATGGTTCAGCAGGAGGTAAAGTGAAGGTTATAACACAACAACATGATGGTTCAGCAGGAGGTAAAGTGAAGGTTATAACACAATATGATGGTTCAGCAGGAGGTAAAGTGAAGGCTATAACACAACAACATGATGGTTCAGCAGGAGGTAACTCACCAGAGCTCGGGTGGATTGTTCCTGGTCGAGGCTCAACTTGTCATTGTTGGACATCTTGCTCATCATGCGCAGCAGGAGGTGCAGCTTCCTGCGCCGGACTGGAGCTAACAGCAGCAATAGTAACTGAATAGAACCGACAGCAACATCCTTACCCTCTCTTGTTAAAAGCCCTAGAAGTAAACAATACTCAGTCAGGGGTGTTTTACTACCTCAGTTCTCTACCACTAACACTTCTTTACTAAAATTAACCAAGAAAACTAGTCAGTGTAAGACAGTTGTAACACAGTATACTTAAAACTAGTCAGTGTAAGACAGTTGTAACACAGTATACTTAAAACTAGTCAGTGTAAGACAGTTGTAACACAGTATACTTAAAACTAGTCAGTGTAAGACAGTTGTAACACAGTATACTTAAAACTAGTCAGTGTAAGACAGTTGTAACACAGTATATGTAAAACTAGTCAGTGTAAGACAGTTGTAACACAGTATACGTAAACAATTTAATGGCTATATATCTCCAGTCTGAAACACACAATCACTTACATTATCAGTAAAAACAAACAACAACTCAAGCTTCACACCAAAAGTCTTCCAACCCAGGAATATAAAGACTTAGTGAGCCACATGCCACGACCACCTCAAGTGTCCCACCACGGCCACCCATCAGGGATAACTTCAGTAACCTTTCTCTTAGTAACTACACAACTAAGAGTAATTCGTTACATTAGTCTTGATAAACATGCTGTTTTGTTAATTACCACACCATGCTAACTATTAACCTCAACTATTACAAATGGTTCCTGTGAGTTATGGAGGTCTCAACAAGCCATGCTGTTGCCAGGTGGAAGCAGTGCAATTAAACAATGGTGCCCACTCCTTTAACCTTAATTAACTGGTCTTTCAATTTACTTTATAATAACTTACAGTGTGTGTAAAATGCACTACAAATATATGGTATACAAGTAGTCCCTAATTTACAAAGTTTCAGTACAGTAGTAGCAATAGTACACCTGACCCTCGTTTTATGCTATGATTGCCTTCTGCGACAACACGGCAAAATAGGATTCCGCATATAGTCAATACTTAATCTTATGGGGAAAATTAGGATATTTTCCACAACTACTAAAAGTCAACAGTAATGCAATAAAAGTTGAGGAAAAATCATTACAATACAGAACTCTAATGTGGGTTAGAAACTAAGATAATATCAAACTATAAACTAAGACATGAAGAGCATGGGTGTGGAGTGGCTGACTCACCACTCCAGCTGGCTCCTGTGACGTCACATACAGCGCCGTAGACACACATACACTGTGCCACGTTTCACAACTATTTCTGGAGCATTAATGGTATAAAAGTTGAAGAAAAATCATTAAAATACTCTAATGTGGTTTAGCAATAAATATAATATAATATAAAACTAGTGCACCATAACTTCTACAGAACGCATTATTGGGAATCTTTTACACATAAAATGAATTACAGGTAGAAAGAGTGTCACTGTATAAACGTGAATGATGGGCATAAAGCGAGGGTCCAGAGTAGTAGTACTGTTTCAAGTAAAAGGCAACATAGCTGGCAATTCCAAGTTTTCGTAGCACTGTTAAGACCACGGCCTGTGGAGGTGGGCGGCTTCGTAGTGCAGAGATGTTTATAAAAAAAAAAAAAAAAAAAAAAAAAAAAAAAGATGGGGCCCAGAGAAGCATATCCTTACAATGGCTGTGATTTTGTATGTACAGACCTATAGTACAAGATGTATATGCATACATACACACCAGTATTAATACAAGGACTCACACTACAGGTTACTGTTTAATGGATAATTTTAGAGGATTCCAAAAACACCCGCTGACGATTTAGGCATGAAAAACATTTTTACTTGTGTAATGGAGTTATTCCTGCTGATCACAGACAGTGGTGGTGAAGTTTGGGAAATGCACTGCCAAGACCCACATAACATAGTAACGGTTTATGTAGTGAGATTACATTACAACCATTCTGCTTCCACCTTAACTAGCTGTAAATTACTGTAGCATAAGTCGCAGCGCAACTGAATGCAGGTCAGGTACCTACAATCTGTGTCAAGTAAGATTCCTACTGTCCATTGATATCCAGTGGTGGGCACGGTTCCGCTAATTAGCAAAGCTACCTTTCTCGTTAGCGTTTTCGCTAACTTTGGAAACCATTAGCGGACCAATTAGCTTCCGCTGACAAAATTTATACATGTTTGTTCCTGTCTGTTGTAAGGTGTGACCCCGCGACGCGTGTCTCCAACAGCCAGTCGGGCACGCTTGGCTGACTGCGTGTTATTACGTGCAAAGATATCTTGAGGGCCAAGAGAGCCACCCTGTCAGATAGCAACTTTGAGAGGCTGATGTTTATGAAGACCAACCAGCATCACGTCGAGGCGATGGAGAAGGCCCAGCCACTGCAGCCGGAGTGAATGGAATTTTCTGAATATGAAAGTTTAATACCTTTTTTTACAGTAAATAAAGACTCCGTGTATGTTGAAAGAATCATAGAATGTAATTATAAACTAATGTATAATTTCATTTCTCATTTATTTGTTAATTTAATTAGGATTTTTTTATGTCAATATACTTGGTTATGAGAAGTACTGCATAAGTTCATAACCAGGATGTCATCCAAGGTGTGCGCCAAATTTTTTTTTCTAAAAACTTACTTTTCATTAAAGTTTAGAGTTTTCTGTTTATTTACATGACTAAGACCAACAATAAGTTATATAAAAATGCACTGGTATAATGTGTATGTGGTTGGTATTGCATATTTACATAAATAATGAATAAGGCCGATAGGTTGTACGAGAATGCAAATTAATCATTTGTGAAATTGTGTACAGTGTACACCTTGATAAGTTGATCATCATCTAATCTTGGCATGATGCTATTTGCTACCTATGCTATACATTACTACAGTTTTTGGATTTGCTTAATACTTTTTGTCTTTTCGTACAGTAAATAAAGATTATAAAGTGTATGTTGAAACTTGAATGTAAACTAATGTTTAATTTCATTTGTTCATTTAATTATTTGTGTACACCTTGATCTTTGCATGCTATATCTTTTTGGAAAGCTCTATGTCCAAGCTACAAGACAACATATGAAAATTTCAGCTCTAGGTCTGTTTGTAAGGGTTTTAGAGCCCCCCCCCCCCCCCCCCCAAAAAAAAAAAAATAAAAACAAGATAAATTCATAAAATAAAAGTTAGCGTTAGCTTCCGCTAATTTTTTTAGCAATTTAGCGTCAGCGAAGTTAACTTTTTAGTTAGCGGATTAGCGGTTGGCGAAGCTAACTTTTCGTTTAGCTGTGCCCACCACTGTTGATATCCTCATTAACCTCAATAATTGGTGCAGAAGTCTTCCGGGAATGAGAAATTTCTGGGACGAGATGAATCTCTCAAATCTAGAAAATCCCAAACCCGCGAAATGTTTCAGGGTGCCGGGGAAAGTTTTCCCAGACTCTCATCATTTGAATAACAACACGAGTGTTTTAGGCAATGGCGTCTGTTTATATGTGACCCAAGCTGACCCAGAAAAACAAGAGAGTAACACTTGATGGGATTTATCATTTCATATTTTGGATGCCAATGGATTCTGGGTGATCAGACTTTGGAAGTACATCCTGTATAACTGTAGCAAACTCTTAATAACTCAGAATTTGATATCTCAAAATGGCAGTAAAATATTCAACTGTAAATTATTTTTTACATAAGTCACAATATTCCATGATGTGGTGACTCAATGGTGTAGCGTGTACAACTCATGCACAATACTTGGTAGGTTGAGCCGCCCCCGACGACTGCCCGGCTCAACTGTGTGACGTCACCCAGAGGATATTTTGTATATGGAAGAAGTTATTCTTTGTGGACAAAATAATATAATACTGCACCAGTAAATGTGAAGATTAAATAAAAATAACACTAATATATAAACTAAAAAAAAAAATTGCATTCCCATTTGGTAGTCATTTAACACAGGTCACCAGACAGAACCCCCCGCTGTGTTATACCTGGTCAGAGCCCCGGCCCCATATATTACAAGTTGTCACGGGTTTACTGTGTACGGCAGCTTAAATATATCGGTTTTATCCATAGAGCAGCTAAATAAATTAACTGGAGAGGGAGACAAATGTCCACCTCACCCAGTACATTATCTTGACACTGAAGAAGGCTGTGTCCTGTGTGGGTTAATAGTGAGTTAGTTACAATGAACCACACCATTTAGGGGGATCCACACACACATATGGTATATATACAGTATTATAACTTAAGCTTCAACAGCACTTGACTTAAAGATGACAAATGCTCAACAAAATGTTAAGTTATATAATAAATGAGCAGCACAGTTAAGTATTTTAGTCTATTAATAGGAAGGAAGATGTAAGCATCACCAGCATACCAGGCAGACAAGCTTTGCTCCCATAGTAAAACTCGATCCCTTTCCTGCGGCCGATCAGACGCTTACTTGGGGAGGAGTGGTAGTGACGCCACACTCCCCCCTCGGCGTACGGGGGCACCTGTCCGTAGGGGGTGCGGTCGGCCCAGCGGTCACTCAGTTCGTTAGCAGAAGATGACAGCTGCTTGGAGAGGTCTGGTAGGTTCTCATAGTTGTGCAGCCTCTGTAGTTCTGAAATATTTAAACTTGTGGATTAAAACCCAGAGGGAGAAAACAAGTAATAATGACAAATACGAATAATAAAGGTATGAATTAAATGATGGTTCAAGAGTGCACTTGAGAGACAGATTGTGTACAGGATGTGTGTAAGCCTCCCAGCCTCCTCTCACTGGAGAGGTCTGGGTGAAAAAAATTGCCTTAGTATTCTGTTTGTCATGTAATTTTGATGTCAAATTATATATACAGCTCCTTCCCGACTTACGACGGGGTTAGGGACCCAAATCCAGGTCGTAAGTTGAAATGGTCTTAAGTCGAAAATGATTAAATAATACGTAAAAAATCTAAACTGGGTGTCTCCTTTTCTTCTCAGCACCACAAAACTTGCACTTTTAAGCTTGCCAGCCATTTTAAAGTGAATTACAAATGAAAATCTTGTCTGTGTGCTGATGTTGAGACTCGAAAATACGTAATTTGAAAAAATTTTGGTACGACCGAGGCAGGTCGTAAGTGCGGGTGGTCGTAAGTCGAGTAGGTCGTAAGTCGGGGAGGAGCTGTATATTTTTTTAGATAGTTTAATATTTTATATTATCACTGATAAAACATACACCAGTCAGCCTCCGTCCCTGCCTCCCCCTTCCTCCAACTCACAATGCCTCACACACAAAAGACTTTAAACTCTAGATGTTGTGGTGTTGGGGTATTAATTACAGTAATGAATAATAACTGGCCTAAGGTTAAAAATGCTTTCAGAGCATTTGAGGTGGCTGTAGGGTGGATGATTATAGCGCATTTTTTTTTCAGCTGAGAAGAGATGCCCCGCCCCCTTCTCAAGAGTTACAGCTGATTGTCTGTTGCAAACCTGTCCGATTTTGTCCTGAAGTAATGATGTATTTCAAAATGAGTTTATTTATGATCGTTGGGATGACCGTTTCTGACGAGAAAGATATTTAGCTAAATTATATAATGATACAGTGCATACAGTACCTTCATTATTTCAAACATAAGCACGTAGGAAATTTATCAGAAGTATAATGCGTGAATTAACTGTTAAACTTGGGTGGTAAATTCACGCTTTCGGAGGACACATTTATTATATACCTATTTTTTCCTACAATAAGGCATACTAAGACAAATTACCTATCAGTAATACTACATTATGCAAAAACAATATTTTTAAAGATCAGAATCACATTGAAATACAGCTCCTCCTCAACTTACGACGGGGTTAGGGACCCAAATCCAGGTCGTAAGTTGAAAATGCAAAAATAATACATAGAAAATCTAAAGTGGATGTCTCTTTTTCTTCTCAGCGTCACAAAACTCTCACTTTTAAGCTTGCCAGCCATTTTAAAGTGAATTACAAAAAAAAAATTTGTCAGTACACAGCGCAATCACTGACGTCGGGACTCAAAAATACGTAATTTGAAATTTTTTTGGTACGACTGGGGCGGTTGTATGTCCGGGTGGTCTTAAGTCGAGGATTACCTGTATTACACGGCCGTTAGCAGAGGCGGGAAAATACGAAGTAGTTGGCAGTCAGTTCAGTGGTGAGAAAGACACAGTAATCTCTTACCTTGGGACCGAGTTGCTGCATATATTCCTGCCATGCCGCTCACTGGCTGTACGTTCCTCGGTGGTAAGGGAGGACCTGCAGGGGTGTCGCTCCTACTGGACAGAGCCGAGTGGTACACACTACAGCCGGATGAAGATGATAGACTGTGGCTCAGACATCCATCCGGCGTGATCATCCTTCGTTTAACCGCTTCGGTCCGTGGCGCCGAACTCTTACTATTATAACCGTAGAGTGGGGAGATGGATGTGCAGCGCTGGCCTGGAAGGTAGGCGTCCGAGTGTGTGGCGGGAGGTCCGGAGAAGGTGTTGGTGGAGTCGACCGTGTCAACGCTGTCATTGGACGGCATCAGAGCCAAGTTCAAGAAGCCTCCCGACTTAGTGCGGAGATGACCCAGCCCCGGCCCGAGATCCCGGTAGTCCGATACACACGATTTGATGCTTCTCGTGTCCTCCTGGTTACTGCCGACGGGAGCAAGAGCAAGGTTCATGTAACCTCCAGATTTTGTTCTCAAATGGTCTAAAGCTTGATATTCACCGTCGTCGCGCTCCTTCTTATCTTTACTTCGACCGCTACGTTTTTTAGATGCAGAATCGTCGCGGACGTGTTTTCTTTTAATGGAATCTCTAATTCTACTCGCCAAACTCCGTGCAGGAACAATTTCGTTTATATTGTGCGCGCTGACTGACTCTGGGGAGCTGTGTGAGATACCATCTTCATTAAGGGCTTCCAAGTTTCCAGCCGATCTTGACCGATTCATAGGCGAGTGCATGAGTGCTGTCACGTACTCCCCGCTGGTGTTGGTGGACATTATGCTGGACTTAAATAAATCTGAAACTGTGGAGAGGTTCCTCAGCTCCCTGGTGGTGTCGGCCGCCGCCTCACAGGTCGTCAGTGATGGAGCAGCTATGCTTTTGGGTCGTGGTTTGGGCATTTTCTTTGCTCTGTCTCCATTCTTAAAATGTAAAGAATCAACTGATTTTTGTGGAATAATTCTGGTCTTTGGACTGTCAGATGTAAATGCAGTTTCAAAGCAACAATTTTGGGGTAGTTCAACAATATCTAATTCCTTATTGTCAACAACACCAGCAGACTCGGACACGACCTCCCTGCCGTCGTTCTCTCTCCTCACTCTCCTCGCGTGATCGTTAGTTTTAACAGAACGAACAGTTTCCGGTTGTCTCTGCATCGCAAACTCTTGCGGTGATTTACTCTGCCGGAGAAGTGGCTTTATATTTTCTTGATTCTCTGAAAGAAGTCCCAGACAACTTCCCTCGTGGCTCCCTTCCAGCAGTGTGGGGTACAAGTTATCTTCCTTAAAATCTGTGTAGTTTTTTAACCTTCTAAGCTTAAGACTCTGCAGCTTAGAGGAGTTGAGGGCAGAGTTACGCCCGACGGAGGGAGTGTGCGAGCCGCTGCCGAGGCTCTTGCTGGACCCCTGCCTCCTGAACACTCCACTAGCCTCAACATCAAGTCTCTCACCATTTACAATATTGTCATTGTCTGAGTTTGGGGTTGATGTCTTCTGCTGCTGCCCACATATGCTCATGTTCAACATTAGATCATCCACAGAATCGTTGTCGTTAAAGTTGTCCGGTCGGTAGCTCCCACCGCTGGAGGAGGAGGAGGAAGCACCGCCGCTGGAGGTTGGCGATCGGCAAGTTATGTCGAGGAACTCGGCGCCGATGTACATTCTAATAAAAGATTCGTAGAGCTCGTACGGAATCAGAGGGACAACCTGCAGGGACGAGTAACTTTAATAATAAACAAAACACTTCATTAAAAAGTTATTCATTATTTCACAGATGTACACTCACTCAAAATACCATCTTGACAATGATTATGTTAAGACGATATAATAACGGACCGAAGGTTTTGGCAACCCCACCGAGACAACAAGAGTCACAGTGTTCGTTCTTAAATACATGGACCCCCCCCCCCCCCCCTGGGTAAAGATAGCTCGAGTGACTGTTCATTAAATAACTGGGAACACAAGACCACGATACAGACCATATTGGTGAAGAAGTCACGGACGATCTTAAAAACATCTCTTTCAACCCCAGGATAGTTGGGGATGTTGCAACTTGTGTCTGCAACATTAGGCCCTGTAAGAGACAAGACACATTAGTTAGGTAAACAACAACACAAACATTATACAGTTAAGGAACAAGAAAATAATTATCCCTTGACTACATCTTAAATTATCCTCATCAACAAACTTCACTTACCATAAAACCAAATGTTATCAAGTTAACTACAGCACAACCACACACATGTATAGTTAACTACAACACAACCACACACATGTATAGTTAACTACAACACAACCACACATGTATAGTTAACTACAACACAACCACACATGTATAGTTAACTACAACACAACCACACACATGTATAGTTAACTACAACACAACCACACATGTGTATAACACACTTAGTTCTTTTAACTTTACATCATATCTATTTTAAAATCATTGTATTTCTTCCTACTACAGTACTGTATTATGAATAAACTACATCATATTTAGTTATTCTTTATTTCTTTATAAATATTTCACTTCTACAATGGGTCATTTTGCATCAGTAATCAACGTGTCAGTTATTATGAAAATACTACAAAATACATCACCATTTGCAGCCTTGCTTATCCATAATGGATATCTTAACACCCCAAGTCAATATTCATAAGTTATACCCCACTTATTTACAAATGGCAAACTATAATACCCTACAGTAATATTCACCCCACCCCCTCGAAATCGAGGATGGCCGGCCCAAGGGCCTCCTAGGCGTGAATTTGTTAAGGTGTAGAAGTTGTCACCAACACAACAACCACACCCTAAATTAACGAGCTGCATGACCCAGTGTTATGGAATAGTCCGAGAAGACCGGACAGCTCGCCAACTGCACCGGCTAGCCATTACCCCGGAATACGATCCGCAAATCGATTAACATTCAGGTTCCCAATTACTGCTGGGTAGACAGAGGCAAATGGCGTAAAGAAACTTGCCCATAGTTTCACCGAACTCGGGTCCGCTCGCTTGCGAGGCGAGGATGCCGACCATTACACCACAGGTTGCCACAGCTTCATCATAAGACCCACTTGACACACATGGGCGATTTAGAAATTAATGCAGTTCAATGGGACAGCAAATACACAAAAAAAATTCCTAAGCAGGAGACGGTCACCTCCAAGCCTGTACCTGCACTTCCAAACAATGGTGTTATACAATACACCGAGTATTGTAGAATTCTTCACGTGATGTACATTTTTTCCTGCACGACAGTTGTAGTGCATCTATGGTAGGGACCGGGAGTGCCTGAGTATTTTTGTTAGACGCACATGAACTGAAGCGTGAGAAACACGTCCGTGTGAACACATGCCTTCTCCTGCGGGGAGCTAAAATGTTCACGTGAAGTAGGCCTGAGTAAAGCCCTATGTTATGAACATGTGTGTGTGCGGACTTATTTTCTGCTATTCTCTTATATGCTCACATAAGTGTTCATACAGAATGTGAAAAAATTAAATAAAAAAAATACTATCTTAAAGTCTAAAACTAAAGAGAATAAAAATAACTTACATCAGCGGGAGTAAGTGAGGCAGAGGTGTGGGGCTGGGCCAAGCTGTGTTAGTGTTTTAACTTGTTATCTGGAGTAGATATACTGTCCGTATCTTTATTAATTCTGTTGCTCTGTTACACACAATCATTCATACAGAATAAATAAATAAAATAGATGATTAACCTAAGTTCAAAAACATAAAGGGAATAAACATTTCTTACATGTGCGGCAGTTAGCCAACGCTCCCGACCAGTTATAGTCTCACCGTGTTGCAGCTGTTAATAATAAGAGTAGCAGAGGTGGTGTCTTGTATTTAAAGCCTTCAGTCTCCAATACACTCTTGTAGTTCACCTTGAAGACTACAACTACTCTTCGTATGTGAGAACCCTGACAGGTAAACTATGACACACAGATACTTACAGTGAGCCATGCACTTCATAGCTGTAAGGATCCAATTAGGAAGGTCATCTGGGTGACCATCAGGGGCCAGCACCACACCCCTCGAGGTCACTCTGGTCATGTTGTGATGCACCCACTCCCCCTCCACCACTCTGGGGTCCAGTATGCACGATGTGTCACCGAACAATAAGCGTTCACACACTGAATCTAACCTGTCAAATACAGTACAGTAAAGACATCTTGTACAGTTTGTTTTTTACCAGTTCAGTCATGTTATATATTTATATAATTTTGTCCTATAAAAAACACTGCACTTTTAATTAGGGAATCTCAGCCGCTCCAGTCCCGTGTGTCTAGTGAACCTATTGCCAACTGCCAATGAAGATTTTTCTTTTATTTTCTTTAACCATTAGGCCCCGGGTGTCGTTTCAGAACATCTGCCTATTTTCCCGCCATATTTTTTATATTATTATTTTTGGAAAAGTTGATTTTTTCCTCGATTTAACCCCGCAGGTGTGTGTGTGTGTGTGTGTACTGCCAGCAGCGCCCTAACCCAGGGCTTAAGAGTTAACAGTAAATTTTTTTATTTATTCCTCACATTCATTAGTACAGTAACAGCCCATTTAGAATATGGCATTCCATGGGGGTCAATATACTATTGCATATAGGGAGAGGTGTTCCTGATGATGTATTTTTAGCCTATGAGATACAAAGTACAGGTGTACCCCAAAGATCCGACCATTATGAAATAGAGGCAGAGCTGTTCTGAATTTGGCAGGCGGTGGCATGGTGCGAATTCTTGTCACCAGAAGACTCTACACGCTGCCCTCACTCATTCCTGCCATCTTTACTCTTGTTTACACTCACTATGTGTCTCTGACTTCATGTCTTTACATTACCTCCGACTTAGTGTGTTACTCAATCATGCTTAACACCCTGGTTCCTCTTGTGCTGGGCAGCATGATGTGATGTGATAAGGTGTAATAAGAGTGGTGATGGACCAGCAAAGAGTGGTAGAGACTTGAACTTGCCACCCTAGACTGTCCTCAACACAGGTAAATAACAGTCTCAATTTATGCTTTACATTGCTTATTTAAGGTTTATTATGCTTGCTTTATGTCTGCTTGACAGTGTGCAGTAGAGAGACATCAAGGGTAGATGGGAGTTTTTTGAGGATGGCCGGTTCCTCAACCCCTGAATTTGTTCTATGGTCTTATGGGATATTTGCTTCAGTAATTGTTGATTCACTAACCAACAACTTTTCCTATTGTCTATATGCATTGGTTATTGGGGTATGCCTGTATACAGTAAAGTATTGTATATGAAGGATACAGGTATTAATAAACACAGATTATTACAGTAATATATATTTACTAATTAATGAATGACAAATAAGCACTATTGTATCAAGAATAACAGTCGTTTGATGAAAGAGGGTGAGACGCAGTGGGTGGGAGGGAGGGAGGTGGGAGCCAGTGGATACCATACAGCTCTGCTCTGGCTATAGTTAAGCCATCTCTGCCTCACTGAAATTATGATTTAGGTGGTGAGTGATAATAGAGGTAGTGTGATGATGGAGGTGGTGGTGGGGGAGGTGGTGGTGAGGGAGGTGGTGGTGAGGGAGGTGGTGGTGAGGGAGGTGGTGATGAGGGAGGTGGTGGTGAGGGAGGTGGTGGTGAGGGAGGTGGTGGTGGTGAGGGAGATAGTGGCTGGATTATCAAGGGGGCACAGTGATCAGGGCCTACGAAGGTTTAAGGGACCTATAATGTATGTGTTTTCACTGTGGTCTGGCCTATTAGCCTTCATGTTCCAACAGGGTAAAGGAAAATAATCGATAAAGTTGACAAGAGAGAAATAGATTGCAGTCATAAGTCTAAGTGATTATAAACATTAATTTAGTGCCTGTTTGGTTAGTGGTAAGACATCCTTTAAATCTGACTGGCCAGAAACTAACTATGATTGAGTAGAAGTCACAAGAGACTAAATAATCACAAATGAATACCTTTATTCTTAGACATACTGCAAAACAAATGTAGAGTTTTTATCAATCCTCAAAATAATAAGCAACTGAACCCAACCTACTATTCATACTGTTACCCATAGGTGGCAGCACGCACGGTGTTGGCCTGATGGTAAAACTTAGGGGCCTACGATAAAAAAGTGCCCAGGGCCTACAAAAACCTTAATTCGGCTCTGGATGCATCTCTTGGTGGCACTGCCAAGCTCCAACTGTTGTTCACCACTCGTTAGCTAGGGATTTAGTTATTATTTATATGAAAATGTAATTTTATTGTATTTTTTATTATATTTTGGTCGTAAATACGAATGAAATAAGGACGTGAATTGAATTGGGTCCGAAATTAACTAGGGTTTTAAATAAGGAAAGTTGGTGGTCGAACCATTGTTATCTGAGGCTTTACTGTACATTGATTATTTTATGATATAATGATAATAAATATACAAACACTTGAATTTAACTTACCACAAATGATGTTGAGGGCTGAGTTAGGTGAGGTAAGGTGGTGCTATCAGAGTTACTGGGAGGGACACTACTGGCTCCTGCCTCGCCCTGTACACCATCATCTGCTACAGGTCTTGCTCTTGGCGTTCACGGAGCATTTTGTCCTTGTACGGCTCCCTGTAGCGGTTGAGGCTACTCTGTATTTCTTTAGAAACCGAGGTTGCGTTCACTATCGGGATCGTTAGTGGCAAAGATTTGCAAAGTTTCCTCTACAAGCGTAAACCCTTTAGCCAAATGCTTTTTTGTCAACTCGAGTGTGATGGATGGAACTTCTTTATTGACCTCTCCTCCTGCAACTGTTCCGCCAGCATCAGACCCTCATTAGACAGGTCTTCTCTATGGGCCTCTAATAACTCAACCACATCATCTTGGATGACTTCTTCAGAGCCGACATTATTTACAAGTGTCACAATCTCTTGGTAAACTTTATTAATAGTTTCTGCTTGGGGAAAACCTTGAAAGTCGTTGACACACTCTGTCCATATGTTCTTCCACACACCATGCATAGTTGATGGTTTAATTTCATCCCACGACTCAGTTATGTTCTCCACGGCGTTCATCATGTTGAACTTTTTCCAGAAGTCCCTAATTCTTTGTTTATCCTCCCCACCAATTGCTGCTATGGCCTGTTTAAATGTTCTTCGTAGGTAATAGGCCTTAAAGTTTGTAATCATACCTTGATCCATCGGCTGGAGTGAGGCAGTTGTCTTCTTGGGTATATATTCCACTCGTACTTTATCAGAAAGATCATTTGGGTTAATTGGGTGGCTGGGTGCATTATCTGAGAGGAGCAAAGCTTTGTTGGATATATTTCTCCTGTTACTGTACCTTTCAACAGCAGGGGCAAAATAGATTGTGAACCAGTCTTGAAAAAGGCTCATGGTCAACCACGCTTCCTTGTTTGAATGCCAAATCACTGGTAGTTTAGGCTTGGAGTAACCCTTGGAAGATCTTGGATTTTCAGAATGGTACACCAGTAGGGGCTTTAATTTCATATCACCAGCAGCATTTCCTCCCAAATGAAGAGTTAGACGATCTTTTGAAGCTTTAAAACCTGGTGCCGACTTTTCTTCTTTGGAAATGAACGTCCTAGCAGGCATGCGCTTCCAAAAAAAGTCCGGTGTCATCCACATTGTGCACTTGTTCTGGTGTGTAGCCGCCTTCAGCAATAATTTTCTTCACCTCTTCCGGATATTTACGTGCAGCTTCTGTATCAGCACTGGCAGCTTCACCGACCATCTTAATGTTATGCGGTGCTTCTTAAACCTTTCAAACCAGCCTGTATTAGCCTGAAAAGGTTTTGCATCAGAACTTGCACCTCGTTCTTTCTACAAATCCTCGAACAAACTTTTTGCTTTCTCCTGAATGATCATCGGGCTTAGCGACACATTCTATGTTGTTTGGTCTTCAATCCACAAATTCAAATCTTTCCACATTAAGCATCACATCACTTCTATGAAAAACAACGTACGGCAGTTAAAGGAGTAGCCAATTGAGCACTTGACCTAATTTTGTCTTTATTATCAGGTATTGTGCAGACAGGCCTAATGTTTCTACAATCTGGCCAAGGTATTCTCTCTCACCAAACCTCCGTACAACATCAAGCTTAGTGTCCAATGTAATTCCTTTACGGGATCTTTTCGCACCGCTGCTTTCACTTGAACTCGATGGCTGCCTCTTTCCACTTATCTTGAATAAGGGTACACAATAATACAGTCCTTAATACAGAAGTATGTAAGTGTCGCGAGACCAAGTGCACAAGACCGCACGTGAGTTCAAACAGAGCGGGTTGGCGTGGCGAGTGTACAGTCTTGTAGCAACCACCAGGAAATCCACACAAAATAAATTTTTCTAATTTTTTTTTCTAATAGTAAAGTACCCGGTATTGAAAAAAAAAATTAATTTATAATATTTTTACCCAATATCCGTATTGGAGAATTTTTTGTCCGTATCCCAGATATATGGGTCATAATTTACAAAATCCTTAAGAGCGAATTTCCGTAACCCGGGGGGATGCCTGTACCGTTTCTCTTTTAATAATTGTTTCCCAATTGTCATACTGATTTTCTAGCAGGCCAGAGTGCTTTAGAGCCACAGTGAGGTGTAGAACTATTGGGCTGGAGGTGATAAGAGTGGTAGCTTCTCCAAGGCCGTCACCACCCACGGTTTGGCAAAATCGCCGGTCCGGCCCCGACGGTGCCAGTAAATCAGTGGTCGACCCGTACACAATGCCATTTAGGAACACATCCTTTGTTATAACCCAAGTATTTCTGTATATGGTAAATATGCCATAGTATATATTAGTGTTGTTACACAGTTTTAAGGTATTGCCACTTGGAAATACATATCACAAGTGCAAAAATTTATTAATAATAAATAAAAAACAGAAATTCCAAGAAAAATGTATGAAATTTATGGTGGATCAGGAAGGTTGGACCTATATATACTGTACACTGTAGAAGGGTCATTGCCAGCTGGGAAGTATGAAGGGAAGAAATTTAAGCATAAAAAATAAATTGACTAATGGCACAGAAGGATGAGCAGAGCATTAAGTCAACAGGAAGAAATGAGATGCTTGTGATCACCATCTGTGGCTACCACGTGTAGGGTGTGAAGTGGTGCTGAGTGTTACCCAAGTGGTGCTGGGTGCTGAGTGTTGCCAAAGAGGTGCTGGGTGATGAGTGTTACCCAAGTGTTCCACAGTGTTTAACCCTCTCATGGTCTTTCGACACAACTGTTGTTACTAAGCGCTCCTGTGCTAACACGACTCCTACCACTCAGCTGTATCCCACACTGAGAGTAACCCTCCTATAAGCAGAAGGGCCAGAACACTGCACCGGCCCCATCCACCACCTTAGTTCCTCCCACTAGCCTCATGGGCTGGCAGATGCATCTCTAAGGGTCTGGATCGCTCAACCCGGTGTCGACTAATATGAAAAAGTGGTTCCCGCTACCGTCGCAACTTGAGCCGAAAGACTGCGAGGAGGCGAGATTTCCGACCACGGTCAGGAGTACCAGAGGGTTAACTGTTCAGTGCATGGAACCATCTGGTGCTCAGCTCACACACTGTCTACTGCCAAGCTTGTTAAGATGTAAGAGTAGCAGAGAGGAGGACTGTTGTTAGCTTCAGAAAGAAACAAGGTCAAATAATCCTATGAAGCATGCAGAGAGACCAACTGTTAATATAAAACAAAGAAATGGCAGGTAAAGCTTAGTGTAAGTAAGCCTCATGACAGGAGCTACTGGCAAGATAAACAGTAATTAACAGGAATTAAATGAAAAGAAAATTCTGATAACAATATTTATTTTTATAACAATTTAACAAAAGCTACATTACTGGTATGTGACTGGGAATACTGCACTTAAGCTGCCATTTATCATGCTCTGAATCCTAGCCCCGACTTACTTGCCAAGGAGGACGTGTTTCCATACGTCATTTGTTTCAGCCTTGGACAGTTGCTTGGCTACTAGATGGCACTCCTGCATACCTCCACGATCTTTCACCTCATTAACTGCGTTCTCCCCAGAATGAATTGATGCCATCCTCTTGGGCCTGTTCTTGGTGCGCAGTGAACCTTCCCCCTCTCTCCCACCTTCCTCATTCTGGGTTCCTTTGGATGGCTGAAAAATAGAGATGATAATAATAATAATAATAATAATAATAATAATAATAATAATAATAATAATAATCAACAACAACAATAATAAACGGTATATTAATAGAGTTGCAGCCGGTGGCTGAAAATATACAGACTTACATTTGATTTAGACATAATGATATAATATGCATTGAATACATTTACAGGGCTATACAGTACATAAATCAGGATTTGTTTATTATTTTAACAATAGATGGGATGGTGCTGTTCTTATATCTATCGGTGCGGGCTCTTATGGGCTGAATTTTGTTGTAGCGGAGGACTGCGCGAGGTGGGTGGGGGGCTGCAGGTGGCGATGATGAGGGTGGTGCAGTAGTCCCCTGCCAAACCTTTCCAGTGCTTGGTGGTGGAGGTCACTGAGGGATGGCATTTCCAGGGTGGAGAGAGCGTTGGTGTAGCCGGAGTATTCTGCGCCAAGCATGATTCTGCAGGCCTTTTTCTGTACCTTCTCTAGCTGACGTTGTTGGGTGGAGTTGAGAGAAGACGACCAGGCTGGTGGCGCATACGTTAGTTTGGGGAGAATAAAGGCATTGTAGATGGTCCTCAGCTCTGGCGTGGGTGTCCCAAGTGACCTAAGTCTTCGTAGCATGTAGAGACGGTACGAGGCTGCCTTGACTGTGTTATTTACATGGGCCTTCCAGTCAAGTTTGTTGTCTATAGTTACACCCAGGAGTTTGGCAGACTGCACCAGCTGGAGATGATGGGCACCCACTGTGACTGAGAGTGTTTATCATTACTCGGCTCAATGTCGTCATGTTCTACGAGTGAATCTTGACTGGATTGTGAGCACTGTGGCTAAGACTTTAAGTAATTTATTTTTTGTGGAGTTTGATGACAAAGAGTAAAACAGTTATGAAGGAAATGGTATGTCACAATATTGGTGTGACTAACAACTCAACCTCACAACAGGGAACAGGTAGTAGGCAGCTACCAAACAGGGAGGTACTACCGCCTGGGCAGATAGTGGAAGCATAAAGTGTTGTCTAATGGTAGACCCTGCTGCCATATGTGACCAAGTCCCAGGTTGATGATCTGACTTTACACCTCATTAAAAAATAAATAAAATAAACAAACATACATTCATATATATATATATATACTGCATACAGTTGGGTCTTCATTTACGCGGTCAATTGAACCCGTGGAGGTCAGCGTAAAACGAGAAATGCATAAATTAAATAACAGAACATTTGGGATTAATTGAAATAGAGACTGGGCCGACCCCCAAACTCCACTTTTTCCCGACACAATACCTATGTTGTAGTAAAAATAACATCTTAATTTTATAATGGTATGCACACATAATTAATAATTAAGAGAAATATCAATAATATTAGGTTTTTCAAAACTTATGTTAGTAGAAAAGCTGGGTCGGCACACGTGGATGGCGGCTGGTTCCGAGGCAGAGGGCAGATTAGTTGCCCTGCGGTGAATCACTTTCACTACTCGCAGAGGTTTGCAGGGCCTCCCAGACAAACCCCTCAAAGTCCATATCGTCACTATCACTATCACTGACTTGGGCTGGCTGTGGTTGTGGTGGGTTGCGGGCGAGGAAGTCCTCAATACTACATTGACAACTAGCATTGATGTTGTCGTGATAGATCTGGATATACGGCTCCATAATTTTCGACAGAAAGTTATTAGACGCTTCATACCGATGCTTGTCCGGGTCGTTGGCAAGGATGAGCTTAATTTTCTCCCCCAACTTGATGATTCCCTTCACATAATCATGGCTTGGTCCAGGTAATTCAACGTTTTTCTCTGGTGGTGGGGGTCCCGCGGAAGCCGTTGTGAGGGGAATAGCAGGCACAAGAGAGAACTGTACCGGTATACACGGACTGAGAACAATGAGACAGGCCCTGCTAGGTCAGCGACTTCTACCCTCTGGTGGCAGGGCACGTCACGTTACATTAGACCAATCACAGCTAGCGGCAGAGGGAATGCGTGGCCCAATCACAGTCCGATACGTCACATAACGTCAGCAATAATGTAAGAGCGATCTAATGAGCACCACTCACCGCGGCGCTTCCCGCGTATGGTCGAAAATGGAACCGCTTGAATAAAAAATGGCGTGGAGCGTCTGGACCTCCAGCCACTCTCCGCATAAATTACCAAATTTACCGCGTACCGTAATTAAAGCATTTACATTCTAGCAAGGCACCGCGTAAATGACCAAAAGCATAAACAAAATCCGTGTAAATGCAGACTATACTGTATACAGGTTGAACCTCCCTAGTCCGGTACTGTATTGTCCAGCACCTCCCATCGTCCGGCAAAATTTTGGTTTGCCGGATGGCCGTTAGTACCCACGGTTCGGCATACCCTCTGTTTACATCTGGCCCTCGTGGAGTTTGGTGCGTTCCTCGGTATTTCAAGTGTTTCTGTAATATTTCACGTGTTATTTACCCTTAATATGCCTCCTAAGCCACCAGCAGGTAATACAGGTACAGGAAATGCTTCCAAATGCCACAAACACGTAGTATCTATATCGATACAACAGAAGGAGGAACTGTTGAAGAAAGTGGACAGTGGTGTATCAGTCCGTGCCTTATGTGATATGTACAATGTTGGATCATCTACAGTGTATGATGTCAAGAAGCAAAACCTTCAAATCCTTAAGTTGTATAGTGAATCTTGACACTAAAAAGTAGTATATGGATATGCATAAAACACTGAAGGACGGGAAAAACAGTGATTTAGACAGTGCTCTTATACAGTGGTTCAAACTTAGGAGCAGTGAATGTTTTCCTCTGTCGCGCAAGATGTTAATAGCACAGGCAAAAATATTTCACAACGAACTTAACCTGCAGCATGAGTGTGAATATTCCCAGGGATGGCTGCAAAAATTTAAAAAAAAGGCAAGGTATTAGTTTACACCATATATGTGGGGAAAGGGGAAGTGCAAATACTAAAGCAGGTGCTAAGTTCATCGAGGGATTTGCAGAGTATGTTGCACATGACAATTTATCCTCCGAGCAGATATATATAATGCCGACGAAACGGCGCTTTTTTGGAATCGCATCCCCGGCAAAACTTTGGCGCAAGAAACAGAAGTGGCATGTGTCGGCACGAAGGATGTTAAGGGCAGGGTTTCTGTCCTTGGTTGGTTTCTCAATAAAGAAAAGCCCAAATACTACATGAAACAAAACTTTGGATAATTGGTACAAAAAAGCAACAGAGACCAGTAAGCAACTCTCTTCAACTGAACATCCTACTGCATCTACTTCTGCTACCCCAGATGTCATCTTACATGAGGACCCAGACAATGACTTAAGAGTACCCACAAGTCACCCCAGCCGAGACCCCAGATGTAGTGTGGATTGGATATGTGTGTACGCACCTGTACTGTACATAAACTTGGGTGCAGAATCTGTAATCACTTTATATAAGTTAATTGATTTTGTTTCTTGTTATTTCTTTATTTCTTCATTTATCTTGATTTTTTTGTTGTCTGTATTTCTACTTTATTTTCATAATTTGCTTATTTAATTTTCAGTGAGTAAACTTATTACATTTATGTTTTTTTTGTAATTATTTTATTTCTCTAGTTCTTTATTTTTCCTAAGGTATTTGTTCTTTATTTTATTCTTAATTTACTGTAGATATTTTTTCCTTCTTTACAGGTGAACATCACCAATTTATGTACAGGTACCATAACTATTTTGTCATTTTAAGTGCAGAATGAGAATTATTGTTTATCTATTACAATTACAGTGGTCCCTCGGTTAACGAGTTACCTTTCATAAGATTCTTAACTTCAGTTAACGAGCAATCCCTTGATTAACGAGTTTCTTACGAGTCGACCTCCACATGTTTTTGCTTGCATTTGGCGGTCCACCAGCTGTAGTATTAGCCCGCCAATACAGTAATCGGTTTTAGGGCTTAAATTCCTTACTATTTTAGTAAATATCAAGAAGTTTATACTATTCAATAATTTAAAAGTTTAATATTAATATTTTTAGTAATTTTAACAATTATTGAACATAATTGAAGGTAAGGAAACTAGTTTATGCGTGCCATCCAGCCTGTTAACACACCAAACAGGCGTCAGTCTCTCTGTCTTTTCAGTGGAGGTAACATCTTGCTTGACTCTCTTCAACTAAATGCTTTTTTTCTGTGTTTGCAAGCAAATTATTGGTCATTTTGAAATTCATTTTACATAATGACAATATATAATGCAGTGCAGTGTTGATTTAAAGAAAATAATCGTGAATTACACCAAGAGTACTAAAATTTTATGGGTGAAATGGCACCATGGGGTGACTTCTCTTCCACCCCAATGCCTTCTCTTCTCCCTTCTCCTCCACCCCCATTCTAATTCCCATCATCATCATCCAGGAGCCTTCTACATACACACCTCAAAGTAAGTGTACTTTTCTACCTTTTTTGTTGAATTTAGGCAATTTTCGGCGAGCTGGAACCAATTACCCAAAAACACATTGAAATAATGGTTTTGGTTAACGAGTTTTTCGGTTAACGAGCAACCTTCTAGAAAGGATTGTGCTCGTTAACCGAGGGACCACTGTACACTGTACAGTGGTCCCTCGGTTAACTAATGCCTCAGTTAACGAATTACCTTCCATAAGAATCTTCATTTCGGTTAACGAACAAAAATTCTTACGAAAATGATTTGACATGCTTTGGCTTGCTCACCAGCTGGAAGATTAGTCCGCCAATACAGAAATCGGTTCTAGGGCTTACATTCGTTAAAATTGGAGTAAAAATGAAGAAGGTTGTACTATTCAATAATTTTCCAAGTTTTACATTAAATTTTTTAGTCATTTTACACTTATTTAACATAATTGCAGTACAGGGAACTAGTTTTTGGTGCACCCATCAGCCACTTCACTCACCCACCAAGGCCTCAGTTTGTGTCTCTGTTCAGTGGAGGAAACATCTTGCTTGTGGGTCTCTTGAACACAGAGTATTTTTACGTTTTTACAGTACAATTATTGGTCATTCTGAAATTGATTTAACATATTGACAATATATAGTGCAGTGCAATGTTGATTTAAAGAAATAATCTTGAATTACACTAAGTGAACTTAAAATTTTATGGGTGAAATGACGGCATCAAGCATGGGGTGACTCCTCTTCCATCCCCACTTCCTTCTCTTCTCCCTTCTCCTCCAGCCCCACTTCTAATTCCCATCATCATCATCAACCAGGAGCCTTCTACATACACACCTCAAAGTAAGTGTACATAACTGCATTTTTTTTTTTACTTTGTATATAATTTTCGGTGAGCTTGAACTAATTACCCAAAATTCTATTGAAAAAATGGTTTCGGTTAATGAAATTTTTGGTTAACGAACGACCTTCTGGAACAAATTGTGTTCGTTGGGGCTGGGCAAAAATCGTCAAAATTGGAATCGACGGTTCCGATTCTCTATGCCAATGGAATCGCTGGAATCAATTCCTCAAAGTAAGCAAATACAGTACAGGTATAGTATAGTCTGGATTTACGCGGATTTTGTTTACGCGTTTGGTCATTTACGCGGTGCCTTGCCAGAATGAAATGTTTTAATTACGCGGTAAATTTCATCATTTACGCGGGAAGTGGAGATGGCAGGGTGCACACAAGGTCGCCCAGTCATCAAAACATTACCAAGTTCTTCACCCACCACAGCTGGCCCAAGTCAGTGATAGTGAGGATATGGACTTTGAGGGGTTTGACAAAGAGGCCCTGGAAACCTCTGTGAAGGATAGAGATACAATTGATACAAGTGATACAGGTGAGGACCAATAATCTGCCCTCTGCCTCGGAACCAACCACCCATCCCCGTGTGCCCAGCCATCTTTTCTACTAATATAAGTGTTAAAAAACTTAATATTATTGATATTTCTCTTAAATATTAATTGTGTGTGCATACTATCATAAAATTAAGATGTTATTTTACTACAACGTAGGTATTGTGTCGGAAAAAGTGTAGTTTGGGGGTCGGCCCGGTCTCTATTTCAATTAATCCCATATGTTATGTTGTTCACTTTACGCAGGCCGCCGTGGGTTCAATTGACCGCGTAAAGTGAGGGTTCACTGTAGTCATTACCGGGTAGTTTCTTAATTAGAGGCTTGTATGAATGGTTGGACAAGAAGCAAACTGTTTCAAACACAAGAACCAAAATTGACTTTTAAGTGAAAAGGCTTTAATATCTTATATGTAAAATTACTTCGTTGGGTCGACGACGATATAATTTGTAAGTGTTTAAATTTTAAATACAGTAGAGACAGTTGTATGTAATGATCCTTGCTGTTGATTGAGACTTGAAGTTACTTTAGGGAGAAGCGAGTTATTTGTTGAGAGAGTTCTTACCGACCTGGCGTGAGTCAGGCTGGTTTCTGTCTTTTAAAGAAGTAAGAATTATTTAGTACGAAAGGATTTAGTTATTAAAAATTTTTTTATTGTAGATTAACAATATTATTTTGGCAGACATGATGCATTAGATTTAGGATCTAATTAGATAGTGTGTTCTATAGGTAATAAACATTAATTCAAGAGTACAGTATTTGAATAAAATAGTTTGTGAAAGCTTTAGTTATGTTTATCAGTTATTCAACTTTAATTATCTGTGTTCTTGTGGGTGTAGCATTTGTTACTTTGTTAGAACCTAAGATTTTAGGTTGTATTCAAATTTGAAAAGGACCAAAAAAAAAGATGGTTTTATTGCACCACTACAACCCTTTGTGGACGCTGTGAAGTTGTTTACTCAAGAACAAACTGTACCTGTTAAGTCTAATTGTCTTCCATGTTACGCTTCACCTGTTTTGTTTGTTTACGCCATTAACTGTACGATCGGTAATTCCGTATGAAATTGGGATAATAAATTTGAACATACAGTAGTTCTTTTTTTTTCTTGTGTTATGAGTTTAGTTAACTATAAGGGTTGGATGGGCCTCTAATGGTAAATATTCTTTGTTAGGTAGATTAATGGCTGTTGCCCAGACTATTTCATATGAGGTGAGACTTGCTTTAATTTTACTTTCCTTTATTTTTCTAGTTGAAGCTTTTTAATTTAGAGCTTTCTAATTTGTACCGATAGCGTGTGTTATTTCTATGGGTTACATCACCATTAGCTTTGGTCTGGTTTGGCTCTTGGTTGGCTGAAACAAATCGGACTCCATTTGATTTAGCTGAAGGTGAGTCTGAGTTGGTGTCAGGGCTTAATGCAGAAGAAGTGGTTTTGCATTAATGTTTATAGCTGAATATGCTAGAATTTTATTTATAAGAGCACTATTTGTATTATTATTTATAGGTGGAGCTCCTTCTAGACCCCTTCTTTATGCCAAGTTAGTAGGAGTAAGATTTGCTTTTATTTGAGTCCGAGGAACTCTTCCTCGTCTTCGATACGATAAGTGGATAGGATTAGCTTGGAAGAGATTTTTACTAATATCTCTCAATTATTATTATTATTATTTTATAGGAGTAAAGATCTTGTGTTATTGTTTTATAATTTAGTTTATAACTAATTTAATGTAAAGAAAGTTTAACGGCAGTTAAGACGTTTTAGTGTCCGTATTGATATTTTCAAAACATTTGTTTTATATAAACTAAACTGTCAGTCAAGGAGTTTAACTCATAGTAGAAGCGAAAGAGTTGATAATATAGTAGTAGAGGAAGTATACTACTGTTAAGATTTGGCCTGTAATTACAAAAGGATCTTCAACAGGCCGGGCTCCAATTCAGGTTAGTGGCATTACAATTAAAGATCAGAAAAGAATTTGATTTAATGGGTAAAAAGTTAGTCTTCCAAATTTAGAGACATGAGTATAAGGTAAAATTATTAGAATTGTGATTGATAGAGCCAGTGCAATGACTCCTCCTAGTTTGTTTGGGACTGATCATAAGTAAGACGGCGTATGATACAAATAAGAAATACCATTCAGGTTGGATATGAGCAGTGTGTCACTAGCTGGGACAAGATTATCAAGATCTCCAAGGAGATAAGGGTTGAGAAGGGTTACTAAGATGAGTGCAGTTAATATAACTATAAACCCAACAACATCTTTAAAAGTAAAATAAGGATGAAATGGAACTTTATCGATGTTTCTAGTAATTCCAAGAGGATTATTGGCTCCAGTTTGGTGAATAAATAAAATATGAACAAGAGTAGCAGCTGCCACTAAGAATGGTAGTTGAAAGTGGATTGTAATGAATCGGGTTAGTGTTGCATTATCTACTGCGAATCCGCCTCAAAATCATTGAACAAGTTCAGTTCCAATATAGGGAACAGCAGAAAATAAATGAAAAATAACTATTGCACCTCAGAAGGATATTTGACCTCAAGGTAAAACACATCCTAGGAAAGCTGTTGCTATAACTATAAATAAAATTACAATCCCTACTAATCCACCACAGAAAAATATGTAGGATCCATAACGTATACAACACCCAATGTGTAAGTAAAGACGGATAAAGAAAAAAGAAGCTCCGTTTGCATGAAGAGTCCGTACAAGTCGGCCATAGTTTACATCTCGGCGGATGTGAGCAACGCTAGAGAAGGCTAAATCAATATGTGCAGTGAACTGTTTAACAAGAAACAGCCCAGTTACAATTTGAACTACTAGACATAGGCTTAATAAAGATCCAAAGTTTCAGAATGTCGAGATGTTTCTTGGAACAGGTATATCTACCAGGGCTCCGTTAGCAATGTTAAAGAGAGGACGGCTTTTACTAATAGGTGTTGTCATTAGGCAGATAATCGGAGAGGTCTTACAAGGTTTACAATTTTTACAATAACAATAAGAGTTAATAGGAGATAGAGGACTATAAATAAAGTGATAGACATTGTTGGTGGTCTATAAATAGTTCTTACCAAGGATGAAGTAAGGTCAAATGAGAATATATCTAAGGAGGTGTATAGTCAGAGGTGTACTGCATTGTTGAATTATTATTACCTAACCTCTGTTGGTGCAGCAAAACGGATAATCCGGCAAGGCTTTGGAACCAAGGGTGCCGGAAAATCGATGGTGTACCACTATTATTTTATAGAGGGAGACATGAGGTTTAATCATCCATAGGAGCTTTAATTGTGAGGCATAATATAATTAGAATTTGATTGGGTTAGGATGGTTTAGGACTGGTATCAGATGCATTAGTTATTTTTTACTCAAACGAAAAATCTGTTAATAGAGGTATGTTGACGTTGATATTCTGCTTAGAATTTCGTTAATATTTATAGCTGGATGGTGAAATTAAATTTTATATTGAAGATGTAAAAGTGATTCTAATTTGTTACTAATAAAGTGTTTGAATATTCTGGTGGCTTTAGTTCACTCTTCTACAGCAGGTGTTTATTTGTTAATTCGGTTTAGTCCTGCTTTAATAGGGTCGGAAGTTTAATCTGTGTTATTGTTTCTTGTTTGACAATATTTATAGCAGAATTAGGCGCTAACTTTGAATACGATTTGAAGAAGATTGTTGCTTCGTCTACATTGAGACAGCTTGGTGTAATGTTAAGTATTTTAGCTCTTTGGTTTGCAGATTTAGCTTTTCCCCATTTATTGGGTCACGCTTTGTTTACAGCATTGTTGTTTATACGTGCTGGGGTAGTGAACCATGCGGAGTATCAAGATATTCGTCGTATGGGTAGTTTAGTCTTTAGTAGACCTTTAGCTAGGACGTGCATAAATTTGGCTAATTTGGCTTTATGTGGAATACCAGTTTTGGCAGGAATTTATCCAAAAGAATTAATTTTGGAGAAATTTTTTTAGAAGAAAATTAATTTATTGGCTTTTATTTTATATCCTTTGGCCACAGGGTTAACAGTGTCTTATAGATTTTGTTTAGTTTATTACAGTTTAACGAGTTTATTTAATGTAAGGAGACTAAGTCGGGTTAACGATAAGAGAGTTGTAATAACTAGATCAACAATGAGATTAAGAGTTGATGGTGCGGGCCTTTCTTGTCCTGGGTCACTTTTCCTGAGTCATATACAATTTGTCTTACTTCACATTAAAGGCATTGGCTTTAGGAATAGAGTGCTAGGTGTTGCCTTAGTTGGTTATTGACGAAATATTTTAAGTGTTAATTATAGGTTGTGTAGATTAAAAGTTATAGTGGAGTGTGGGGTCAATATGGTTCATGGTGTGTTTATCTAGTTATAGTGTGGGATCAATATGGTTCATGGTGTGTTTATCTAGTTATAGTGTGGGGTCAATATGGTTCATGGTGTGCTTATCTAGTTATAGTGTGGGATCTATATGGTTCATGGTGTGTTTATCTAGTTATAGTGTGGGGTCAATATGGTTCATGGTGTGTTTATCTAGTTATAGTGTGGGATCTATATGGTTCATGGTGTGTTTATCTAGTTATAGTGTGGGGTCAGTATGGTTCATGGTGTGTTTATCTAGTTATAGTGAGGGGTCAATATGGTTCATGGTGTGTTTATCTAGTTATAGTGTGGGGTCAGTATGGTTCATGGTGTGTTTATCTAGTTATAGTGTGGGGTCAATATGGTTCATGGTGTGTTTATCTAGTTATAGTGTGGGATCTATATGGTTCATGGTGTGTTTATCTAGTTATAGTGTGGGGTCAGTATGGTTCATGGTGTGTTTATCTAGTTATAGTGTGGGATCTATATGGTTCATGGTGTACTTATCTAGTTATAGTGTGGGATCTATATGGTTCATGGTGTGTTTATCTAGTTATAGTGTGGGGTCAATATGGTTCATGGTGTGCTTATCTAGTTATAGTGTGGGGTCAATATGGTTCATGGTGTGCTTATCTAGTTATAGTGAGGGATCTATATGGTTCATGGTGTGTTTATCTAGTTATAGTGTGGGGTCAATATGGTTCATGGTGTGTTTATCTAGTTATAGTGTGGGGTCAGTATGGTTCATGGTGTGTTTATCTAGTTATAGTGTGGGGTCAATATGGTTCATGGTGTGTTTATCTAGTAATAGTGTGGGATCAATATGGTTCATGGTGTGTTTATCTAGTTATAGTGTGGGATCTATATGGTTCATGGTGTGTTTATCTAGTTATAGTGTGGGGTCAATATGGTTCATGGTGTGTTTATCTAGTTATAGTGTGGGATCTATATGGTTCATGGTGTGCTTATCTAGTTATAGTGTGGGATCAATATGGTTCATGGTGTGCTTATCTAGTTATAGTGTGGGATCTATATGGTTCATGGTGTGCTTATCTAGTTATAGTGTGGGATCTATATGGTTCATGGTGTGCTTATCTAGCCCTGTTCAAGGAGAAGACTGGGAGAAGCTGTTTGGTGCTGAAGACGATGACAAGGAAAATGATTTTGATGGATTTTAATGAAAATATTCAGAAATATGGTATCGTAGTATTTGTTCAAGTGAATTAGGATAGAATATTATTGTAATACAACAGTAGTGACGATGTGGAGGAGGTGGAAGGATAGACCGGGGAGGAGTGTTGACTGGCGGGAGCAGGGACAAGTGGAGATGCCAGCCAGTACATTACGGGTGTACAGTATTAATTGTTTTTATCGCTCTTTTTGCATTTTAATATTAAATACTGTACATTACGTTTCAACAAAACTACTATTTATTTCTGAGAATATGGAAATGTAATACAGCTAGACCCCGACTTACGACTGCTTCGACTTACGACCACCGCAGTTGTGACCATTTTTTTTCCCAAATGACACAGGCATTTTCTATACCGAAACGTTTCCAGTTAATGTAGTCTCCATGTATAATTAGAAAATTATGGGGGCCCCATGTGCATTCAGCTGACTACATTAAAGGTAAGTGCTCAGTCACACTGTATCCATTCCTCATTATTTATTACTTTTACTGTACTGTATTTCATTGTAGATTTTTTATTCAATTTTTTTTTTATGTCGGACTTAGGACCTGGATTTGGATCCCTAACCCCGTCGTAAGTCGGGGTCGAGCTGTATTTTTACTGAAATGACGTACGTATTACAGTGGAAAGTGGGATAAAATTGTGACGAAAGCAATGACTTTCGCTTTCTTTCATTCAAAAGATGTTACCGTAATCGCTTTTGAATGGTTTTCAGTTGCGGGATTATGAGGCTAATGATACGATAGAATATTATTGTAATACAATACAATACAACAGTTTTTTAACTGAAAATCATTTGAAAAGCGATTACGGTAACATCATTTGAACAACGAAAGAAAGCGAAAGTCATTGTTTTCGTCATGATTTTATCCCACTTTCCACTGTACAGTAATATGTACGTCATTTCAGCCAAAATATTACATTTCCATATCTATTTCTGAGAATATATTCTTTCAGTCACAGTTAAGGTAAAATATACTTGTGATGTAATATTTTAATGAAAATACGGTATCGCAGTTTTCTTTTGTTTCATATTTAATTAACAAAGATTGATGTTTCAAATGTAATGAACAAAAATTTATGTACAGTATCTATAAATAAACTTTAATGAATGAATACTTTGTTTTACATTGTCCTGTGTATACCATACCATGGATTTGGCTACTTTGGGCTTGCTATGATGACGCAAGAGATCTGCCCTGGCGACTGTACCGACACTCACAGCTGGTGGTGCGTCGGTGCGTCGTTTCCATTGTTTACTGGTAGTTACTGGTAAATATTTTTAAACCTAACGAAACTATTACCCGTTTAGAGGTCGACCCCCAATTTTTTTGCCAAATAATTTGGTCTTAAAAACTCAAACTACACACAGGCATATACGGTAAATAAGGACATGGGGGGCCACGAGTTTTTTTTTTGGGGGGGCCAAAAGTACACGGATTTTTAACATTCACGGGTATCTCTGTTACCTAATCCCCGCGTATATTAAGGGCCGACTGTACTTGCTTTCAGTCATCGGGTGAAAGATCAGATGAGGAGGAGATTCAATTTAACTTTTAGGCCATGACTAGCGCGCCCCGGGTGACGTTCCAGAACGTCCGCCTATTTTCCCGGCATTTTTTGTATTTATTTATTTATTTATTTATTTTTTAATTCATTTTGGAAAAGTTGACTTTTTCACGATTTAACCCCATGCATGGGGTGTGTGTGTGTGTGTGTACTGCCAGGGCTTAAGGGTTAAAAATACAGACTAAGAAATCTGTGGTTAGCGGCACAAATTTCTGAACATTGACCGGAAAATAATCCTGGTCGATTAATCATAAATCTGACTTGGTTAAGATGTCCAGGGATTACATCTGCTTTTACTCCCAGGGCTGGAACAGTTCAAGAGTGAATAACGTCGGCGGCAGTTACTAGGAAACGGACTTGTGTACTTCTAGGTAATACTGTTCGATTATCTACATCTAGAAGGGGAAATCCAGATAAATCTAGTTCGTTAGATGGAGTTATGTAAGAGTCAGATTCTACTTGTAGGGAGTCTGAATGTTCATATCTTCAGTTTCATTGATGACCGATAGTTTTAATAGTAATCGTAGGGTTGTTAACTTCACCTAGGAGATAGAGTAGTCAAAGTTCCTCCTTATAGCAGAGGTCCACAACCTTTATACAGTCATCGGCCACATTATAAACAACAAAACAGTATAGCCGTCACAGTGTAATTGTGCACTGTTATAAATTCAAGAAAAGAAAATATGAAATTGGGCCTTAACAAATATAGAACTGAACCACACACAGTATTCAAACAAGTACAGCTATACAGAACAGAACAAAATATTAAGTGACGTATTTTACGGCACATGAGACACATCCTCCATTTCAGCGAGGAATATTTAGGAAAAACTTTGGTGTCTCACAGAACCACAGAGAACGGGTCACAATCCTCCGTCCAGTCATCTCCTTACTCCTTGATGATACAGTTCAGCAGGAAGAAACACCAAATGGGAGGGAACTACAACCAAGCTTCTTTATACAGTACAGTACTGAGCGATTTGATTTGACACACACAAATGGGTCAACTATATAGTGTTAACCAGTAATTGGCTGTCAGTCGAGGAGCTGGAAATAACAATTCCCAATAAATTATCCAAACTCTGCAAGTGTTGATTTTTGTTGAGGTACAAGAGAATTATTACATAACTAACCTCTCTGAGTGACCCCAGTGTCCTCTTCCTCAGCACCGGTGATGCCCCAACATCTTGGTTTGGCCTGCAGCTAGAAGCACTGTTGTTGACATTGCCCAACACTGAACGACCAGGTGTGCGGGGCGTGCGTAAGGCTTTCAGCGGTGATCGATTGCTGAACCTGAGGAGCAAATTGACTACCATGACCAGATGACCTCCATTAATGATAATCTTAATGTAAAACGTTCTGGAGCAGCAATGAATTTTGGAGCATCTAAAACAGTCTTTTTCACACTTAAAGACTATGATAATAACACAAGGTCTTCACTAATAGACAATAACATAAGGTAGATATACAGTACACATAATTGTCTTCTTTTTACTGTGTTACATGCACACTCTATCATATATACAGGTCGTGTATAAAAATAACTATAAGGTTAAGAAACATAAAAGGTAATAAGCCTTGTTCATGTGTAAGAGGAGTGAGGTGGTCCAGCAGCCAGACAGCAGTACCTCGCTATTTGATATTTACATGGTATACACACCGCTTATTACATGGTATACACACCGCTTATTACATGGTATACACACCGCTTACTTAGCAAATGAAATATTATGACGCCTTAAAGTAATATTTCATACCGGGCGGACCAGCAGCAGCTCTCACATCCCGAGGTAAGGCCGGTCAGCTTCACCCCTATTGGACCAGCCTTTGAGCTGCGCTGTTGATATTTCTCGACTGGTAATTTTGATCGAGTAGCTGTTTGTATTTTATTCAATTTCTTTTACTCTGTTACATGCACACACAATTATTGATATAGCATGTGTAGAGTGTGCACAAAATAAATAAATATTAGCAGAAGAGATAATAATTTCTTATGTCCACAGTAGTTAGTGTGTGATCGTGGGGGTTGTTAGCCATGGGAGTGTGGCGAGTGTTGATGTTGGTGAAGTGACCATGTACAGTCCCGGACTCTTCCACATTGAACACCCAACCAAACGACCAGAGAGGTTGAATTGGGTGAAGATCTGGTAAGTGTGTGTGTGTGTGGGGGGAGGGGCTACTGCTACCCTTCCTGGGGTAAGGACAGTATGGGTAAAACAGGTGCCAGTCAATAATTGATGCCGACTAATTTCTTAGTTATAATTATTTTCCAAATCTGACATACTGTGCAACTTTAAGCTGATACACATTGTTAGGTGATTCAACTGCTTTTGTATGCACATTATAGTTCATGAAAGCATTAATAGCATATACTGAAACCATATACTGGTGCTTCTAGTGGTATGGTGCTTCTAGTGGTATGGTGCTACTAGTGGTATGGTGCTACTAGTGGTATGGTGCTACTAGTGGTATGGTGCTACTAGTGGTATGGTGCTACTAGTGGTATGGTGCTACTAGTGGCATGGTGCTACTAGTGGTATGGTGCTACTAGTGGTATGGTGCTTCTAGTGGTATGGTGCTACTAGTGGTATGGTGCTACTAGTGGTATGGTGCTACTAGTGGTATGGTGCTACTAGTGGTATGGTGCTACTAGTGGTATGGTGCTACTAGTGGTATGGTGCTACTAGTGGTATGGTGCTTCTAGTGGTATGGTGCTACTAGTGGTGTGGTGCTACTAGTGGTGTGGTGCTACTAGTGGTGTGGTGCTACTAGTGGTGTGGTGCTACTAGTGGTGTGGTGCTACTAGTGGTGTGGTGCTACTAGTGGTATGGTGCTACTAGTGGTATGGTGCTACTAGTGGTATGGTGCTACTAGTGGTATGGTGCTACTAGTGGTATGGTGCTACTAGTGGTATGGTGCTTCTAGTGGTATGGTGCTTCTAGTGGTATGGTGCTACTAGTGGTATGGTGCTACTAGTGGTATGGTGCTACTAGTGGTATGGTGCTACTAGTGGTATGGTGCTACTAGTGGTATGGTGCTGCTAGTGGTATGGTGCTACTAGTGGTATGGTGCTACTAGTGGTATGGTGCTACTAGTGGTATGGTGCTACTAGTGGTGTGGTGCTACTAGTGGTGTGGTGCTTCTAGTGGTGTGGTGCTACTAGTGGTGTGGTGCTACTAGTGGTGTGGTGCTACTAGTGGTGTGGGGCTACTAGTGGTGTGGGGCTACTAGTGGTGTGGGGCTACTAGTGGTGTGGGGCTACTAGTGGTGTGGGGCTACTAGTGGTGTGGTGCTACTAGTGGTGTGGTGCTACTAGTGGTGTGGTGCTACTAGTGGTCTGGTGCTACTAGTGGTATGGTGCTACTAGTGGTATGGTGCTTCTAGTGGTATGGTGCTACTAGTGGTATGGTGCTACTAGTGGTATGGTGCTACTAGTGGTCTGGTGCTACTAGTGGTATGGTGCTTCTAGTGGTATGGTGCTTCTAGTGGTATGGTGCTACTAGTGGTATGGTGCTACTAGTGGTATGGTGCCAATGATGTGTAGACACATAATGTTATCCTTTATAATGTTAGGAAGTTATCTCGTGGCTCTGGGCCATCTGAAACACACACACACACACACACACACACACACACACACACACACACCTTATCCGTTATTTTCACAAATAATTAAATTAATAACGACATTTGACGAAAAAAACCAAGTGTTTAAAGATATCAATTCATCCGCCCCTGAAAGGAATACAACACAAATAGTGAAAACGATGATAATTTACTTGTTGATCACGTAACAAGTGTCGACAGCCAATCAAAACTCATCCGGGGTATTGTTGTGACCCTAGAATAGAATTCAACAGAAAACTCTTAGACTTCAAGATGAACCGTCATGACACCCAGTTAGCCTTAAGAAGTCGCACTGTGGGCCTACGAGAAGCTGGACTCTCTATTCGAGCCATATCCCGCGAGCTTGGAATATCGGCCGCTACTGTAATCAAGTGGATTAGAAGACGAGGAGAGTGGCAACCTGAACGACCTTGGTGAGTATTGATCAGACTGACATGTTGTTGGTCATCATACAGATAATCAAATATATTTTCTAAGTATAAAAAAGTAGTGGCTTTTAATCAGCGTTTTTATTTGTGATTTCGAGAGACATCCCCAGCCATGAGTGGCCACTCCTGACGACGATGCAAGGATCTTGAGGGGAGCTGAGGACAACACTTTCACTAATGATGCTGCAATTCGTGAAGATCTACAGCTGGACGTGAGCACTCGACCTGTCCGGAGGGGAGGCGGCTTCACGAGGTGGGTATCCACCACAGGATTCCCGCCAAGAAGAACGACCGACAGAGGAACACCGTGCTGCCAGACTCATCTTCGCTCGTCAACATGCTGACCAGTCGCTGGAATTCTGGGACAGAGTTATCTTCACAGACGAAAAGACCTTTGCATCAACCAATCACGGCAGAATTCACACGTGGAGGCACAACAGCACGAGGTAACAATAATACATCATTTTATCCAGAGCAACAATTAACAAAAGCAATAAAACACTAATACAAAAGTTCAACTTTTTATGAGTTCTTACACTTGTGGTAACATTTCACAAATTGCTGTATGTAAATTATATGCAAAGGTTATAAATCAATTAATCTTGCTTTTTAGACCTGCTAAAACTACTAAACCAATCCTATGATATAAATCAACACTACAGTGCTACCTCTACTCTCTCGGCAAGGCACACCACTGTGTATTTATTTGTCCGGCTGTATTTTAAATAAAATACCAAACTGAACCTATCAAGTTGCTAGTTATATATCAAGCCAAAGTAATTTGAAGATAATTAAAGTAAAGGTTTCCATCAATATTGATAGTTACACAAATTATAATGCAGGGTATGACCGTTAGCATATTTAAGAGGAGACAGCACCTGTAATGTGTGGGGCTGTCCATGGTGTGGGGGACTTGGTTCAAATCAACGGGAGATTTACAGCTCACAAGTATCTGGACATTTTGGAGAATTTTTTCTTGCTCTCGGCAGGAAAAAAATTTTCCCCTCCCCCTGGACCTATTGTTTTCGTTCACGAGTGGTGGCCCATACAGAGTTGACCGGGAGTGGTTTGCTGACAGTGAGAATTTGCAGCTGCCGGATTGGCCTAGTCGGGTGGCTGATATGAATCCTTTGGAAAATTTATGGGCGATTATTGTGAACACTCGGGAGCTGCGAGGTAAAGAAAGTCTCCAGAGTTGTTCGCCCACACCGAGGCAGAGTGGGAGGTATTTAGGGCCAAACATGATGTCCTCCACAACGTTGTAAGATCAATGCCAGAAACACTAAATGCCATTATCAACACAGAAGGTGGGTGGACAGGATACTAAAGTGAAGAATTTACGTCAGTGAAAACAAATATTTTAGCTTAAGGTCCGCGTAGGTAATATTCCTACAAATCTAAAAAAAAATCCGGATTAAAGGGGTCCGAATTAACGAGGGTCGACTGTACTAATAACCTTAACTTTGATCCTGTTTGTAATTTATTTTAAATTTCATATTATCCTTTTATCCTTACATTACTTACCCTATTAATCAAAGTTCTCCTGCACATATTTCTCAATACAACTATTCCCACTACATTTATTCGGCTTTCGTCCTAATATCATAAAATAAGTATACGGTATACCCGAGGTTATGGAATTTATATTCATTATTTTTATCCCTAATTTACATATGGCGAAGCGAGGCCCAATGGACATGTTTATCAAGCCGAGACATCCGGTTGCTGACCACACGAGAAATTCCGAATCGGACAACGGCGACGTAAATGAAACCAAAGTATTGCCGGCAAAAAGAATTCGCACAGTACAGTACAGTACAAGCTTTACTCGGAAATATGACTCCTCATACATTCAATTGGGTTTTGTAGCGGTGAATGATAGAGGAGTGCCAAACCCGCAGTGTGTTATTTGTGGAGATGTGTTGGCTAACGACTCAATGAAGCCGTCAAACCTCAAGAGGTATTTAAATACAAAACATAAAGAAATGAGTTCAAAGTCGAAAGAGTTCTTTGAAAGAAAGCTGTTGATTTAAAAGGCCGTCAGAAACAGATCTTTGAAGTGTCACACATAAATACTTGTGCTCTGCGGGCGTCTTATACAGTAGCACTTCGAGTTGCTGAGGCTGAAAAGCCATACATAATCAGTGAGACGCTATTGATGGGCTGTATTAAAGATGTCTGCATGGAAATGCTGGGTGAGCCGGGGGCAAGGAGAGTGGCTCAGGTGCCACTTTCACATGACACTATAGCTTGACGAATTCACGATCTGGCTCACGATATGGAAGATCAGCTCATAGGACAGATTAAATTAGCAAAGTACTTTTCTTTGCAGCTTGATGAATGCACAGAAGTTGTAAGGGCAGAAACGATCTTCCTGCTCGTTACCGCTGCTAACTCTCTCGTTTGCTGGTGCGACCAACACTTGGGGGGGTTGGACAGAGGTGAGAACGGCAGCGGCTACCAGTGTCACCGGCAGATTCACCCCAGCCGCCATACAGTCACTATCTAGCTACCCCGTTGTTCGTCAAATTCTGGCTGTGATCTCATCAGGTCCTGGACTCGTGGGCTGTTTTCCCAGACCTTCACAATTCGTCCGTTAATCTCTGGACACCTGCCCCAAACCACTACCGCTGCCGCCACGACCGCCAGTTCCTCTTCACCGTCTGTGCCCCGGTGTTTCGTCTCCTGTATCAAGACATCGGCCGCTGTCGTTCGAGTGAGGAAGCCTGTCTGGACCATCCCCAGGGCCACTGCCGTAGGAAATATCTGTTCATTGTTTGATTCTATCAGTTGTTGACTCCCATTAATTGTTTGATTCACATTGTTTGCTCCCTTTAATTGTTTGATTCCCATTGTTTGCTCCCTTTAATTGTTTGCTTCCATTAATTGTTTGACTCCATTAACTGTTAACTGCCTTAATTGTTTGACTCCCGTAATTGCTACTTGATGTTTGTTGAGTGGTGTCAGAGTTTTGTTATATTTTTTATAGTAAAGAGACGTCATCTCAAACGGTTGTTTGTTATTCCTCAGAAAACCATGGTCCGTGACTTTCCTTTATTAAGAGCCTGATTAGTCTGGTAAGGGATTTCTATCCCTAAATCCCAGGCCCTTACAGACGTTGATAATGTGGTAATTCTGCCGGTGTATGTGTGCTTTGAACACGAGGGGGATTTGAAGGAAGAGTTTTTTTTTCTCTGCTTCACTACAAACAAAAAACATCTAGTTCTGAAGTGCTCAAGACTGTGAGCGACCACATCGTTAACAAATGTAGGTTGGATTTCAAGTTTTGTGTAGGCGTATGCTCTGATGGTGCTGCCGCAATGATGGGACGGCATTCGGAAGTTGTTACCCAGATCAAGGCGTTTGCCCCAGAATGCTACGACGCGCTGCTTCCTTCACCGAGAAAGTCTTGCAACAAAAAAAATGTCAACAGAACAAAACAGTGTGCTCAGCGAGGTTGTAAAAATTGTGAACCACGTTAAGGCAAATGCTTTAAATTCGAGACTATTCACTGCATTATGTGATGATATGGGAGCTGATCATAAACAGCTCCTATTGCATGCCGACGTACGTTGGTTATCGAGGGGAAAAGTCCCGTCAAGAGTATTTGAGCTACGAAACGAGCTTGCCGAGTTTCTTCGGGACAAAAAATCAAATTGGTCACAATTGTTCCAAGATGTTGATTGGCTAGCCAAGCTGGCTTATTTGGCTGATATCTTTGCCATCTTTAATGATCTCAACACCTCCATGCAGGGAAGGACAGCTTCCTGTTTTACAATGGCAGACAAGATCGAAGGACAAAAACGAAAGCTAGAAGCACGGAAGAGTCGATTGTCAAGAGATCGTTATGACACGTTTCACCAATTGGCGGCAGTCATCGCCTATGCAGCGAAGACCTTAATGTTACATCTCTACGAGTTGTCGTCAAAGAACACTTGACTAATTAGGCAGAACGTTTTAAGCATTACTCTCCAGCAGAAGAAGATCCACGGAAAGGGAATGGACGGATCAAAAATCCGTTTATGCCATTGAGAGACGACATAATTGTTACTTTGGAGGATAAATTGTCAGAGCCGGCTGCTGACGAAGGATTGAAGATGAGTTTCTAAACTACAACATCACTCGGTTCTTTTTGGATAAAAGTGAAAGCAGAATATCCCGAGCTTACTGAAATTGCTCTGAAAACTCTTCTCCCATTTCCTCTGTGAGTCTGGCTTCTCAACCATGAGTGTCATTAAGACAGAGTACAGGAATAGTATGGATATTCATTCTCCATTGTTTGTGGCACTGTCCTCAACTGAACCATGATTGTATAAGCTGACACAGAAGCAGCAGCTCACCTTTCACTTTAGTAAAGGCTAAGGTTTTAACATGACTATTATTGTGTTAATAAAATAATCACCAATTTAATATTTTAGTATTACGACATATTTTCAAAATTGTTGTCTTTAATTTAATGTTGCCTATTCCTTTCAATCTTTGTTTTAACGTCTTTATGCATTGGGGTTTAAAATAACTAAAATATAAATTTTTTTAACCTACTCTATTCATAATAATTTATCATTTTATTACTTATTTATACATAAGTTTATAATATCTTTGTTAGAAGTCTTTGCTACTTTAATTTTTCAATATATATATATTTTTTAATATTGTATTACTTGTTTACAAAAAAAAAAAGTGTCAACTTTTATTATATTCATTATATTTTCCGGGAATAAATTAATATTACTACGAATGTTCAAATAATATTTTCTCGGATAGTAAACAAATAATAATACGCCACAAATATGGTACCGGTCCCTGGCTCATTGGGAATAAAACCTGCCGCTCCACCACATGAGATAGTTTGAGAAGCACTGATTTATACGACTGTCTTTTATGGCCATGTGTCTTATATGACTGTGTGTCTTTTATGGTCGTGTATCTTGTTCAGTGGTTGATACGTATGGCCAGTCTTCTGATCACTTACTTGTACAGTTCTCTGTTGTCTTTGAAGTCGTCTGCTCTAGTTGAGTTTCCCCTCACGTCATCGATCAAACCGGCCTTCAGGAATTTTCTGAAATCGTCAAGACAATAAATTTCCTCAACTGACAATAATGGAACTACAGTGATGATGGCTTAGAAGACATATTACAGTAGACATAGTAGTTGACATTACATAATAATAATAATATGTACCGGTATTCAGTTGTCATACAGGTTTATAAACTATGCAGCTATACAGTTCAGCATGAATATAGGCAGTGAAGGTATGTGGGCCACGGGAGTACAGTGATAATCCCGGTTAGCCGGAACAATTGGTGTTGAGAACTTCTGGGGATGAGAGATTTCCGGCTAACCAGACAACTTTCTCAAACCCGGAAAAATTCCTTATCCCCGGAATATTTTCCGGTTACTGGAAAAGTTTCAGTGTCTAAACTAGACATCTTGCACACACAGACACTAGCCCACTTCCCCAGAATGTTTCTGGGTGCTGGGGATGTTTTCCTTGAGTCTAAACTACTGGAGTCCATAAATGCAGTTCTAATTAACTTAGAAACTCAATTTCTTTATTACAAAAATCTTTATATGGACATGAATGAAGCTGTGACTGTTATTTTACACTCCCTTGGAGCTGTGGGGGATTAGTGAGTCTCCTGTACCTCCACCTGACACAATGTCAGGTGGAGGTAGGGTGGGGGATTAGTGGTCTCATATTACTGAACCTGATGGAATGTCAGGTCACCCTTTCTTGGGTGGCCAATTAGTGGGTCTCAAGACCTGAAAATGTCTTGAATAAACACGAAACCTGAAGTATTTTTAGGGGGATTGTGATAAATATAAAAGATCAAAGTTGTATCCCTTCAACATTGCATTACATAACATTTTAAAATATGGAGTGAGAAAGCAGAAAGGAGTGAGCGATTAGAGAGATGGAGTGGAAATGAGTGTTGCCAAGAGCTCCTCAACAGCTGATATTTAACTCACACACACACAATAAGACCCTCACTCCTTATGTCTGCTGTCTTCATTCTCTTGTGTGTGTGTAATAATAATAAATAATAATAATAATTTACGGTTTATTGAAAAGTCAGCAGCCCGAAGGCTGAAAATATACATTAGACAAAAATGACTTATTACTTACATTGGTTGTACTGTATATCATTTGTAAACCCATTCCCCAATTAAGTAACTGTATATTTTCAGCCTTCTGGCTGCTATGCTCTTTCAATAAACCGTTAATTACAGTGATCCCTCGGTTAACGAATGCCTCGGTTACCGAATTACCTTCCATATGAATCTTTAACTCGATTAACGAAAAAAATTCGGTTTACGAAATCCTTACGAACTCGTGTCAACATGTTTTCGCCTGCTCACCAGCTGTAGTATTAGTCCGCCAATACAGTAATCGGTTTTAGGGCTTAAATTCGTTACCATTTGAGTAAATATCAAGAAGGTTGTACTATTCAATAATTTTCCAAGTCTTATATTAAAATTTTTTGTCATTTTTAACAGTTATTAAACGTAATTGAAGTACAGGGAACTAGTTTTTAGCGCACCAAACAGCCACTTGACTCACCCAGAATGGCGTCAGTTTGTGTCTCTGCTCAGTGGAGGAGGAGTTTTGCTTGAGACTCTCATGAACATAAACTATTTTTACGTTTTTACAATACAATTATTGGTCATTCTGAAATTTATTTTACATATTGACAATACATAGTGCAGTGCAATGTTGATTTAAAGAAAATAATCTTGAATTACACCAAGTGAACTTAAAATTTTATGGGTGAAATGGCAGCATGAAGCCACTCCTCTTCCATCCCCACTTCCTTCTCTTCTCTTCTCCTCCAGCCCCACTTCTAATTCCCATCATCATCATCATCAACCAGGAGCCTTCTACATACACACCTCAAAGCAAGTGTACATTACTGCATTTATTTTTAGTTTGTATGTAATTTTCGGTGAGTTGGAACCAATTACCCAAAATCCCATTGAAACAATGGGTTCGGTTAACAAAATTTTCGGTTAACGAACGATCTTCTGGAACGAATTGTGTTCATTAACCGAGGGACCACTGTATTATTATTATCCAGGGGGGATTTCCAGAAACCCCCCTCAAAGACCAAGCTGCTCGTCTGAAGTGTCTCTGATCTGTCGTCATCTCCCTCCCTTACCTGTCATATTTAACCTTGATGCGGTCAAATATAAGAGGCTTGATTATAGGACATATTTGTGTACCGAATTTTGGGTCATGTCAGGTCATAACCTCAGCTTATGACCTGACATGACGCTCAGGACCACTGGCGTCTTCATATAAATGACCAAGTTGTGACCCAGGAGTCAGTCACGAGCCCCTGTTTCAGCTGTGAGCAACACCGCGCACTCTTACATTATCCTATTAGTCCCGGGCGTGTTCCTAAAGCCGGAAATTTTTGGAAAATTCCGGCTTCAGGAATGATTTCCCGAGCAAATTTAAATTCCCTCTAAAGGAGATATTACTGTAGATGTGTGTGGCCGTGAGAGTAGATATAGTGTAAGTCCTCGTATAACGTCGTCCCACTTAACGTTGTTTCGGTACTACGTCACTAAACTTTTAGAGACCAAATTTTTTTTAACTTTCCGGTAATCGGATAATACGTCATTTTGCGTCGTCACGGACTACTTTCTACGGCGCATCACCCGCTCTTGTCTGGCTGCGCTACGCTCTCTCAGCTCGGCGCGCTGCCCTCACTCGCGTCCCCAAGCGATGCCGAGCCAGTCTTTGTTACGACTTCACATCATTCGTGAGTGTTTAAATGTTTTTGCTCTAAATGCTGTACTATAACCATTCAAATTGGCTTCCAAGAGCCCATCAAGTGCCACTGATGCTAGTGTTGTGAACAGGCAACGTAAGACCATTAGCCTTGCTACGAAAATGGATGTATTAACCAGATTTGAAAAGGGGGAACGTGCTGTGGACATAGCCGCTGTGCTTGGTCTAACCCCCACAATGGTGCGTACTATCCGGACCAACGCTGACAAGATTAATGTTAGTGCTGGAAGTGGTTCTTCTCCGAGTGCTACTAAGACAACTCGTACTAGAAGCACTGTGATAGAGAAGGTGGAAAAGATGCTGGCAATGTGGATGGAAGACCAGAATCAACACAATGCCCCTGTGAGCCTTGTGGTTATCCAGAATAAGGCCAGATCCTTGTTTGATGACTTAAAGGCAGAAGAGGGTGAGGGATCGAAGGAAGAGACCTTTACGGCCAGCCGAGGATGGTTTCAACGATTTAAGCGTCGTTATAACTTCCATAACATTAAGATGACTGGTGAAGCTGCCAGTAGATACGGTTGCTGCCAAGACATTCCCGCCAGAATTCAAATGGATTATCCAGGAAGGAGGCTACTCATTGAAGCAAGTCTTCAATGTGGATGAGAATGCCTGAGAGAACCTATATCTCCAAGGAGGAGAAAAGAGCGCCAAGTTTTAAAGAGGCAAAAGACCTCTTGACGCTGCTGCTTGGTGTGAACACTGCCGGTGACTTCAAGCTGAAGCCTATGCTGATTTCTCGTGCTGCCAACCCACGGGACCTGAAGGTTACTCTAAGGATCACCTTCCAGTGATCTACAAGGAAAAGTATAACTGGCGCCATATTTAGCCAGTGGTTAAATGTGTACGCCGTCCCTGCACTTTAGGAATGCAAGTGCTCCTCTACTTACGAGGGAGTTACGTTCCTGAGGCTTGTTTGTAAGTCCAACTTTACTCTTGTAGATACCAAACATATTGTAAAAAATGAAAAGATTATGGGTATTTAGTACAGCTATATCCTTTAATACAGCCTTAAAACCTGGCTCACTCTTCTCCTCTTCGGTAATGTTTGTTCTGTTTGGAATTTTCTTCAAAATAATCCGGTTTCATCCACATTAAACACTTGTTGTGGCAGGTAACCCCCCTCAGTGATGATGTCTGTATCTCCAAAAGTTTGTAAGTTGAACATTGTTAAGTAGAGGAGCACCTGTACTGTGCCAAGGAGAACCTTAACTTCAAAATTCTTCTGTTCATTGACAATGCTCCAGGTCATCCTCCCATTCTCATCGACTTCCATGACAGTGTAAAAGTTGTATTCCTGCCTCCCAACATAACAGCACTGATGCAGCCTATGGACCAAGGCATCATCGCCACATTCAAGGCGTATTATTTACGCCGGACCATGACCCAGCTGCTCAAGGCTACAGATGGAGAAAACAAACCTACAATCCGAGAATACTGGCGCAGCTTCAACATGCTTCATGCAATTGACAACATTGGCAAGGCATGGGAGGAGGTTTCAGAAAGTTGCCTGAATGATATGTGGCGTAAATTGTGGCCCGAGTGTGTCAACAGTTTTACTTGACTCATGGACTTAGTCCCAGCTGTGAAGAGGGATATCCTCAGCTTGGCTAGAGAGGCAGGCTTTGATGAGCTGGAATCAGAGGATATTGAGGACGTCCTGGCATCCCATACAGAAGAGCTCACCAACGAAGATCTGGAACAACTAACAGAACACAGTCCTGTTGAAGACAACGACGAAGAACCTCAACGAACGCTAACTACCAAGAAGATGGCAGAAGCGTTCAACATGATCCAGCAAGGTAAGCAAATCCTTGTCGATGTCGACCCAAACAGAGAACGTAGCTCAAAGGTTCAACGCAGCATTGATGACAGTCTTGGTTGTTACACTGAGATGTGCAAGGAGAAGAAGAGTAGCACCAAGCAGTCAACACTGGATTCATTTTTTCGTCGCAGCACGGCAGAAGGAGCTTCTTCACAACAGCCGGCAGCCGAGAAGGAGCAACCAGCAGCGGAGGAACCCCAGTCAGAGCAGGAGGAGGAGCAGCCGCAGAGTCTCAATGACTCACCACCCTCAACCTCCTCCGCTCCACTACCCACCACACACTCGCTCTACCACCTCCGCCCATCGGTGAGTACAGTACCCATACAAACTTAGTACAGTACAGTAGTTGTATATGTGTGCACTATTTCCTATAGAAATGGCAATGATTTTATGTATATGTAATGTATTTCATGGGTCAAAGAGGCTCAGCAACGTAACTCCCACGTTAAGCGAGGACTTACTGTATGTGGGCCATGGGAGTACTGTGGGCCGTGGGAGTACTGTGGGTCGTGAGAGTACTGTGGACCGAGGGTGTACTGTGAGCCATGGGAGTACTGTGGGCCGTGGGAGTACTGTGGGCCGTGGGAGTACTGTGGGCCTTGGGAGTACTGTGGGCCGTGGGAGTACTGTGGGCCGTGGGAGTACTGTGGACCGAGGGTGTACTGTGAGCCATGAGAGTGCTGTGGGCCGTGGGAACTTCACTCTTCTAGTGTTCACGACCTCTGGTGGGATGGGACCAAATGCAAGATGCTTCTACGCCAGACTCGCGGAGGTGCTATCCGAACAGAAGCAGCAGCCCAGAAGTTATGTTACAGCCTGGTTGAGATGTTGACTGTCCTTCTCTCTCCTTAGGTCTGCTTTGCTCTGCCTCAGGGGAACGAGAGCATCGGCCCCAAAGCCGACAACAATCGCAGATATTGACTGAGGCAACAGTCACTGTGGCTCAACTAAGTCAACACAGCTAGGGTAGCTACTTATGTATTAGAATATTTAATATTAAGGTAATAAAATGGTGGCAAAGGTGTGGCTATTGGAGGAGGCTGGAGGCCACATTAAAAAAAAAGTAGTAGTAGTAGTAGCAGTAATGGCAGTAGTAGTAGTAGTAGTGTAGGTTTTGTGGAGGGAGGATGGGGTCGTGATAGCTCCGGGTTTTTCGTTAAAACCGGGATCTTAAGAAGGACAACCAGCCAGAACCTGTCAAGTGTCATCCACATGTGGGCCTCCTGAGTGGATACTGGTGATAGTTATTGGAGAGCTGCGGACTGTATAGCAGGTGACACTGCTGTTTATTAGTGCCACGTAGGCCGTAGCTTGTAACCCGAGCTAGTCATGGGTGGCAACGGTCCTGCCCGCCCTGTGCCCAGCCTTGTTGGCCAATACACCATAACTGACCCTCCCCTCCCAAACCACAGCCATCTACCTCTCCTTCCCAGGTCAACAACATGGCTGGAAAATGTGTTTGTCAGTGCTCAGGTCTCAATCATAAATGCACAACCTGTATTTGTGTGAGAAGTAACACACAATGTTTGGGTTGCAGGAAAGGGACCAGCTGTCAAAATCCCTACAGCAGAGATCCATCACCTGATGACAACATGTCAGATGATAGTACGGTAGTGAACCCAATCAGTCGGAAAATACTGTTCATGAGGCGAATGACAGAGTCGACAAATTGGAAAGGCTTGTTGGGGGACGATGTGGAGAAGTGGGTCAAAGAAGTGCACTCAGAAGTGGTCAGGTGGTCGCCAGCTAACCTCTTTGAACCACCCAAAAGTGCAGCCACCAAAGAAATGATCCGGGAGATGACTTGCCTCATAAACAATTACACTCATGACAGCCCCCTGGCCCCATTAGCTCTTCAAATACTGGCCATAATACCCCATCTATTCTGTCAGAGGATACGTGCAAGGTCTAAGTGCAAAGAAAACGTGGCAGCATTGACAATGTGGCAGAATGGGGTCCTTGATGAACTACGCGAAGCAAGAACACTGCAGGGGTGACTAAAATTTATAGGAGATGGAAAGCAAAACACCGAGGATGTTGCCAGAAGATTTGGCAACAAGATGTGTGAGGGAAAAGTGCCCTTGGCGGTAAGATCTCTCACCGCCAATAAACAGAGACATTACAACATAAACAGCCCCCCGCGAGTGAAGAGGAAGGCATCAGGTTCCAGGGAGCCTATATCCCACCAAATGCTGCCATGTTCAAGAAAATGACAGGAGGGATGGTGTGGAAAAAAGGCACTGAAAACTAAGGGAGGTGCCGGCCCTTCAGGCCTGGATGCAAATGGTTGGAGAGTCATCCTCAGCACTAACAGTTTGGTGCCATAGCAAGTGATCTCTGCAATGCCATCACTGTCCTTGCAAGAAAGCTAGCATCCTCGTGCTGCCACCACCTCCATGCTCTGATGGCCTGCCGCCTCATTTTCCTGGATAAAAATCCAGGATGTAAGCCTATAGGAGTGGGAGAATTGCTGAGGCGGATCATCAGAAAATACATAATGGAGGCTGGAGTGGAAGCTGCCATTCACGCCATGAGAAAGGTATTTGAGCAGTGTGATTGTGAGGCAGTACTCCTGGTTGACGTTTCCAACACATTCAACATAATCAACTGCAAAGCTACACTGCACAACATCAAGAGCAAGTGTCCAAGCTTTGCAATGTATGTTGAAAACACCTACAGGGACCCATCAGACCTCTTTATAACAAGCTTCAAGGCCCTAAGAGGAGATACCACCATACAGTCAACTGAGGGAACAATGTAGAGGGACTGTCACCATGGCAATGTACCCACTAGGCCTGTCTGTACTCCAACACAAGATAAAATATGAAACAACCGAGGTCAAGCAAGTGGCTTATGCTGACGACCTTACAGGAGCAGGAAAGATGGAGGATTTCAAAAAGTGGTGGGACTTGGTAACATCACGAGGTCCACAAATAGGGTACCACCCAAATGCCAGCAAGTCCTTCCTCATTATGAAGCCAGAACACTATGAACGGGCAATGGGGGTGTTAGGCGGAAGTGAGGTCAAAATAACAAAGGATGGCCAAAGATATCTAGGTGCGGCAATTGGCAAGACGGACTTCAAGACCGAGTACGTAACGGGAAAGATGAATGAGTGGGTTAAGGAAATCCAAGCTCTGTCTGATATTGCTAAAACAGAGCCACATGCGGCTTTTGTGGCATTCACCCATGGAGTCAAGAATCATTGGAACTACCTGATGCGCACTATCCCTGATATCGGACCCGTCCTCCACCCCCCTGGAAGAAGCCATCAATGTCGCTTTTATCCCAACACTAGTGAAAAACCCTCACTTAACCCCAGCAGAAAGGTCACTCCTTGCACTACCACCGAGACTAGGAGGAATGGGATTGACTAATCCAGTGGAGCTTGCCCATAAAGAGCATCAGAGCTCACGGCAGCTCTCACTGAACACATAATAGCTCAGAATGCAGCAAGTCAGGTGAATTAAACAAGATTCGACAGTCCATTACGAAAGATCAGCAGAACACCCAAAGTGATAAACTGCAACAACTGTTACAGCAATTGCCAAAGAACTTGAAAAAAAAGTAGCTATAGCGCAGGAGGTGGGCGCCTCAAACTGGTTAACAACGTTACCGATAAGGGCAAAAGGCTTCATCCTTAATAAAAAAAAAAATCACAGATAACATTGCTCTAAGGTATGGTAGGCCAGAAGAAGGTTTGCCCTCCCAATGTGCATGCGACTCATCTTATGACATCGACCATGGCATGGTGTGCAAGAAAGGGGGCTTTGTATGCACGAGGCATGAAGAAGTAAGGGATCTAAAAGCAAATCAAATGAAGGAAATCTGCCACGACATCATGGTGGAAGCCATTGGATGGTGAGAACCTCCGTCACAGGACTTCAAACACATCCAACGAAGCCTGCGTGGACGTCAGTGGTCGAGGATTCTGGATGCAGGGACAGCGAGACTTCTTTGACATCACGATTTTCGATCCCATGGCCACATGTCACCGTAACCTAGCTCTCGATGCTGCACACAGGAGGAATGAGAATAACAAGATCATGGCATTTGGGGAGAGAATTCTGAACGTTGATCAAGGCAGCTTCACTCCTCTGGTGTTCACAACCTCTGGTGGGATGGGACCAAATGGAAAATGTTTCTACGCCAGACTCGCGGAGGTGATATCCGAACAGAAGCAGCAGCCCAGAAGTTATGTTACAGCCTGGTTGAGATGTCGACTGTCCTTCTCTCTCCTTAGGTCTGCTTTGCTCTGCCTCAGGGGAACGAGAGCATCGGCCCCAAAGCCGACAAGAGTAAAAAATATTGATTATGAGGCTACAGTCACTGAATGCCCCATAGACCTGTGGCTCAACTAAGTCAACACAGCTAGGGTAGCTACTTATGTATTAGGATACTTAATTTTAAGGTAATAAAATGGTGGCAAAGGTGTGGCTATTGAGGGAGGCTGGAGGCCACGAAAAAAGAGTAGTAGTAGAGATTATAGTTACACTTCAAGGCTCCAGGCAACTGTTGGTCTGTGATGATTGGTAACATTATTTAAAGCTGTGTGGCAGAAATCATACTGAGAATGGAGGAATTGTTTATGCCTCATCGCCCTCCTCTTGTCGTCACTACAACACCACAGCCCAGCTCACCATCTAGCTACTTATGGACTCACCACAACAACCTGGTCTCAGCAGTCCGACCCCCCTCGTAACTCACCGCCCACCGTGGCTACAAACTTATTATATCACTTTCGTGGCATCTAAATTTTATATCATCAATTTGACAACTTTCATATCATGTATTTTGTTTGTGTGGTAACCCTGACGTCCAAAGGGCCTCAAATATTGGCTTAAGAGAATTTTTCGAGCAAGAGGAACCATCAGTAGGGGAAGTATAGCCATACATACCTAAGTAGTTTCAGAGTCTGGTCTCGTGAGACACTGTTGCCAAAGTTGGGGTCACTCTGCAGATGGTTGTGCAGCCAATCAATGGCTTCCGTGGCAGTAAAGCATCTGTCATATTGCCGCAACCCTCGCCAGTGTCGCGACACCGGCATGCCATTGTAGAAAGAACGGACTGCATCATTCCACTGAAAAAATCAATTCCAAATTATCCAAATTTTGTAGTACAATATAATATAATACTGTAGCTACTGAAGAAAGTCAACACATACAGTAAAAGTCCAAAAATCCGGACTGCTTGGGGATTGGGTCGGTCCGGATTTTCGGATTTTCCGGATTCTCAGGCAGTACTCTTAAAATTAAAATTTAAGGAGGAATAAAGAAGAGATGAACAGGTACATTTTGATAGTTTATTCATTAGCAAATATAGCATGCTTCATTTATCAAAACGAGCAGTTTTAATGAAAAAGCTGTGAATTCTAGAACTTTATTCTTTGCCTTTTTGATATCATAAATTGTAGACTTTCCAATGTTGTATTTTCCATTAGAACAGTATTGCTCACACCACGTACTAGTTTCTTAATTATTTCAAGTTTGTCACTCAATTTCAACGTGTTCTTCTTTCTCTTCACACAACGAAGTTTATCTACTTTAGGAGCCATTATCATGGGCTTGTACAGTAATCTGTAAATGGAAAGAGTAAGACTCAAAATATTGTTCTATTCATACTGTGCTTGATATAATACATTCACGGAAATGTAATATTTTTGCTAAAATGACGTACGTATTACAGTGGAAAGTGGGATCAAATCGTGACGAAAACAATGACTTGCGCTTTCTTTCGTTCAAAAGATGTTACCGTAATCACTTTTCGAATGGTTTAGTTAAAAAACTGTTGTATTACAATAATATTCCCTCCTAATTGACTTGAATAAATACTTGAATGGAAATATACAATATTTTTGTTGAAACTACCCGCGTTTCAGTGTAAAGTGTTGTAATAATAAATGGTAAACAATTTGCCTTGGGCACTCGTGTTTCAGTTTATAGGACGTAGAGCGTTTTTACTGAAGGTTTTGTTGTTCGCTTACCCTCAAAAACGTGGGTCGAACTATAAACGAGGAATATCATAAATTAACAATTTCTTGGTCAAAAAATCAGGGTCGACAGATAAACGAGGGGGGGTTATAGATGAGTATATACGGTATGCTGTCACAGTTTGATTGCTCGTTTTAAAGTGGAGACCACGTGGTCACTTGTTGTCGCTGTGCAGCTGTGGCGCTCACGCATGCGCACATACACACAAAAACCCGCTAAAAAAAAAATAAAAATAATTAGTTTTCCAAAAGTCCAGATTCTCGGGTGGTCCGGATTTTTGGACTTTTACTGTATTATAAAACCTGTTTACCAAACCTTTCCAGAGTCATTTATCATAATTCCACAAAGATACATATAATAGCTTTGTTACAGGAAATTACTATGATACTGTACTGTACTGTTCTATACTGCACTGCAGTGTGCTGTACAGTACAGTGCAGTACAGTACAGTAGGGTCGGGATATATCAAGAGATTGGGTCCAAGGATGTTCGCTATTCAGTAAGATCTCATATTTTGCGCGTTTTTTTTATTTTGCGAGCACTACCTAATGTAACCAAGTCTTATATTGGGTGTAAAATATTGTGAGTTTCACGAGATCCAGCCAGCTGAACACTGGCCACCATCTTGAAGGGCATCACAACCCCCAAACCAGTTACAGTCATTTCTGATACAACGTGTGTTTTGTCAACGTGAATTGGTTGTAACGCGATTGATGAACTGGGGAACGCTCTTTGTAAAACATGAACTGTTGCATACAGATGTTGGCTATAGCGTGATTCCATCCTCAACATTTTAAGCGTGGCGAGGGGTTTACGCAATGTTTACAGTTCACGTTCGACATCACATGTTCAATTGATTCATGTCTTTTGTTTGTGAAGTGATTTTTGAGACACTAAATTTTTTTTCTTTTTTTTTTTCAAATTTAGCTGTTACCCATAAATACTGTATGAAAAAAATGAGTAAAAAGAATGTTCCACAGTGAGGACTAATAACAGTTTACACCAGCGCTCTCTGTTTACATTACGTGATCGGTTAAAGCACGGTTTGTCAACTACTTGGCGATTTTCACTATTATCTCCAATTTTGTTGTGTTAGTGATGAATACAGAAAGACAAGGTAAGAAGAATGTTTCCAAGAAGCGTTCTGGTGATCGAATTGCCGGTGGTGAACGTAAAAGAGGTTTACAAGAACGCAACTATCGCGTTGTAACCCGCGCCATCCTAACGACCGCCAGGCTGTTATTGTGTGCTCTTTTTGGGTGGTGCTGCCACTTGTTGAGTCAAGATAATGGCCTCTACCTCTACTGGGGGTCCTACTGGTGCTGGGACAGACTTACCTAAGCGGCCAAATAAGGAAAAGGAGAAGCGGGACTATCATAAGGGAGTTAAGTTTGCCAAGTACTCAATGCAGGATAAGCAGCGTGTGATTAAGTTACTTGAGGAAGGCCTAAAAAATAGTTTACGGAGAGCACAATCGGGTCAATAAAGGCAGAACTTGTATCATCTGGAGGTTATAAATGGGAAAATCAGAGGTTGATGTAGAGTGGCCAGTCTATGTTGTTATTTTTCCCATTAGTTTATGTATTAGTATTTGGCGAATTTGAATTTGACCCAATTTTTCCAGTCTATATTACTCGCGAAAAGCAAGATCTTACTGTACAGTATACTAAATCGTGGTACATAATTACATGTAGTCAATAGGGTTAGGTTCTGGAGGCCAATAAAAGTGACAAAACTTGACTTAACAAGTTCATTTTCTTTCTAACTAAAGCACCAATGATCACTAGACTCAGGAACAACGGGCTGTTTCAATATCAGTATTAAGGAACACCAGACTCAGCAGCTGACGCCACACTGCCACCCTCACTTGACAATCCCACACCTCCATAAACCAACACCAAAATATTAATTACAATATTAAATCTTTTCCATTAATCTTTCCATTTTCTTCACTTCACTTCACACGTCACTAGCAACCCATTTACACTCACCTTAGAATTCGTAATCTGCAGCAGAGTCGGCTGCTTTCTCGTCACTCACTCAGAAAGACTGAGCGGGCGAGCGTGAATGTGTGAGTGAGCAGCCACGGTGGCGCCTCTAGTGAGTAAATAACACATTTGTTTGCCATGGCGGTACAGTGACCCCTCGTTTAACGAACGCCTCGGTTAACGAACTGCCTTCCATAAGGATCTTCAATTCGGTTAACGAACAAAAATTCGGTTAACAAATTTCTTACGAACCGACTTCAACATGTTTTCGCTTGCACTGACCAGGCAACCAGCTTTAGTATCAGTCCGCCAATACATTAATCGGTTCTAAGGCGTAAATTCCTTACTATTTTAGTAAATATCAAGAAGTTTATACTGTTCAATAATTTTAAAAGTTTAATATTCAATTTTTTAGTCATTTTAACAATTATTGAACATAATTGAAGGTAAAGTGACTAGTTTAATGCGCGGCATCCAGCTTCTTAACATAGCAAACAGGCGTTAGTCTCTCTCTGTTTTCACTGGAGGTAACATCTTGCTTGAGACTCTCTTCAACTACGGTAAACACTTTTTTTCTGTGTTTCCAAGCAAATTATTGGTCATTTTGAAATATATTTTACATATTGACAATATATAATGCAGTGCAGTGTTGATTTAAAGAAAATAATCTTGAATTACTCCAAGAGCTAAAATTTTATGGGTGAAATGGCGCCATGGGGTGACTTCTCTTCCACCCCAATGCCTTCTCTTCTTCCTTCTCCTCCACCCCCATTCTAAATCCCATCATCATCATCATCATCATCCAGGAGCCTTCTACATACACACCTCAAAGTAAGTGAACTTTTCTACCATTTTTGTTGAATTTAGGAAATTTTCGGTGAGCTGGAACCAATTACCCAAAAACCCATTGAAACAATGGTTTCGGTTAACGAACGACCTTCTGGAACGGATTGAGTTCGTTAACCGAGGGATCACTGTACATTTGAAATATTTCCTGCCCAATTTAACCCGCGAAATAAAAAAAATTATCACTATACTGTACAGTATATTGGAAAATTTAGATAATTTTGGTAGCCGCGACATAAAAAATCGTTATATAAAGTCGAAATATATCCCGACCTTACTGTATTATTGTACGGTGTCCCTATATCACACAGCCAGTAAGTGAACACCCTAGTCACGTACAAGATTTATTGTTCAATATAGTACTGATAACTATAATGTAGCGATTATAATTATCACACAGGTGTAAACATTGACACTGTGTAATTTATTGACTGTATGAGATGATAAAAATAGTAATGATTACAGTATATCAAGAGCTATTTAGACATTGCAAATAATTTAGTGGAACTTGGAACACGAGTGGAACGATATTCTCAAAACAAAACTGGTGATGATAGTGGAATATGGCAGAAATTGTTAAATACATTACAGTATTTGTAAAAATAATTCATTATGTATTTTTAATGGAAGACTTAGATAAGACTTGTTGATAGTAAAAGAAACCATTGTTTATAGAAATGGTAGTCTTGCAGAATTAAATTTTGAGAAGCCATTACAAGATGATAAGGTAAATGTACTGTAAGTAATCAAAATAAAAGTGGATATATTGGCAGGTGAAACCAAACAAAATAGAAGAATATACTACTGTTGGATAAAGAATACATACACAGGATTCAACCAAATATTGATTATAGGTCTGTGGTCGAGGTAAATGACGAATTAAACCAAATATTATGGCATCAGCGGTGAGGAGTCTCCCAGAAGTAAAGATAACAACGTTGTCAGAAAGAGAACAACTGGCAATGTTGGCGGGTAGAGAGGACCAGTAATCAACAAGACATAAGACATAACTTGACTAAAAACTAAAGTACTGTACAGTAATTATAAAGAGGAAATAAACATTCAGTTGTGTTGGAAAATTATTAACATCCTTTGTTAAATGACAGATTAAAGGTAAAAATATTAATGCTATTAAAGAATTACAGTTATGGCGGTTTTTGATGAGGATGCGTTACCAACTCGGACCATATAGGTTAACCAACACAGACGAAAAAGTCAAAGTTTACACATTTTTGCCTGAATGATAAAAGTACAATGATAAAAAGAAGCAGACATTGTAAGGGAGGAATTGATTGTTTATTATTCATCTTTTCATTGTCTTATTAATGTACAGTCAGCCAAAAATTATTCTGCACCCCTGGGAGAGACGACTCCTACAACGACCGACGCCATGTATTGGTAAAGTTGGTATCTCTGATTGTGTGATTCATTGTATAACTAATGTGCTGTTATTCCTTATATCATGTGTAGTAACAACAGAGAAAGTATCAGGAATACATCTAAAACCCATAGCACTTAAACCAGACGATGTCACAGCATTATACCGGAGCACTGTACAGGTAGTCGTCGACTTACGACCTATGCGACTTACGTCTGTTCGACTTTACGACCGGCGGTACGACAGTTTTGGCCCCAGCCTCCTGACGCTGCCGGGAGCTGGAGCCGCGCGCATCCCCGCGCTCAATTACAAACACGCTCGCTGGTACAGCACACTTCCCTCCGTGTCTGTTTGCCTTGTGCCTTTCTTTTGTCTTGGAAATTTTTCTTGAACCACCACCCCCCCCAAGATGTCTACCAAGAGGAAACTGTCTTCATCTACTCCTCAACCTGCCAAGAAGCAAAGAAAGGCCATTGATTTAAACACTAAAATGATGGTGATTAAACAGCACGAAGGGGGTAAGAAAGTGAATGAGATTGCACGTGATCTGACGCTATCACACTCTACTGTGTTGACGATTTTGAAGGATAAAGAAAGGATTCGTGAAGCTGTGAAAGGTTCTGCACCCATGCAAGCGACAGTTATAACGAAGCAACGGACTGGGCCTCTCCACGAAATGGAGAAATTACTTTACATTTGGATGGAAGATCAGATCCAGAAACGGACACCGTTAAGCCTTTTTACTGTGCAGACGAAGGCTAGAAGTCTATTTCAGACTTTGAAGGAGCGCGCCGGAGAAGACTACAGTCAAGAATTTGCAGCAAGTACTGGCTGGTTCAAGAGATTCAAGAAAAGATTTCAATTTCATAATGTTCGAGTGACTGGGGAAGCAGCGAGTGCAGACGAGGAAGGAGCACGCAAGTTTGTTGACAGTCTGGATGAATTAATTACGGATGAGGGATATCTAGCAGAGCAGATATTTAATGTGGATGAAACGGGATTGTATTGGAAACGGATGCCAGAACGCACTTACATCCAAAAAGAAGCCAAAAGCATGTCTGGATTTAAAGCATTTAAGGATAGGCTTACTCTGCTGCTTGGCGGGAACATCGCGGGGTTTAAGCTGAAACCTTTCCTAATCTTCCATTCAGAAAACCCGCGGGCGTTGAAAAATGTAAACAAGCACACGCTGCCCGTTTACTTTCGTTCTAACCGTAAAGCATGGATGACACAGGCACTGTTTGAAGACTGGTTTGTAAATTGTTTTATTCCTCAAGTTCGTGAATATTGTTTGACGAAAGAAATTCCTTTCAAGATTTTATTGCTACTGGACAATGCGCCTGGACATCCACCTCATCTATCAGATATTCATCCGGACGTGAAAGTGATTTTTATGCCGCCAAACACGACTTCAATTTTGCAGCCTATGGACCAAGGTTCAATTGCTACTTTCAAGGCTATCTATCTCCGAACCACCTTTGCCCAAGCCATAGCCGCTATAGATGCCGACCCAGAACTATCGTTGCGTGACTTTTGGAAACAGTACAACATTCTTATGGGTATCAAGAATCTGGCAAACGCCTGGGAGGCTGTGACGGAGAAGTGCATGAATGGCATCTGGAAAAAGTGTGTTAAGCGCTATGTTCATACTTTTGCAGGATTTGACAGTGAAAATGAGCTTGAAGTTATTCGGGAAAAAATAGTAAAACTGGCAAAAGATCTTTCTTTGGAATGTGAAGTGGAAGATGTTGAGGAGTTGCTAGACCAAGAATCAGAGGAACTTACAAATGAAGAGCTAATCGAATTGGAAGAAGAAAATGTAGCAGAAGAAGAAAGGAGAGAAGCAGCGGATAACGAAGAGGAGGAGGAGCCACAAAGGACATTCACCACTAAGGGATTATCAGAAGGTTTATCTCTACTAAATAAACTTCTTGCCCATTTTGAAGGAATGGACCCAAACATTGAACGATTTGCAAGGATTGAGCGGATGGCACGCAATTCGTTTCGTCCATATCAAGAAATTTACGAGGAGAAGAAGAAACGAACAATTCAGACAAAGCTCACCATGTTCATGAAAAAAACAACTCCTCCGGCTACCCCAAAGGCTGCCCCAGCTGACGACCCCGACGATCCACAGCCAAGCACCAGCGGCCAATAAGATGTTTTTTGTATGTTTGTATGTGTTTGTATGTTTTGCAACTAAAATGTTTTATATGTTTTGCACCTATATTTTTTTTTTTTGTATGTTGTGTAAATAATAAACCAATTGTACTGTAATATGCAGTGATTTACTTAAACCTGACGACCGTAACAATAATGAACAAAGAAAATGTTGATAAAATATGACTTAAAGATGATTATATTATCATTACACATTATAATATACGTAAGGTAATTATAACATAGGCCGACTTACGACCAGATCAACTTACGACCGGGCGGCCGTAACCAATCTAGGTCGTAAGTCGACGACTACCTGTACTACGTTTAGTCACCCACAATGGTAGGAACGGCAGGCACTCCACAAACTGAGGTGCCGTACAGGAATTTCACACGCTATGAGACACAACGTGTAAATACTCATGATTATAACCACTATCTGAGAAAGTGATGAGAAGTGGCATAATACAAGACCTCAGCCAGAAAAAAACAATAGAAAACATTTGTAACGTAGGAAAGTTACACAATATTAGGCATGGATAACTGAGCTACCGGAAAGATGCGAGCTACAGTATCTCTTTAATATGTCACAATCTGTGATAAGAATAGGGGGCTAACGGGTAGTAAAATTCACAAAGCAATTACATTGTCAGTGTTATTTAACACAGTGTAGCAAAGAAATTCGCCAGAGGAAGTGTTATCGTTTAAAAGAATGGAATGAATCCGTTAGAAACGGAGCAGTTTCCATCTGTAAAGGGCAGACCACCAGAGCAAACAGCAGGGGTTGTAATAGGCCGGACTCCTGTCATGGTTATGTTAGTCATTATGAAGACCTGAGAGAGAACACACAACAATCATAGCACTTCACAGAAAGGGCCTGAGCAATGGTGCGATTGCTAGGTGGGTCGGTGTTTCCTAACACAGACATGACCGGGTGTTTAGGTCTGTTACACTAATACAGTCAGTCCCCGACTTAAGGCGGGGTTAGGAACCGACGACCAGGGAGTAAGTCGAATTAATACAGGTAGTCCCCGACTTACGACTGCTTGGACTTACATCCATCGGTGCTTACGACCAGCTCTGACCTTACGACCGTCGGGACATACGACTGCTGCAGTCGTGACCAAAAATATTTTCAAATGGCGCACTCATTTTCTATACCGAAACATTTCTGTCCCGGGTGAGAGCGTGGCGGGCTCTGGTCGCCGAGTGGGTACACTCACTCAGTGGAGCGCTTAGTTGGTGTTTGGCTATCGTATCCTATACTGATCGTGCTGTGAACTTTCGTTATTATCGTATTTAATTGACTTTATAATGACTGGGAAGCGTAAAAGTGAGAGTGCTGGTGGTGTTCCAAGGAAAAGGAGACAGGCAATTACTTTTGAGATGAAAATGAAGATAATAACTCAGCATGAGAATGGAAAAACTGTAGCAACAATCTCACGTGACCTAGGTTTCTCACACTCGACCATATCCACTATTCTGAAGGACACGGAACGTATTCGTGATGTAGTGAAAAGAACAACACCTATAAAGGGAACCATAATTTCAAAGAAAAGACAAGATCTTATTCACGATATGGAACAATTATTGGTGATATGGATAGAAGACCAGATACAGAAGCGTGTACCCTTAAGCCTTCTAACCATACAGGCTAAAGCAAGAAGCTTGTTCCAAAGCCTGAAGGAGCAGGCAGGAGATGAATGTGATCAAACCTTTACAGGAAGTCATGGGTGGTTTGATAGATTTCAAAAATGCTACAGTCTACACAATGTTAAAGTGAGTGGAGAGGCAGCTGGTGCCGAGGTTGGTGCTGCCGAAGCTTTTAAGGAGGAGTTAGATGAAGTGATTGTGGAAGGGAATTATTTGCCTGAGCAAATATTCAATGTGGATGAGACTGGATTATTGTGGAAGCGCATGCCTGAGCGGACATACAGTTTCAAAGGAGTTAATGAAAATAAAGTTATTTCGCATATTAGCAACAAGATAGTGGAGTTAGGTAAACAGCTGGAGTTAGAAATTGATAATGAAGATGTTGAACAGTTGGTTAAAAGTGTAGCAGAAGAGCTCAGTAACGAGGATCTTATTGAACTAGATGCACAGAAAACTGCAGAGGAAGAAGAGAGACAAAATGTAGAAGAAGAACCTGCACCCCCCAAAAAGTTTTCAGTGAAACAAATGGCAGAGGCATTTGCTACAATTAATAAAGGAATGCAAATGTTTGATGGCATGGATCAAAATTATGAGCATTATGCCAAAGTTGACAGAATGATCCAAGATGCACTTGCTTGCTACAGAGAAATTTATTATGTAAAGAAAAACAAACTTTTAGTCTAAATTGGACATCTATTTTAAGAAGTCCCCCATTGCTGTCTCCTCAGGCCCCACCACTGCTGCCTCTTCACTCCCTCAAGATGATCCAGTACCTTCAACCAGCAAGCTTCCACAGTACATAAACCTGTCTGAAGAAAGCGACATTGATGACCCACCCAGCCCTGTCTCCTCTGCTTCATCCAGTTAATGTAGTCTCCATGTATACCTGTAAATAGAAAATCATGGGGGCCCCGTGTGCATTCAGCTGACTACATTAAAGGTAAGTGCTCAGTCACACTGTATCCATTCCTCATTATTAATTACTTTTACTGTACTGTATTTCATTGTAGATTTTTTATTTTTATTTTGAAAAAAAATTAAATTCTTTTTTTATCTATGTCAGACTTACGACCTGGATTTGGGTCCCTAACCCTGTCGTAAGTCGGGGAGCACCTGTAGTACAAGTAAGTCGAAAATGCAAAAATAATACATAGATTCATATAAAATCTAAAATGAAATACAGTACAGTAAAAGTAATTAATAATAAAGAATGAATAAAGTGTGACTGAGCACTTACCTTTAATGTAGTCAGCTGAATGCACACAGGGCCCCCATGATTTTCTATTTACAGGATACATGGAGACTATATTAATGGGATGAAGCAGAGGAGGAGACAGGGCTGGGTGGGTCATCAATGTAGCTTTCTTCAGACAGGCTAACATACTTGCTGGTTGAAGGTATTGGATCATCTTTAGGAAGTGAAGAGGCAGCACTGGTGGGGCGTGAGGAGACAGCAATGGGGCTTCTTAAAATATTTGTCCAATTTAGACTGCACAGTTTGCCTTTTCTTCTCATTGTAAATCTCCCTGTAGCAATCAAGTGCATCTTGGACCATTCTGTCAACTTTTGCAAAATGCTCAATGTTTTTATCCATTCCATCAAACATTTGCATCCCCTTAATAATAGTAACAAATGCCTCTGCCATTTGTTTCACTGAAAACTATTTGGGGGGTGCAGGTTCTTCTTCTACATTTTGTCTCTCTTCTTCCTCTGCAATTTTCTGTGCTTCCAGTTCAATAAGATCCTCGTTACTTAGCTCTTCTGCTACACTATCAACCAACTGCTCAACATCTTCATTATCAATTTCTAACTCCAACTGTTTACCTAACTCCATTATCTTGTTACTAATATTCTCTGAAACTGTTCACATATCTTTTCAGGACCTTCCATATTCCATTCATGCACTCAGGGCTGTGGAGTCGAAGACAAAACCTTCGACTCCGACTCCTCAAATTTTTATGCTTCTGACTCCGACTACGATAATTTGAAAATATATTTAGTATATATAATTTGCACATCAATAAAACTCTTCCAATCCTTATCTGTAGAGAAAGCTCCCACTGAAGTTGTGAACTGTCTTAGAGGTTGTATGATAGAATAATAGATGTAAAAATGTGAAGTAAGTCAGAGGAAATTGCTAAGCTACAAATTACTCTGTGATTTATATTAGCATTACATTTTCAAACTACACGCAGGATGGCAACTGTTCCTGCAGTTGACTAAATAAAACCAGAAGTTTAATTTTTTTTCTATCAACCCTCTTATAGTGGGCTGAAGGGATTTAATATAATTAAATAATGGAGGGAAATACTCAGATACTATTACTAAGCTCGTGAAGAAAATGGCAATTCAGTGCAATGAAGATTCAGCTGGAGTCGGAGTCTGGACAATTTTACCGACTCCGACTCCACAAGCCGAAATTTCCTCCGACTCCTCGACTCCGACTCCACAGCCCTGCAGGCACTGACCTGTAACCTCATCCCATGCTGCAGCTATGTTCTTTGTACATTGCAAAATGTTGTAATCCTTCCAAAACTCTGAGTGTTTTCTCACCTTCAGTAGCAGCAACGGCCTGAGCGAAGGTCGCACGTAAATAATAAGTTTTACAGGCAGCAATAGCACCTTGATCCATGGGTTGGATGACAGAGGTAGTGTTAGGTGGAATGTAGACTACCTTAACATCAGGGTGCAGGTCGTCCAGGTGTGTTGGGTGTCCCGGAGCATTATCCAAAATTAACAAAATCTTGAATGCAATCCCTTGTTGCAGACAATACTCCTTGGGTCGTGGAGTGAAACAAGTCATGAACCAATCCTCAAACAGTACTAAGGTTATCCAGACTTTCTTATTACTGCAATAAAACACTGGCAGTGTGTGCTTGCTGACATGATTAAAAGCCCTTGGGTTCTCTGAATGATAGATCATGAAGGGCTTTATCTTGAAACCAGCAACATTCCCCCCCCCAACAGAAGTGTAATTCGGTCCTTGAATGCCTTGAATCCCGGCATTGTTTTCACCTCTTTGTGGATGTATGTCCGTTCTGGCATGCGCTTCCATAATAATCCAGTTTCATCCACATTGAATATTTGCTCAGGCAAATAATTTCCCTCCACGATCACATGATCTAGCTCCTCCTTAAAAGCTTCAGCAGCTCCCACATCAGCACTAGCTGCCTCTCCACTCACCTTTACACTATGCAAACTGTAGCGGTTCTTAAATCTGTTAAACCACCCATGACTTGCTGTGAAGGTTTGCTCACACTCATCTCCTGCCTGCTCCTTCAGGCTTTCGAACAGACTTCTTGCCTTGGCTTGTAAGGTTAGAAGGCTTAAGGGTACACGCTTCTGTATCTGGTCTTCCATCCACACCACAAGTAATTTTTCCATCTCATGAATGGGACCTTGTCTTTTTTTCATTATTATAGTTCCCTTTATAGGTGCTGATCCTTTCACTACCTCACGAATACTTTCCTTGTCCTTCAAAATAGTAGATATGGTTGAGTGAGAGAAGCCTAGGTAGCTTGAAAAGGTTGCTACCGTTTTCCATTTTCATACTGCATTTTTATTTCATTTTCATCTCAAAAGTAATTGACTGTCTACTTTTCTTCTCAGCACCACGAGAACTCTCACTTTTACGCTTGCCAGCCATTTTAAAGGGAATTAGAAACGAAAATTTTGTCAGTACACAGCGCGATCACTAACACCAACTGAGCGGGCTACGGCACGGATGTTGTACACCACGAGGCGGCCCAGCCCACGCTGTCGTATGGGACCAAAACGTTTTGGTACTAGAAAATACGCACGGAATTTGAAAAAAATTTTTGTATGACTGCGCCAGCCGTATGTTGAGTAGGTCGTAAGTCGAGGAGTACCTGAATAATGGTAAGCACTCACTCATAGGCCTTTATGTTGCCAAAACCAATCAGCAATGGCAATTGTTTTTGATATTAATTTGATTATTTTATAAATATAATTATATTTATAATGTTAACTGCTCTATTCGCATCTTGTATACATTATGTACACACACACTGAAACACCTTATGGTAAATACTATCTACAGAGTAACTGGCAACACAGGAAGCCAGGGCTACCACCAACTGCTTTGACTCACGAGTGTTTTCATAATTGTTGGTCCGGTGTCGTACTGTACGAACCCGTAAAGGTGCACAATAATGTTTGGATAACTGTACATATGTGGAAGAGGTGATTTTTTCTTTTATATATAATTTTTTATTTTTTATTTAGTTCACAATTAAGATCACTTTACCTGGAGACCTAATAACGATATCCTCACAAAATATGACGGCTGAGGATGACCTGATCACGAGATCTGAGGTTGATGAGTTCCACGACAATTTACATAATGAGTTACTTAATGCACAAAGGTTCTGATCAAACAACAATGACCCTAAATGGATAAATAAATATTTAAAGAATATTATTGGACAAAGGAAGGCTATAGGTAGAAGAATAAATCGTGGTGAAGTTTACCTCCGAGATTATTATAAGGTATTGGCCAGTAGGGTTAAGACTGAGATAAGAAAAGCAAAGAGGAATAATGAACTGAAGGTAGGAAGGGAGGCGAAGTCAAACCCCAGAGGATTCTTACAAATGTATCAAACTAAAACACGAGAAAAGATTGGACCAATACAGTCAGATACCGGCGAGCTAACTGATAACGGTGGAGAAATGAGCAATAATCTGAATAAATATTTTTCAACAGTTTTCACCACTGAAAATTTAAACATGATACCCGAGGCACCGACTCTATACAGAGATAGTGAAGAAAATAAATTAAGCGAGATAGTAGTGACTAGTAACGATGTTAGTTAGCAAATAGACAAACTAAAGCCTAATAAGTCACCTGGTCCCGATGAGATATTTGCCAGAGTATTAAAGGAATGTTAGGAAGAACTTAGTATGCCCTTAGCAAAGTTGTTTAACATGTCCTTAAAAACGGGTGTCGTGCCAGAATCCTGGAGGATAACGAATGTAATACAGATTTTCAAGAAGGGAGACAGAACACTATCCTCTAACTACCGTCCAATCAGTCTAACATCAATTGTAGGCAAATTACTGCAAGCAATAACTTCAAACTCTCTTCGAAATCAGCTGGAGAAGCACAAGTTATGAATGTGACTCACGGTTCATTGATCAAGTTATACTGAACACTCGGTATTCACTCATTCACATAAAACATATATCACACATATACCTGGGTGGGCCAGGTGCACCAGTCAGTACACCACAGTCAGTACACCACACAGTCAGTACAACACACAGTCAGTACACCACAGAGTCAGTACAACACACAGTCAGTACAACACACAGTCAGTACACCACAGAGTCAGTACACCACACAGTCAGTACACCACAGAGTCAGTACACCACACAGTCAGTACACCACAGTCAGTACACCACACAGTCAGTACACCACAGAGTCAGTACACCACACAGTCAGTACACCACACAGTCAGTACACCAGTCAGTCAGTACACCACACAGTCAGTACACCACAGTCAGTACACCACAGTCAGTACACCACAGAGTCAGTACACCACACAGTCAGTACACCACACAGTCAGTACACCACACAGTCAGTACACCACACAGTACACCACACAGTCAGTACAACACACAGTCAGTACACCAGTCAGTACACCACAGTCAGTACACCACACAGTCAGTACACCACACAGTACACCACACAGTCAGTACACCACACAGTACACCACACAGTCAGTACAACACACAGTCAGTCCACCAGTCAGTACACCACACACCAGTACACCACACAGTCAGTACACCACACAGTCAGTACACCACAGTCAGTACACCACAGAGTCAGTACACCACACAGTCAGTACACCACACAGTCAGTACAACACACAGTCAGTACACCACACAGTACACCACAGAGTCAGTACACCACACAGTCAGTACAACACACAGTCAGTACACCACAGAGTCAGTACACCACACAGTCAGTACACCACACAGTCAGTACACCACACACCAGTACACCACACAGTACACCACACAGTCAGTACACCACACAGTCAGTACACCACACACCAGTACACCACACAGTCAGTCAGTACACCACACACCAGTACACCACACAGTACACCACACAGTCAGTACACCACACAGTACACCACAGAGTCAGTACACCACACAGTCAGTACAACACACAGTCAGTACACCACAGAGTCAGTACACCACACAGTCAGTACACCACACAGTCAGTACACCACACACCAGTACACCACACAGTACACCACAGAGTCAGTACACCACACAGTCAGTACAACACACAGTCAGTACACCACACAGTACACCACACAGTCAGTACAACACACAGTCAGTACACCACACAGTACACCACAGAGTCAGTACACCACACAGTCAGTACAACACACAGTCAGTACACCACACAGTACACCACAGAGTCAGTACACCACACAGTCAGTACAACACACAGTCAGTACACCACACAGTACACCACACAGTCAGTCAGTACACCACACACCAGTACACCACACAGTACACCACACAGTCAGTCAGTACACCACAGAGTCAGTACACCACACACCAGTACACCACACAGTACACCACACAGTCAGTCAGTACACCACAGAGTCAGTACACCACACACCAGTACACCACACAGTACACCACAGAGTCAGTACAACACACAGTCAGTACACCACACACCAGTACACCACACACCAGTACACCACACAGTCAGTCAGCACACCACACACCAGTACACCACACAGTACACCACACAGTCAGTCAGTACACCACAGAGTCAGTACACCACACACCAGTACACCACACAGTACACCACACAGTCAGTCAGTACACCACAGAGTCAGTACACCACACACCAGTACACCACACAGTACACCACAGAGTCAGTACAACACACAGTCAGTACACCACACACCAGTACACCACACAGTACACCACACACCAGTACACCACACAGTCAGTCAGCACACCACACACCAGTACACCACACAGTACACCACACAGTCAGTCAGTACACCACAGAGTCAGTACACCACACACCAGTACACCACACAGTACACCACACAGTCAGTCAGTACACCACAGAGTCAGTACACCACACACCAGTACACCACACAGTACACCACAGAGTCAGTACAACACACAGTCAGTACACCACACACCAGTACACCACACAGTACACCACACAGTCAGTACACCACACAGTACACCACACACCAGTACACCACAGTCAGTACACCAGTCAGTCAGTACACCACACAGTACACCACACAGTCAGCACACCACACAGTCAGTACACCACACAGTACACCACACACCAGTACACCACACAGTACACCACAGAGTCAGTACACCACACAGTCAGTACACCACACACCAGTACACCACACAGTACACCACACAGTACACCACACACCAGTACACCACACAGTCAGTACACCACACAGTACACCACACACCACACAGTCAGTACACCAGTCAGTCAGTACACCACACACCAGTTTAGTGGCTCGGTAAGGCCCAGAGATAGATTGTTTGCCACTCATGTTGGGGATAATCCATGTAGGGTGGAGAAGAGGCAGCGCGCGCCCTCCCCTCAGCCCGGCTTCACTCACACTGTTTTGTTTACAACATTCAAAAATACATCACGTCACCACCTCGGCGCTGATTGGCTGGCTCTCTCGGGACCCGGCTGCGGTATCACATCTTTCATAGATTTATTCAAAATTTACTTTATTAAACCTTATTTAAGTAAGAATTATCTATATATATATATTAAAATAATAATGAATTGCTAAAAAATTATTTGTTGGTATTTATAAAGTATTTCAATAATATTCTTACGACCATTTTTAATCATATTAGGCAGCTTGGAGGAAGGTGGGCCATTTATTAATACAAATAATAATAATAATAATAATAAATTAACGGGTAAACATATTTCTAATAAATCTCTATAGTAAAAAATACAGATAAAAGTATAAATTTAAGTGAATATTACAAGTTTCATTTTTTTTTCATAAGACTATTGAAGGCGACAGGTAGTGTGAGGACTGACCCCAGGTGAGTAGAGAGGCCCCAGGTGTTAATTAAGGTAAAATAAGTGTAATAAGCTTTAAGTGTGAAGATAAAAGTGGTGTTGTATTCAATAATTAGGTACTATAAGTCCTTGTAAGTGTACAGTACATTAATTTAAACATAATGTCAATTGCCATTTGCTTTTCTCTTATCCTCTTCACCAATGACCGGCTCCTGACTGTACCTTATTAACCAAGGTCTTTGCCCTATAACACTTTATTAAACATATTTACAAAACCTAGTATAATGGTCTCGACAACTTTGTAGATTTAGGAAGCTTAGTGAGCACTATAGGGCTAAATAACGAAGGGTTACTCTAGTGTGGCCAGCAGTACAAGGACACTACGCCCCGGACACAGTGTTAACCTGGCATACAGTACAGTACAGTACAGTGTGGCCAGCAGTACAGGTACACTACGCCCCGGACACAGTGTTAACCTGGCATACAGTACAGTACAGTACAGTGTGGCCAGCAGTACAGGTACACTACGCCCCGGACACAGTGTTAACCTGGCATACAGTACAGTACAGTGTGGCCAGCAGTACAGGTACACTACGCCCCGGACACAGTGTTAACCTGGCATACAGTACAGTACAGTGTGGCCAGCAGTACAGGTACACTACGCCCCGGACACAGTGTTAACCTGGCATACAGTACAGTACAGTACAGTGTGGCCAGCAGTACAGGTACACTACGCCCCGGACACAGTATGAAGCTGGGATACAGTACATAACAATACAGTACATTACAGTACAGGTACACTTCGCCCCAGACACAGTATTAACCTGGGATACAGTACAGTACAGTACAGAACAGTACAGTACAGTAGTACTGGGACACTACTGTATGCTCCGGACACAGTATTAAGCTGGGATACAGTACAGTACAGTCCAAGATTGAAAATGAAATATTTCCAGTGCCATAAGATATATAACATCCGGTACGGCCAATATAAATAGCTAACAACTAGAGTGCTGTAGATCATTCAATAGGCCAACAGTACTAATAGAGACTGAATGTGTAAAGGACCTGGGTGTGTATGTTGACAATGAACTGGAGTTTTCGGGCCATTGCGAGAAGAAGGTCAATCAGGCAACTAAGGTTATTAGCTCTTATAAGACGGTCCCTGAGATATACTAAGGACTGTCAGTTGATTGAAAATGTCCAAAGGAGGGCCACCAGAGTGGTGCCAGTACTTCGACATGTGGGGTACGGGATGTTGGTTCACACTCAGGATGGGATGGAGAAAGGAAACTCACAATGTGCTCTCTGTATACATGTTGTATTGGATGTACAATGCAGCTTGGTGCTGGGAAGGCAGCATGGTTACAAGCGTGATGTAGAGAGAGCTGGTTGGTGAGGGTGCTCAGAGGAGGACAGCTTGTGGGTCGCTATGATCGCCAGCGGGAGCGAGGGCCGCCAGGCAGCGGCGGAGGTGGTGGTGTTGCTTGCTGCGGCTGTAGCTAGAAGAAGAGAGTGGTCACCACGAGGTCAGGTCTTAAATAGCGGAGGTAGGCGTGGCTTAGTAGTTGACCTCCGTCATGTAAGGCGGCGCTGGTTGACCTAGACCACGAGGCATACACTGGGGAATTCGCAGGGTCGGCTACTCAGCGACAAGCGTTTGTAGGGGAGAAATCCACTTCAGGCACCTCAGCTACCCTGAGAGATTAGAGCGCCTGAACTTGCCTAGCTTATACTACAGACGGGCAAAGGGAGATCTGATTGAGGTGTACAAGCACCTCAAAGGGCACTACTCAGTCGAGTGTCCTTACCTGGAGCTGGCGGACGCTCGCCCCACAAGGTGATCACATTTCAAGACTGAAGAAGCCGCAAGTCCAGAAAACTGTGAGGGTGAACTTTTTCGGAGTGAGAGTTGTGAACTCTTGGAGCAATCTACCAGAGTGTTGTGACGGCACTGAGTGTGAGCTCTTTCAAGACCAGACTTGACCAACGCTGTAACAGGTTCAGGTACATTCAATGTCACTTGGTGGCATTGAATCTTAGCAGCTCACGTTTTAAGGTTCCCAGGTATGGCTGTCCATATTAATTAAAGTATAAGATTACCCTCCTAAGAGATGTACTGTACTGTATCATGTTATGTACTAAGGTCACTAATCTCAATGGCAGATACAACGTTGGCGACAGTGCTGGTTTATTGGTGCTAACTTGTTGAGTGGTGCTACACTGGTGATGCCGATGGAGATTCAAGGCGAGATAAGTGGTAGGAAGACGGCAGTGAAGGGGCACATGGACGCCAGGGGTAGGTTGGTGGTCGTCGAGGAGGATCAACGACTCTCTCTGTTAACCCGGCTGTTACGGGTTATAGCCTGTATCCGAGGTGGGTGCTGTTATCTGCATATCTTATTGTTATCTTTTTACACACACACAAATAAAATAAAATAAATTGTCAAGAGATAATGTTATCATTTACCAACATTATTGCTTTGTAATCACAGCTCATAATAAATACTGTGCTACTTCTACTCAGACAAACCTCTGAACTTTGCATTTTTTCTTCACACAATATACTGTAGTTTTGTATGTGTAAACAACTCTATTGGCTGTCAGATGTTTGATGAGCAAGTTTACAGCAGAGGAAGAGCTGCTATCTCTTGTATGTGCAGTAACAAAACTGAAAACTCAATAAAATAAAGTGTTGTGAACAATGGCTCCTTCACAGAGACCAACTTTCAAGTGGAGGTCAATGATTGATATAACAATGTACTGTACAGTACTGTATTATATACGGTATTCAAAGGGGAAAAATATGTCAATACCTCACATATATTTTATTCATTGTCAAATGTTCTTTCATTTTTATTTTACAGAATAATGACTCCTTATGGTGAATCAGTCACACCATATATACTGTATATATTTTTTATATCATATTCGCCACTTATCAGCCGTTTGGGCGGTTTATCCTGTGTTACTTATCGTCGGGTGTATCTACAGATCCCCAAACTTATACTGCCAGCCTGGGGGTCACTAATACTAAGGGTAAATACTTAACTCGAATCTTAATTTCTAAGAGTCGCTGCCACCAGACCCCCTCTGGACAGCATGTAGCTCGTTAGGTAGCGTGCAGAGTGGACTAGGCATTGGGTTAGGTTTTCCATTGACCAGATCGATAAGGGGAAGGAAGGGTGAAACCACAACATGTCTTAATTAATTTATTCCTTATAAAGCATACTGGTAAAAAACATACAAATGAATTGGTCTTCCTCAGAAGAACAACGAAAATGTTGGTTACCCAGATGGGCACCAGACGTCTTACATTAATGGCGTGTCATCCACCTACTTATTGCATAACAATCTGACACCAGGAACGGCTCCAGCCAGGAACAATGTAATAGTTTTTGGAGTCCCAGAGAGCCAGGCAGAGGGAACTGTGAGTAAGGAAACACACGACAAGGTGCTGTTTCAAAATATTTGCACAGAGGTTCTGAAGATTCCAGCAACCCCTCAGGATGTGAGGAGACTGGGACATGAGCAGGGGGCTAAGCCTCGCCCCCTCAGGATCACACTAGGGAGTGAGGAGGAGAAATGGCAAGTTATTCGGCAGGCAAAAAACTTAGCAAGGAGCGAGGCATTTCGGGATGTATTTATTCACCCAGACCGCACGGTAATGCAGAGGGAACAGCACAAGAAGCTCCTGCAGGACTTGAAGCATAAGAGGGAGGAGTCGAGGAGGAACGGGGACAGGTGCACATGGGTTATACTCAGGGGGAGGGTAGTGGAAACAAGTGTGCCGACACAGGGCCAGGGGGCAGCAGTGCACCCTCCACCCACTCAACCCCCCACCCGGTAGGCGGCACCAGCTCAGCCTACCGGACAGGAGGGAACGAGTGCCGTGTAAACAATGACATTTTTAACCACACACCCTGCAAAATACAGTGTACTTAGCAAATGCTGCAGCTTCTGAGAATGTGGGTGGAGCGGGTTTATTACTAAGAGCAGAGACGTTACCGAGAACAAATTCTGGCTTGAATGTCATGTACACTAATACTGACACGTTCCTTGATAAGAGAGAGGAGTTTGAAACACTACTAAGAGTACACCAACCAGATATTGTAGGAGTTGTAGAACTGTTGTACAAGAACAGGAGAATCGACCCAGAGGAATGTGAGTTCAGTATTGCTGGATATGACTCATTTACGAACCCAACTCAAGAATCCTGCAGGAGGGGTGTGGTTATCTACGCTAGGCAAGACCTTAGAGCCAGCCAGGCGAGGGTACAGGGAGAGGATGTTTTTGAAGAGTCCAAGTGGTGTAAAATTAAATTAAAGGGAGGGGACTTACTTATCGTCGGGTGTATCTACAGATCCCCAAACTGTGGCCCACTAAATCAAAGGAACTTAAGAACCTTAATAAACAATGCGGCGATGCTCAACCCCAGCCACCTCCTTATCATGGGGGACTTTAACTATGGCGACATCGACTGGAGAAACGAGTCCACCCCGAATGACTTGAATAATCCTGCTACTCTTTTTGTAGAAACTCTGAGAGATAATTTTCTGTTCCAACATGTGAGAGACCCGACACATTACAGAGGGGAGCAAACACCCAAGCCACTTGACCTTATCATAACAAACGAGGAGGGTATGGTGGCCAAACTGGAACACCTTGCCCCAGTTGGCACCAGTCACCATACAGTGTTGTCATTCAGATTTAACTGTTACCTAGTTCAAGATAAGGCCAGGCCAAGGTGCAAATATTACAAGGGAAATTACAATGGGATGAGGGAAGAGATGAGGGGTATCAACTGGCCTGACTTATTAAGGTACAAGAACGCAGACACTACGCTGAATATCATAACTAGTAAAATGACCCATTTGATCGATAAATATATACCCAAGACCAAACCCAGTGCTTCTAGGAATACGAGGGGATCCCTACACATGAACCATGCGGCGGTCAACAAAATTTAGAAGAAAACCCAGAAATTCAAGACGTGGGTTGGGTCAAACGATGAGCAAGACAGGAGGATGTATGCAAGAGCCAGAAACCAAGCAAAGATAGAGTGTAGGAGGGCTGAATAGGAGTTCCAAAGGCTGCTTGCACGCGAGGTCAAGTCAAACCCAAAGGCGTTTTACCGCTATGCAAAGTCGAAATTGAAAACGCGAATAGGAGTATCAGACCTGAGGCTTGAAGATGGTAGTTACGCAGATTCTGACCAGGATAAAGCTGAGGCATTGAACAGCTTCTTTTCCTCAGTGTTCACAAGAGAGGATGCAACTAACCTTCCTGCGTTTGAGGACAGACGGTTCGACACAGCACTGACCCACATTGTGTTCACAGAAGAGGGTATTAGAAATAAACTGTCCAGGCTAAAGGTCCATAAGAGTCCCGGCCCTGACATGGTGCATCCTAGAGTGCTAAGAGAGCTGTGCAACGAGCTTGCAGAGCCCCTGAAGATTCTGTTTTGTAAATGCCTGGATGAACAAATGGTCCCCAGTGAATGGAAAGTGGCTTATGTGAGTCCTATCTTCAAGAAGGGCGATAGTCACTCCACGAACAACTATAAACCGGTGAGCCTGACCAGCATAATATGTAAAGTACTTGAGAGTATTATCAGAGATGCCGCGATGGAACATCTACTACGAAACAACCTTGTAAAAGATTGCCAACACGGTTTTATGCCGGGGCGCTCTTGCTTGACACAATTGCTCAAGGTATTGGATATTTGGACCCATATTCTAGAACGGGGTGGTAATATCGACAATATTTACCGAGATTTTGCCAAGGCTTTCGACAGTGTACCCCACGAAAGGCTGAAAATCAAACTGGAAGGGTACGGAATTCGGGGAAATGTCCTAGCGTGGATAGAAGACTTTCTACATGACCGCAAGCAGTGTGTGGTGATTAATGGCACGAAATCGTCATCTGTACCTGTAACAAGTGGGGTACCGCAGGGTAGTGTATTGGGCCCGCTGTTGTTTGTTTGTTTCATAAATGACATGCCTGACGTTGTACACTCCTCCATACAAATGTTTGCCGATGATGGCAAGTTATTTCGGGAAATTAAGAACCAAGCGGACTGTGAAGAGCTGCAGAAGGACCTCTGTGGGCTCCAGGAATGGTCGAAGGAATGGCTGCTGAGATTCAATGTCACGAAGTGTAAGAGGATGCACCTGGGGCGTACCAACGATAAGGAGGCGTATCATATGTCCCAACGGGATGAAGAAAATGTACTAGTTGAGACTGTGTGTGAGAAGGACCTGGGTGTGTATGTTGACAATGAGCTGAAGTTCTCGGGCCATTGTGAGAAGAAGGTAAATCAGGCAAATAAATTATTGGGTCTTATAAGAAGGTCGTTCAGATATCTAGACGGTCCGTCCCTCGTGACGATCTTCAGGAGTGAAGTGCTTCCCCATCTGGAGTACTGTCACCCCATCTGGTCCCCGAGATATGCTAGGGACTGTCAGTTGGTTGAAAATGTTCAAAGGAGGGCCACCAAACTGGTGCCTGCACTTCGGCACCTCAGCTACCCTGAGAGATTGGAGCGCCTGAACTTGCCTAGCTTATACTACAGACGGGCAAGGGGGGACCTAGTTGAGGTTTATAAGCATCTCAGGGGGCACTACTCAGTTGAGTGTCCTTACTTGGAGCTGGCGGACGCTCGCCCCACAAGGGGTCACAGCTCAAGATTGAAGAAGCCGCAAGTCCAGAAAACCGTGAGGGCAAACTTTTTCGGAGTGAAGGTTGTAAACTCTTGGAACAATCTACCAGAGAGTGTTGTGACGGCACCGAGTGTGAGCTCTTTCAAGAGAAGACTTGACCAACACTGGAGCGGGTTCAGGTACATTCAGGAGCCGGTGCATGCCCAGTATTTGCCAACAGTGCGTGACAGAGACGTGACCGATCGCCCGGGCGGCTAGCGAGCCGATCTTTTGGTGAAGAATATAAATGAAAAGAGACGTGACCGATCGCCCAAGCGGCTAACAAGCCGATCAGTGGCGAAGAGGATAAAAAGTAAAGTAAAGTAAAAGTGACCACCTTACCTCGGTCATTCCTTCTTACACTATCCCTTAACACATCAGACTGCTCCATCTGTATGGAATATAGCACCGTCGGTTATCATACATAGTAGCACCATCTCAACACACATGTTACACTCCGCCCCTGCAGGTATGGGACTCCTTGTAACTTTTAGGTATACACAACAGGCACCTCGTTCGCACACCGCCCTCGGTGGGTAAAGAAGAGGGCTTCACCAAGAGACATACCAGTACTATTTCTATGCCTGGTATTATAGGTCGCTCCAAGTGACGACCGCGGAGTTTCTCACGGTCTCCTTATTTGTTACTACTCATTTGGAGTGATGTGCTGGAAATCCACAGGTTCACAGTGGATTGGCATAGCTGGGAGTAGTCACCACCTGGTGGGACGCTCACAGGGATAATGGCTGCCGCACAGCAAGGCACTCCGACCGCATGGGACCTGAGGTGACGGTAGAACAGAGGGTACTCAGAAATAATGCCTGACGGGCGGTTATCACACCCCATAACACATTACTATTACACTTATACATGAGGCAAAGCTTTAAACTGTAATAACTTCTATATAAGCCTTAATTATAGGGCGGGATATAGCCCGATAGGACACTGACCTGAGGTGACGGTAGAACGGAGGGCACTGAGTGCAGTGCCCTGCCGCTCGTCACTGCGTAGGCCTACAGTTTCCAAGCTTTAATTTTTACTTTTATTTCTTACGGTTCTCACCTGAACACTTTTCGGCATATTGTCACTCATGCCTTATAAACACATATTTTAACCCTAAAGTACAAACTAAGGTAAGGTCTTGGTTTGTTAATTCGTGGGTAAATTCATTGGGTTATAATATCAACACGGCACACTCGAGGCGGGTACAGGACGCGCCTTAAAACAAAGGCCGAATGTTCATGGCGGGGGTGTATCCACTTCACTTACAACTAATTAGGGATCCTCCTCTCACACATTGCACTATTTGAACACAGACATAAGATTCTCTGATCACTGTACCTGTCGTGGGTACATGTCACGTGATGATACGAGGTGTATTAAGTTAATACCGACGCATACAAGATATTTCCTTTCAAGTATAGTTTCTAGGTCACTTCCAACACTTCACATAGTTCTGATACATTTATCCTTTTTCCAGATCATTGTTCTCATGTATTTTCATATGATATCTGTGGAAGTTATGTTCGCTACACGTTCACAGACGTAAATAGTGTGACCTTCAAACCCTGATCCACACTTAGTCCTACAGTACACTAGTCCGGCACAACTGGACTTTAACATTCATCTTATGGATACCCTGAGTTCTCCTTAATGCTATGAATATATACAATTAATATTATATAACTGTACCCGGGGTACAATACTGTGGGGTACGGCTTGTTTGGGTTCTCACTCAGGAGTGGGTGGAGAAAGGAAACTCACTATGTGCTCTCTGTATACATGTTGTATTGGATGTACAATGCAGCTTGGTGCTGGGAAGTGGCAGCGTGGTTACAAGCATGATGTAGAGAGAGCTGGTTGGTGAGGGTGCTCAGAGGAGGACCAGCTTGTGGGTCGCCGGCGGGAGCGAGGGCTGCCAGGCAGCGGCGGAGGAGGTGGTGTAGCTTGCTGAGGCTGTAGCTAGAAGAGGAGAGTTGTCACCACGAGGTCAGGTCTTAAATAGCGGAGGTAGGCGTGGCTTAGTAGTTGACCTCCGTCCTGTAAGGCGGCGCTGGTTGACCTAGACCACGAGGCACACACTGTAGAATTCGCGGGGTCGGCTACTCAGCGACAAACAGCGTTTGTAGGGGAGAAATCCACTACAATACAACACATGGTCTAGTAACATTGAGTAGGTGAATTATCCTTTACCAATGTTTCCCGTTTTTTGAGATTCTACAAGCGCGGTGGATTTGAATGTTATATAGCGTAATATGAATTAAATGGGGTTTTTAGGAATGACAATGATGTGCGCAGTACAAACTGTGGCCCACTAAATCAAAGGAACTTAAGAGCCTTAATAGACAACGCGGCGATGCTCAACCCTAGCCACCTCCTTATCATGGGGGACTTTAACTATGGCGACATCGACTGGAGAAACGAGTTCACCCCAAATGACTTGAATAACCCTGCTACTCTTTTTGTAGAAACTCTGAGAGATGTTTTCTGTCCCAACATGTTTGAGACCCGACACATTACAGAGGGGAGCAAACACCCAAGCCACTAGACCTCATCATAACAAACGAGGAGGGTATGGTGGCCAAACTGGAACACCTTGCCCCAGTTGGCACCAGTCACCATATAGTGTTGTCATTCAGATTTAACTGTTACCTAGTTCAAGATAAGGCCAGGCCAAGGTGCAAATATTACAAGGGAAATTACAATGGGATGAGGGAAGAGATGAGGGGTATCAACTGGCCTGACTTATTAAGGTACAAGAACGCAGACACTACGCTGAATATCATAATTAGTAAAGTGACCCATTTGATCGATAAATATATACCCAAGACTAAAGTTGCCATATCTGAACATTAAAAAAAGAGGACGCTCCAGAAGACATCCTGGCCCCCACCCCCCCCCCCGCCCCCGGCACACACTTTGGCGCTATGTAACCTTGAAGCAGCCGTGACAATTAATTTTGCATATTTACATAACATTAATATATATATATATATATATATATATATATATATATATATATATATATATATATATATATATATATATATATATACACCAGTATCGGTGTACTGTATTGCATTGTGTTTTTAATGTAGGCTAATATACAACATTCATGGTAAAGAAATCTTAAAAATATTAAAAAAATTACCTTTGCTTAAGGCTGTATATCTTCATTCCCTTCGCTGCAGTCTTCTTCCCCCATTGTGTGTGTGTGACTTGATGTGCCCATGCACGTCAAGATTATGGTTGAAAATTGCTAAAATGCCTTAAATGCAGGACAAGAAAAACAAATGCTACAGTGTAAAAAAAGCTATAAGAAAAATATGGTATACTTTCAACATTTCATTTATGGCTGTAATAGCACTAAATACAAAAACAAATTTAATAATGTGCGTGGCTGAAGAACAAGGAAAAGCAGTACATGGCACTACATGCTACCCAAAAATTGCTAGCAGCTAAGTTGACAACACCGTACAGGCGTACACGTGACTTATTAGCTGACGAAAACTGAATGAGATCTCTACGGTTTTCACCTCCCCTCTCTCACAGCCTCTCTCTCTCTCTCTCGTCATTACAGTTTCATTTTTTTTTTCTGTGGAGAAAATGATGGAAGCTGAAATTCCGGACTCTTAGAGAATTTTAAAAATTACTTCCGGACGAAGATTTCGAGACCTAAATGGAGGACATGTCCGGGAAAATACGGACGTATGGCAACCCTACCCAAGACCAAACCCAGTGCCTCTAGGAATACGAGGGGATCCTTACACATGAATCAAGCGGCGGTCGACAAAGTTAAGAAGAAAGCCCAGAAATTCAAGACGTGGGTTGGGTCAAACGATGAGCAGGACAGGAGGATGCATGCAAGAGCCAGAAACCAAGCAAAGATAGAGTGTAGAAGGGCTGAAAATGAGTTCCAGAGGCTGGTTGCAAGCGAGGTCAAGTCAAACCCAAAGGCGTTTTACCGTTATGCAAAGTCGAAATTAAAAACGCGAGTAGGAGTATCAGACCTGATGTACTGCGCACATCATTGTCATTCCTAAAAACCCATTTTAATTCATATTACTCTACATAACACTCAAATCCACCGAGCTTGTAGAATCTCAGGAGAGACATGTTTTTCCCATCTGTTTTACCCTCAGGATCACTCCCAGTAAGTCCCGCCTTCGAACACAGTTGTCACTACCTTTATTGCACTCTCTACTGGCAAACGCAACCTTGAATTAGTCTGTGTAAATCAACTTTAGTTATTCACCAGACCTTTGTCAACTGAGGGTCATCCTTGAATGAGTGACAGTTAAATTGTTTGTAATTTCTGTCATTGCGTGAGTAGCGATCGCTGGTAACTCAGGGGTATATAAACCAGTGCGAGGCGGGAGGAATAAACCTCCCGTATCACCTTTCACCTTCGTTCTCAGGTATGTTCTGTGTTTATAACCATTCAGTTTGATTCAGTCTATTATAGTGAATATCAGTGTTCATCAGTGTTCATGCTTTAACAGAGGAATTGTCATTCACCCAGTGTAAGAAGTAATATAACGTAAATATCTGACCTGGCGAGACTGAAGATTTGTTTGTGACCCACCATGCTTCCCCAAAAGACCTTCCGTATCACCTTTCACCTTCGTTCTCAGATCGAGGGTGGGCTTAATTGAAACCCACCGGTCGCTCGGAGCCGGTGGATACCCAGCAGTGGTCAATATAGGAGTGATGGCGCTGAATCGGCATGATTAATCGGCTCCACTCTACCTCGTGGGCCGAGGGCCCTAGACCTGCCTCGTGTCGGAGTGTGACCGACCACAACAGCAATTGTTAGAGGCGCCAGTGCTATACCCTGGGACAGGCCTTGGAGTTATAGTCCACAGTGTGGTCGTATGTGTTTGTTAATAATTACCCATGTTGGGTAGTGGACCCATGTCGGTGTTTGTATCAGTATTAGTGTTGTAGGGGGTTTCGTGGTATAATGTTGTCTAGCACTCAGGATGGATGGAAACTCTAAGGTGGTTTTCTTATATAATATAAGTTATATGGTAGACAGTCTGGTGCTGGAGGTGCCGTGTGGTGAGGAGCTGCTCAGTAGACACGTTCGGTGAGTAGCGTGTTGAAGGAGGTAGATGTGCAGGAGCTTCGTTAGAGAAGATGTTGCCTGTTGCTGGCCTCCTGGTTGAATGAATGCTGGACAGCGAGGAGCTTGCTGGGAGGAGGTGTTGCGTGTTCAGGAACCGAGAGCAGAATAAGAGCTGGTTGATGAGGAAGCTCAGAGAAGGACAGCTGGTGGGTCGCCATGCTCGCTGATGGGAGCGAGGACCGCCAGGCAGCGGCGAAGGAGGAGGTGTTGCCTGTTCAGGAAGAGAGGCCAGAATGAATCTCAATGGAGAGACAGAGCTTATATACCCAGCAGCCGTGAGTCATCTATGAGTCATGTTGGGAAAACCCGAGAAAGTCGCCGGTCTTTGGTTCCGTTGCTAAGATACTGCGACATCTGGTGACGCCCCCGCCTTGCCGCTCGTTTGGTTGCTAGGGAAGATGGTAGCAGCTGGTGGCTGTGGCTACGCAGTAGTAGGGGAGAAGTCCACTACAATACTCCCCCTTTCCTCCAGGCGGTGTAGGAGACTTGTTGTCTGTAGAGTTGCTTAGCACATGTGAGGCAGACCAGGCGGTGCATGCCTCATGTGAGACAACGGCGATGGCGTGAATGAGCCGGTCGCTGAATACAACTGTCAATATACACACTATCTGTGGGAAGAGAGAGGTAGGAAAAGGGTGTGTGGAGGCGATGAATGTTGTGCTTCCCTCACGACAGGTACAGGGTCGTCAGATGCGCCTGCTGGGGTGTGTGTGGGCCTGGGTCAGGAGCAGGGGCTGCGTCAGCAGAAGCGGATTAGGGCTCATGACAGCAGCTGGGTCCACGACAGCAGCAGGGTGCAGGACATTAGCAGGGAGTACCTGAGGGAGAAAAGAGGGGTGTGTGGAGGCGATGAATGTTGTGCTTCCCTCACGACAGGTACAGAGTCGTCAGATGCGCCTGCTGGGGTGTGTGGGCCTGGGTCAGGAGCAGGGGCTGCGTCAGGGGCGGCAGGGGTTACTGCTGGGCCGGGGTCGGCGTCTGAGGCAGGACGGGTGTGCTGGGGTCGGTAGGATGTGGTGCTTGGGGCAGGAAGAGGAGCTGGTGTCTGCTTAGAGTAGCAGAGCTGCTTCTGTGTGGATAAGCCAGTCTTCCATGCTGCTTGATGGTGGGAGCATGATCAGTTTCTCCTCCATCCTGTGTGAGTGCTTATCTCCGGGGGTCACCATTTGTAGGGGGTTTCGTGGTATACAGTAATGTTGTCTAGCACTCAGGATGGATGGAAACTCTAAGGTGGTTTTCTTATATAATATAAGTTATATGGTAGACAGTCTGGTGCTGGAGGTGCCGTGTGGTGAGGAGCTGCTCAGTAGACACGTTCGGTGAGTAGCGTGTTGAAGGAGGTAGATGTGCAGGAGCTTCGTTAGAGAAGATGTTGCCTGTTGCTGGCCTCCTGGTTGAATGAATGCTGGACAGCGAGGAGCTTGCTGGGAGGAGGTGTTGCGTGTTCAGGAACCGAGAGCAGAATAAGAGCTGGTTGGTGAGGAAGCTCAGAGAAGGACAGCTGGTGGGTCGCCATGCTCGCTGGCGGGAGCGAGGACCGCCAGGCAGCAGCGAAGGAGGAGGTGTTGCTTGTTCAGGAAGAGAGGCCAGAATGAATCTCAATGGAGAGACAGAGCTTATATACCCAGCAGCCGTGAGTCATCTATGAGTCATGTTGGGAAAACCCGAGAAAGTCGCCGGTCTTTGGTTCCGTTACTAAGATACTGCGACATCTGGTGACGCCCCAGCCTTGCCGCTCGTTTGGTTGCTAGGGAAGATGGTAGCAGCTGGTGGCTGCGGCTACGCAGTAGTAGGGGAGAAGTCCACTACAGTGTATTGTGAGTAAGGACAAGGAACTGGTCCTGCTATGTAATGTAATGTGACGCCAGTAAGAGTGTGCACGGTAAGAGTGTAATGCCTGAGTAAGTGCTGTTGAGTAAATAAGAAAATAAGTAAATAAGATATGGAGTCTGCAATAAGCCCAGGAGTTGAGCCTGGTACTTTGATTTCATATTAATAAACTTGTTCTTTGAGTATTTTAGGAGTATTCATTTCTCCCACAGTAGTTACCTTTATTTCCGTCCAAGTGACCCGGATATCAGAATTACACTACCCATGTACCTAGACCACCGACAGGCTACCAAAATGAACTGAAGTAAGTAGAAAGAATAATTGAAAGAACTAAGACATGTTGTGGTTTCACCCTTCTTTCCCCTTATCGATCTGGTCAATGAAAAACCTAACCCAATGCCTAGTCCACTCTGCACGCTACCTAACGAGTTACATGCTGTCCAGAGGGGGTCTGGTGGCAGCGACCCTTAGAAATTAAGATTAGAGTTAAGAATTCCCCCTTAGAATTAGTGACCCCAGTCAGGCAGTATACTGAGGCTTGAAGATGGTAGTTACGCAGATTCTGACCAGGATAAAGCTGAGGCATTGAACAGCTTCTTTTCCTCGGTGTTCACAAGAGAGGATGCGATTAACCTTCCTGTGTTTGAGGACAGACGGTTCGACACAGCACTGGCCCACATTGTGTTCACAGAAGAGGGTATTAGAAATAAACTGTCAAAGCTAAAGGTCCATAAGAGTCCCGGCCCTGACATGGTGCATCCTAGAGTGCTTTAAGAGTTGAGCAACGAGCTTACCGAGCCCATGAAGATCCTGTTTTGTAAATGCCTGGATGAACAAAAGGTCCCCAGTGATTGGAAAGTGGCTTATGTGAGTCCTATCTTCAAGGTGGGCGATCGTCACTCCACGAACTACTATAGACCAGTGAGCCTGACCAGCATAATATGTAAAGTCCTTGGGAGTATTAACAGAAATGCCGCGATGGAACATCTACTACGAAACAACCTTGTAAAGGATTGCCAACACGGTTTTATGCCGGGGCGCTCCTGCTTATCACAATTGCTCAAGGTATTGGATAATTGGACCCATATTCTGGAAAGAGGTGGTAATATCGACAATATTTATCTAGATTTTGCCTACCCATGAGTTATCATTGAGTGAGCCATCCTTCTAGACCTAGAGTATAGAATGCTTGCCAGCAGTTTCATGCAGCTCTAGAAGTCTTTTTTTTTACTTTGTTTTCAACTACATTATTAGAGTAAAATAACCAGGATTTTTCAGCCAATAGGGTAAACCTGTAACCTTGGACAGACGGACATACTGTAATGGTATGACTGAATATGTTTTTTGCATAACTGTCAAGAGCTCAGCAGCTGCCTGGTATTGTACCGAGGATCAATAGTACTGTAGAGAATCTTTACTGGTGCTCATTGTCTGCAAATTGGAGGGATTTAATAAGTAAAAAATATAGAATTTTAGAGATTTATTAACAGCAACGAGTGAAAGAGAGAATGTGGAATAGTTGAGTGAATGAACTGAAACAAAAGAAGATTGGTTTAAGTACAATGATGATAATCAGAATTATTTTTTTCTTATTAAAGGTCAGTTTACCGTATTCCTCGGAGGGAGAGGAGTCAGTGGTGATGGTGAATCCTCCAACAATCTACTGACTGACAGTAAGGAAGATGTCAGTGGTGATGGTGAATCCTCCAACAATCTACTGACTGACAGTAAGGAAGATGTCAGTGGTGATGGTGAATCCTCCAACAATCTACTGACTGACAGTGAGGAAGATGTCAGTGGTGATGGTGAATCCTCCAACAATCTACTGACTGACAGTAAGGAAGATGTCAGTGGTGATGGTGAATCCTCCAACAATCTACTGACTGACAGTAAGGAAGATGTCAGTGGTGATGGTGAATCCTCCAACAATCTACTGACTGACAGTGAGGAAGATGTCAGTGGTGATGGTGAATCCTCCAACAATCTACTGACTGACAGTGAGGAAGATGTCAGTGATGATGGTGAATCCTCCAACAATCTACTGACTGACAGTGAGGAAGATGTCAGTGGTGATGGTGAATCCTCCAACAATCTACTGACTGACAGTGAGGAAGATGTCAGTGGTGATGGTGAATCCTCCAACAATCTACTGACTGACGGTGAGGAAGATGACAGTGGTGATGGTGAATCCTCCAACAATCTACTGACTGACAGTGAGGAAGATGTCAGTGATGATGGTGAATCCTCCAACAATCTACTGACTGACGGTGAGGAAGATGACAGTGGTGATGGTGAATCCTCCAACAATCTACTGACTGACAGTGAGGAAGATGTCAGTGGTGATGGTGAATCCTCCAACAATCTACTGACTGACGGTGAGGAAGATGTCAGTGATGATGGTGAATCCTCCAACAATCTACTGACTGACGGTGAGGAAGATGTCAGTGGTGATGGTGAATCCTCCAACAATCTACTGACTGACAGTGAGGAAGATGTCAGTGGTGATGGTGAATCCTCCAACAATCTACTGACTGACGGTGAGGAAGATGTCAGTGGTGATGGTGAATCCTCCAACAATCTACTGACTGACAGTGAGGAAGATGTCAGTGATGATGGTGAATCCTCCAACAATCTACTGACTGACAGTAAGGAAGGTGTTAATGATGATGGTGAATCCTCCAACAATCTACTGACTGACAGTAAGGAAGATGTCAGTGGTGATGGTGAATCCTCCAACAATCTACTGACTGACAGTGAGGAAGATGTCAGTGATGATGGCGAATCCTCCAACAATCTACTGACTGACGGTGAGGAAGATGTCAGTGGTGATGGTGAATCCTCCAACAATCTACTGACTGACAGTGAGGAAGATGTCAGTGATGATGGTGAATCCTCCAACAATCTACTGACTGACAGTGAGGAAGATGTCAGTGATGATGGTGAATCCTCCAACAATCTACTGACTGACAGTGAGGAAGATGTCAGTGGTGATGGTGAATCCTCCAACAATCTACTGACTGACAGTGAGGAAGATGTCAGTGGTGATGGTGAATCCTCCAACAATCTACTGACTGACAGTAAGGAAGGTGTTAGTGATGATGGTGAATCCTCCAACAATCTACTGACTGACAGTGAGGAAGATGTCAGTGGTGATGGTGAATCCTCCAACAATCTACTGACTGACAGTGAGGAAGTCAGGTGATGGGAATCCTCCAACAATCTACTGACTGACAGTTAGGAAGTTGTTAGTGATGATGGTGAATCCTCCAACAATCTACTGATTGACGGTGAGGAAGATGTCAGTGGTGATGGTGAATCCTCCAACAATGTACTGACTGACAGTGAGGAAGGTGAATCCTCCAACAATCTACTGACTGACAGTGAGGAAGATGTCAGTGATGATGGCGAATCCTCCAACAATCTACTGACTGACAGTGAGGAAGATGTCAGTGATGATGGTGAATCCTCCAACAATCTACTGACTGACAGTGAGGAAGATGTCAGTGGTGATGGTGAATCCTCCAACAATCTACTGACTGACAGTAAGGAAGGTGTTAGTGATGATGGTGAATCCTCCAACAATCTACTGATTGACGGTGAGGAAGATGTCAGTGGTGATGGTGAATCCTCCAACAATGTACTGACTGACAGTGAGGAAGGTGAATCCTCCAACAATCTACTGACTGACAGTGAGGAAGATGTCAGTGATGATGGCGAATCCTCCAACAATCTACTGACTGACGGTGAGGAAGATGTCAGTGATGATGGCGAATCCTCCAACAATCTACTGACTGACAGTGAGGAAGATGTCAGTGATGATGGTGAATCCTCCAACAATCTACTGACTGACAGTAAGGAGTACAGTGACTGCACCACACCTAAGGAGTACAGTGACTGCACCACACCACACCCTGACTGTGATGAACAAGAATACCAAGTCCTGGTTGCGTTAAACAGATCATACGACACCACCGTCACTGACCTAACATTACCGAAGATGGCTCAAGTGGACCGGTACCTGCGGGAATCAACAGGTGAGCTAAAGAAAGTAGAATAATTACAGGGAGTTCCCGGGTTATGAACGGTCCCATTCCTGAGGACATTCTTAAGTCAGCTTTGTACTAAAGTCCGAAACACATGCTATGTGTATGCTGTACTTAACAATGTTTAAATTCCCACTATATCATAACCTAAGTCCTTATTTACAGTACATCTAAAATCACTTAATTTAAGACAAAAGAAGTAATGACAAAATATGGTAAACGAAAGTAAAAAATAAGTCATTAGGAAAATAAAACACTATCAATTTCAAGGTTAACCTCGTTCATATTGGCGGGCGTTTGTAAGTCAGGGACCCTCGGTAATGGTATATATTTATTTACAAGAATTTATTACATAATACAGTACCGTATACTGTAAACACTATCAGATCTTATATTACACAATGCAGGACAAGAGTTTGGGTTTGTTATTGTATACTGCATGTTCCTATGATTCCCTGTATTTTGTTTAGTACAGTAGTAGGCAGCTGTCAAGCAGGGAGGTACTACTGCCTGGGAAAATATTGGAAGCATAATGTGTTGTCTAATGGTAGACCCTGCTGCCATATGTGACCAAGTCCCAGGTTGATGATCTGACTTTTGTAGTATCTTGCGTTATTTAATGGGAGAATGACAAGCACAAGGTCAGTCTGGCTGGGTGTTTAATCTTTGTTCTTGGTTACAACGTGCCTAACACATTTCGTGTTTACACAAGCGTAAACACTTTCTGACTTTGGTAAGAAGTAACATAATATATAATATATATATTCAATAAAGGCAGCATATAAACATACATATATATAACACTATTTCTCCCTTTCAAAAGAGAGCATGGCTGCTACAAATCCTAAATAAACAAAACTTACAGAATTACATATGGCAGGGAAGAAGAGAATAGAACACAACAAATATAACTTCCTAACTAAACAGTTTTGAAAGGCCTGTTCACAATTCAGATAATTAGAGGTCTAATTTAATTACAGGTCTCCTAACTGTTTGATCTTCTAGGACTATTCCCTCCATCAAGTTTTACAAGGGTTTCACTTGCACTCTGTGCATTATCAGTGACAGACATATCATCACTACAATCAGTTGACACAGTGAGTGGATGCTGGGAAACATCATCTTTGACATCATCAAGATGATGATCATCTGAAACTGTGTCAAGTTTATCATCATGTCCTGGTGCTACATTCATCTCGTCATGTGCCTGAATGATGTGATCCACATGAACATATCTCAAAGAGTTACCACATTTCACTAAATATGTCCTAGATCCACATACCTTGTCGATGACACCAGTTATCCACTTTGCATGTACAGTACCATAACCTTTAGCCATGTTCCTAACTCTCACCCTATCATTTACCTTGAACACTCTTTCACTGGAACTCTTATCATGATACATTTTTTGTTGAGCTTGTTTCCTCTCCACAACTTCAAACAGACTTGGCTTAACTAAACTTAATCTTGTTCTCAACTGTCTCTTCACCATTAACTCTGCAGGAGTACATCCTGTCACACTATGTGGCGTGGTTCTGTATCTGAGTAAGAAATTTGCTAGTCTGTGTTTCATTGATTTTCCTACAGTTCCTTGAATTACCTGCTTGGAAAGTGCTTCCTTTATAATTCTAACTGATCTCTCAGCTGCACCATTAGAGGCAGGATGATAGGGTGGGGTCAGTACATGCTTTACACCGTTGAGTCTCATGAAGTTTTTAAACTCTGATGATTGGAATGGAGGACCATTGTCAGAAACTACCTCTTCTGGTATTCCATGTTCGGCAAATATTAATCTTAATTCATCAATGGTGCTACCAGCATTAGGACTGTACATGTGCTTAACATCAATCCACTTTGAATGACTATCAATTAATACAAGAAATTTGTCTGTTCCCTTATCACAGAAGTCAATGTGTACTCTTTGGAAAGGGACGGGTAGGCCATTTCCAGGTTTTCAAAGGTGTGCTGGGTGGCATACTCCTAACATTCTGACAAACAGAGCACTCACGTACCATCATTTCTATTTCACCATCCAGTTTAGGCCACCACACAAAACTTCTGGCCAGTGCTTTCATAGCACATATACCTGGATGTTCAAAATGCAGTTCATTAAAAATTTGCCCTCTAAGACACTGTGGAATTAACATCCTCATACCCCACAACACACATCCCTGTTCTACTGATAATTGACATCTCCTTAAATGATACAGTTGAAAGTCTAAGGATGGACAAATCTCTGGCCATCCATTTAGTGTATACTCCAGGACTCTTCCTAATACAACATCTTTCCTAGTTTCATGAGCAATCATTCCGGAGGTGACTGGAAAATCTTCTGCTATCATGGTTACAGCATAAACCTTAGGCTCTACTCCATCATTTGATCCACTACATGGCAACCTTGACAAAGCATCTGCATTGGAATGATCATCTGAACGTCTGTACTGTATCTCATAGTCATATGCCGACAATATCAAAGCCCATCTCTGCATTCTTGCTGCAGCAAGTGTAGGAACAGGTGATTTAGGACCCAAAATTGCCAAGAGAGGCTTGTGATCAGTTATTAAAACAAAATTCCTCCCATATAGATACTGGTGAAATTTCTTTACTCCAAATATGATAGACAAAGCCTCTTTCTCTATTTGTGCATAATTTTTCTCGCTTTGGGTAAGAGTTCTCGAGGCATATGCAATGGGTCTTTCTTCACCGTTATCCATTATGTGACTTATGACAGCACCTAATCCATAGCCCGATGCATCACAAGCAAGCTTTAGTGTTCTACTGGTATCATAGTGGACCAAAACATCAGTACTAGACAGAGCAGCTTTACAATCTTCAAATGACTTCTGAGTTGCACTGTTCCATTTCCATGGTATCCCTTTCTTTAATAGTTCATGCAGAGGGGCTAAAACTGATGAAAGTCCACTCAAGAACCTTGAATAATACTGTATCATACCTAGGAAAGCTTTCAATTCACTGACATTTTTTGGAGCAGGTAAATTTACTATGGCTCCTACTTTATCTTCTACAGGTCTCAGCCCTTCTGCAGTCACTTTGTAGCCAAGATAAGTTACTTCTTTAGCTAGGAATGAACATTTGCTCTTGTTGAGCCTGACATTGTGTGCCAACAATCTTTCGAATACTGTGGCTAGGGTTTTGACATGATTTTGGATGTCACTGTCAACAATAAGGACATCATCCTGAAAACATAACACATTGGGAAGACCCACAAGAATTTTGTCCATGATGCACTGAAATAACTTTGGTGCACTCTTAACACCATAAGGCAACCTTTAGAACTTATACAATCCTTTATGAGTGTTGATGGTAAGGTACTGTTGACTTTCAGCATCAACAGAGACCTGAGCATATGCTTGGGACAAGTCTAACTTAGTGAAAATGGTTCCACCTGTTAGTGCAGCAAACAAATCTTGAGATGTGGGTAAGGGATATTGCTCATCCTCAACAGCTTGGTTAATGGTAACTTTATAATCACCACATAGTCTAACAGATTTATCAGCTTTAGGTACAATTACTATTGGAGCAGCCCAATTGCTCTTGGCGGTTTTCACAATAATTCCCTCACTCACAAGTCTGTCTAATTCCTTCTCAACCTCACTTTTCAATGCATAAGGAACAGGTCTGGACTTAGCATATATGGGTGTAACATCTTTGTCAATGGTGATATGAGCTTCATAACCCTTTGTACCACCCTGTCCCTTTACAAATAAAATCTCGTATTTTTCAAGCAATTTCTCAAGACCTGGAATACTGTTACACATTCTAACACTAAATATTTCCTTCCAGTCCCTCTCAAGTTCACACAACCAGTTCTTACCTAACAAAGTTGGTCTATTCACATAACTAGCTATAATTAATGGCAACTTTAAATTCTGATTTTTGTACTTTACCTCACACTCTAATTTACCTTCTGTGTTCAAAATCTCTCCAGTATAAGTTCTCAACTTGACACCTGAGTCTTCTAAAGGCACATGCGCAAATAGTTTCTCATACAGATCTTTACTCATTATGGAGAAATCAGTTGCAGTATCCACTTCCAGGGTTACAGGTGTGTCATTAATACACAAGTCCACATTATACCTATGTTTAACTTTCTCTTCACGACTGGTGTAAATAGTAAACACATGGGCACTCTCATCATTATCAGATCCAAAATTACTAACACTCATGAATACTGTTTTTCATTTCCTTCTCTCCACCTTCAACTGCATATACTCTACCTCTATCACTTCTACAGGCAGGAGCAATATGTCCAATACGTTGACAATTGTAACATTTTGAATTCTTGAACTTACACTGAAAGCTTTCATGTTTCCCTCGGCACCTCTTACATTTTAAATCAGCATGTGTTCCTTGTTTTGTGGCATACTTATTCCTTTTGGCTACAGTTACTTTACACACTGAGCCACTACTGCCAACTGTTTCACTATCAGCATTGGGAACAAATTCTCTGGTGTTTTTCTCGGCCAATTCCATGCTTGTAGCTATCTGACATGCACTTTCAAAAGTTAAGTTAGTGGTGTTCATTAACTTATTCTGTATTTTTTCATAATTCAGGCCTATTACAAACCTGTCTCTTAGCGCTCGGTTCAAGAACTGTCCAAAGTTACAGTGAATGGATAACTTCTTCAAAGCTACTATATAATTACTTACTGATTCATCTTTGCCTCTGGTGCCAAATCTGTAACTTTCAGTGATCTCAAGTGGAGCAGGGTCAAAATGTTGCTTCAGAATCTTGGTAATCTGAATCAGTGAGGAGTCTTTGGGTTTGTCTGGAGTAAGCAGATTGACCAGAGTAGAATAAACATTAGCTCCTACCTCTGTCAAAAAGATTGCTTTCCTTTTCTCTTGAAGGGCTGTCTTCTTCTGAGCATCCCCACTGTCATCCATTAATTCATTTGCCAGAAAGAAGAAGTCCATTCTCTCACAATATGATGTGAAATCTTCCTTGTCTGCATCATACTCCACCACTCACTGATGCCAGCCATGGTTGCTCTCTTCACTTAAATTCTCCAGGTTCAGAGTAGCCTTCCCTTCAGTGGTCACTATCCTCTCTTCAAGGACTTCACCAACACTTTGTGAATCCCATCCTCGTCGCCAGTGTAGTGTCTTGCGTTATTTAATGGGAGAATGACAAGTCACATGGTCGGTCTGGCTGGGGCGTTTATTCTCTGTTGTTGGTTACAACGTGCCTAACAGGTATATATTTATTAATCTAGAGTGAGCCACTGGACCTCACCATGACTATCGAGGAGGGTATGGTGGCCAAGCTGGAACACCTGGCCCCTGTTGGCACCAGTCACCATGTAATGTTGTTCATCAGATTTAACTGTTACTTGGTTCACGACAACACCAGACCAAGGTGCAAATATTACAAGGATAATTAAATTGACCCTCCAGCAATAGTGAAAATGTATTTTGAGTTTCAATATCATAATCTGTCCCTGCCCCTGTTTTGAGCTTACCAAAATCCCATTTGATTTAGTTCCAAGTTCTGGCATGTGATCTGACCTACACTCTGCCCCTGGATAGGTCTTGGTTGAGGTTATTGAATTTCTGAATCTTTCCTGAATTAAAATGTAATCTATTATATTCCTGACTATGTTGTTTACATTGTACTAGGGTGAGACCAATGTATAGAGATGGTTAGGGTGTTGTTCAAACCATGTGTATACAGTCGTGGACAAAAGCTCGCTCTCTGTGGTGAAACTGAATCACGGGAATGAGTCTCCGACTTTACTTACCCTGACTGTTATCTGGTGTGGGTGTGCTGTTTTATCTCACTTGGGGTCAATACTGCTTCATTTTGGGAGGGAGCAAACTTTTGACCTCGACTGTACAATTATCACTTTTGTTATCATCACAAAGGTCATTTAAAATTCGTTGAGTAACAAAACTCTATCTGACACTGCCCAGTATCCCTTTACGCTACTGCTCAACTTGTGGTTGACAACAATACCAACATCTCTCTTAAGGCCCGTCCACACGATCGAGCAGTGCCCGGCGGGCACACGTTAAATGCCTGTTATCGGGCAAAATTGGCTGGCAAACCAGCGGAGTGCCCATGCCCGTCGTTGAGCGAAATCATGGTCCGCCTGCCTGGTGGTTTGCTGCCCGATATGGAGCGACGACTTAAAGTACGTACTGCAAATGTGATACGTGTATGTTCCCCGCTCGGTCCAGATGTCCAGTGTATAACCAAAGAAGCTTATGCAATGTACATTATTGGCGTGACAATAAATGGGAGATTGTTTATGTATTATGTAATGAGGACATTCGTGTGTGTTCTTCGTTCCTGCCGCTCTCCTCACTCTAGTCCCATAGCTTCCTGTCTATGCGTATCATAATTCTAAAATTATTCAATGAATTTTTATGTACTACAAATCTCACCAGCATGTAATCTTCCTTGAGTACTTCATACATGGCTTGACAAGTTGCAGGTATTATGCGAGACAAACTTTGTTTTGATATCCTCGTTCTATACTGAAGTGACGTGTAGGTGCACCCAGTTGAAAGATATATGAGCGTTGCCTCTAGACGAGCCTCTGCAGATATACTCTCCCTCGTATTGGTATCCTGTTTTTTTATAAATGGTTCCACTTTCGCTCGACGTTTGTAGAAGGTGTTGGGGTCCATTCTCATGTAATTGGTGAAGTCTTGCTCATGTCCATCTTGCAGTTCACGTAAAATCGTGGCATGACTTCCTGTCATGATCGTGATGACGGCTAACCTAAAAACCTTAAGGATTCATATTACGCTCAAACGTCCACAAAACCTTCTGAGTCCCCCAGTGGAAACGTCCCCCGTTTTCTGTTTCCTTGATGACGTCATCGAGAGGCCGTCTTTGTCTGAAGGAAACTTTGAATATAATCCGCGGATTTTGTAGCAAGACGCTGTATGTTGGGACCTGTTGCCATCCAACCCCTTGTAATCAATTTAATTTTGGCTTTTGATAGCTGAGTCAGAGCATTGTTAGTGAAGATAATAGTAGGGAATGAAACTGAGTTCATAGTCTCAGTTTCAACGTCAGAGTGTACAGTAAAGTAATTCATCGAAATAGAAGTAGGTGGGCTCCCTGACATATTTTGAGTGAGGGCGCCGCAGGCATTTCAACCGTTAGTAAGTGCTCGCCCATTCACCCATACAGGTAGGTCATTCCACTCTGTGCTGTAATTCGCCCTTCTTTAAGTGATTTGACCCAATTAATAGTTGATTGTGCAAGTGTTGCAGTAACGTAGTTGATATGCTCTGAGTGAAGTCATATTTACGTCTTTAACGTCCCCTGAAACGTGATGTCGTTGTCACAGTTAGCAAGTGCCCGCCCATTCACCCATACAGGTCCCTAACGCAGCCTAGGCCGTGTTTGTAGCGTGCATGTTGTATCCACTATGTCTGGAGAGATGTCCGAGGTCCAGTAGGATCAGTTATCTTCGTGAGACCCGACAGTCAGACACTTCAGTACTACCTATGGCCCCCTTAGCTGGCCCGTCTGACCCTAACGCTCGGCCCGCGAGGTGACCCCGGATCACCAAGCCACACACAACTACCAGCCCCCATCATTGGTGGATGAGTGTCTAACTCAGTAGGGCTATGGTGTGGTTGTGTTATTCCACTGGGATCTTCAGAGTTCGTTGGAAAGTACCCCATAGTGGCAGGACCCCATGGCGGTTGCTTGAGTATCACTCCTGACGACTGAGTGTTGTAGTGGCAGTTGCCCCTGGTCTTAATGGTGCTAAGTTACTATAAGAGTTTATGTTGAGTATGTCCACCCAGTAGTGGTGTGAGTATGTTGAACCTGAGGGCATAGTATCCGGTTTCGTCTGTTGGTACATATATTCTTCTCCTATCTCCATTTTAATGTTTAAATAAATATTTGTATATTGTGTCTATTATTTACCTCCAGTATCTACCGTTATTTCTTCCCTATTACTTGATACTATCATTACATATACCCACGAGCCTCCTCTCGTCACGCTACCAATGGTTGTAAGTATTAAAGAAAGAAAATTGTTATAAGAGGCACAGGCCCTTATATTCCCAATACTTTTCTTCGACCTAACCACTCTTTGCACCATTCCCTTTTCTGCATTTGGTTCTTCTTTTGGCACATAGCAGCAATTATTATAGTACACAACGCTATGCTCTTCACTTTAACTGTCCGGCGATTATTCCTGCGACACACCATGGTGATCGTACCGCACCCGCCACTGTCGACCACCTACTAGCTACCGGCGCCCGACTATGACTGCCGCCAACCACCCCCGTGTGTACAACAACACACAGGCCGGGCAAAGCCCGCCGGGCACTGCTCGATTATGTGTGGACGGGGCTTTATGTTTTTCACCACCTGAAGGTATGAAGTAAAAATCTCCACCACTGATGCTACTTCACATAACCCTAGAATGTTCTGCTGTAATCTTTTCATTTTTCTACAAACATTTGTATACTTATCAGTCTCATATAATGTCCTCACATTCTATGTTCTTATTTTAATGTTGTGCTTGTACATTCTAAATCTTTCCAACGTTGTGTTTAATGTCCAAGGCTTTGTTTTTCTCGGCCAGTACTTGCTAGCTCTAGGTGGCACACAAAGCACGGGAGACAATGTCCATGGTTGTTCAAAGGTAAGAGATAGAGTTAATGGATGCCACAAACCTTTTCTCACCAGAAGATTAATTAAAGGGAAAAGAAAAAGTTGGGAATGAACTCTGGGATGTAGAGGCCACTCATTCCTCACTCTGGTGAAGAAGCAGCCACACCAGGTGGATCGTTCAAGCCCCAAACCACGACAAGGTAACGCAAATTCAGGCACTAGAAGGAGCTGTACCTGGTGGGGTGACCAGAGCAGTCTACAGTAAATAATTTTGTACAGGAAGTTGTGTGTTATTTACAGTTCTGTAAATTTTAATTAATGAAAATTTTATTATTCTAACAGACGGCGAGTCGTCCACGTTGCCGGATGCTGACACTGAAGACTCAGACGAGGAAGGGCACTTCCAGCATGGGGTGTACATTCTCAGCGTGAAGCAACATACAGATGCTTTACGAAGAGCTGGAGGCATCGTCCGGACACGCTTCCCACCAGAACCCAGCGGTCCTCTGCACCTCGGCCATGCCAGGGCTCTTCACGTCAACTTCAGTGTGGCAAACGAGTACAACGGCGAGTGTGTGCTGAGATTTGATGATACTAATCCAAGGACGGCTGACGCACACCATCGTGACAGTGCTGTGGAAATGACTGAGTGGCTAGGATATACACCAGCCAAGATTACATACACATCAGATTATTTTGATATGTTGTTTTCTTATGCTTTAGAGATGATTGACAGAGATAAAGCCTACGTGTGTCATGAAGACTATATTTGGATGCCTTTGAGTAAGAAAATTTATTGGGTGTCTTCCTACAGGAACCGATCTAGACAGGAAAACTACAAGGAATTTTTAAAAATGAAAGAAGGAGGTTACGCAGAGGGAGATGCCGTTCTGAGGATGAGAACCACCTCATACACCATAGACCCCGTGGCCTACCGTATCATTACACGGGCGCACTACAGAACGGGTCACCAGTGGCATATTTACCCGACTTATGACTTCTCGCATCCCATCGTCGACTCTCTGGAGGGTATTGCCGTGTCATTGTGTACCACCGAGTTTGGCAGTCATCGAGCCTTGTATCAGTGGATACAAAAGATCCTTTATCTCCCGCAGGTTCCCCAGAGAGAGCTGTCAAGACTGGTAGTTCCATACACCATTACATCTAAGAGGCGGCTCCGTGTTCTTTTAGGATATGCAATTGATGATTTTGATGACCCTCGTTTGGCTACTTTGGCTGGTTTGCGTCGTCGTGGCATCCCACCTCAGGCCATTAAAAAGTTTGTGTGTGAAGGTTTGTACGAGTACTCTCAGCTGCTTGACATAACCCGTGATATCCTTCTGCCATTATCTCCACATTGTATGGTGGTGCTTAACCCTCTTGTGTGTAATGTACTTAATTATGACTTGTTGGTGGCAAAATCAGGTCTAAGTCAACTAACTGCTGAAATTCCAGAGAACTGTTCTACCTGCCATCAAAATTCAAGAGAAGTTTGCATTACAAGAAAAATGTACATCAGCAAATATGATTTTAGCATACATAGCCAGTCCAGTAGGCATTATCTATCTTTGATTAATCCCGTGCACCTTCGCTGGACAAACTATGTCATGCGTGTTTCTGGTGTGCACTTAAAGAGTATAGGGGAAGTGGGTAGCCTTGATGTTTTCTTAGAGGAAGTTCCCAGTAAGGCTCAAAACATGAAGGTGTTGACATGGGTGAGTGACCCAATTGTCATCAAGGTAAATTTAATTGATTCTCACTTCAAAGAGTCACATCCATCACCCATCTTGTCTACCATGGCTCTAGCGGAGCCCAGTTTAGCGTTCTCCCTCAACACGGGTGCACAGTTCACATACGGTCAGACCTACCAGGCCGAGCGATTCGCTTACCTCACCCTCGATCCTTCTTCCACCCATGAGGATTTCATCTTCAATGTAACCTGCCTGCTAAGGCTTCATCCAGAGTTACATGGTTATATTAAGGAGGTCTTCCACTAAACAATCCTAAAACTCTGAGGATAAAAGCCATTTATTTTTTTAACGTATCAAAATGCCTTGTGTAGCATGTAACGGAGACTTATATGTTAGTAAATTGCAGCGGCGAGTGATAAGAAGCTCAGGCGACCATTCTGTTAGGATGTCATGCAGCAAGTTTTTTTTTTCTTTCTCTATTCCTGTCTAATAAGTTTGCTATGGCAGTTATGTATAGATAATGTACACACATAGAAACATGATGCAGGTCTCCCACATGATGGTGTTGGTAGAGAGATTGTTGACACGGACATTACAGAGAAAATTATCAAGATTATTAAGGACTTTTTAAATTCATTTAGCAAGTATGTTTCAGAATAAAGGTTTTACTAATAAAGTGACAGTATAGAGCACTAAGTGTTAGGCTGGGACCACAGATTATTGCCCACATATTATACAGTAAACCTGTTAGTTTCTTTCCTTAGTCAGTCATATCTGTTTGTTTGTTTTTTATTTTCTATTGAACTTCCTATGATGGTTACATGGACAGTTACTAGTAAATGTTGTAACACCTAAATTCACACACAAAATGGGGTGATTATTCTTCAGTTGATCACTACGACCCAGCACTCATATATTGTAGTCAGTTAGGTTAGCCCTTAACCTAACCCAAGTGACCTCATTAACTTATGTTTTATTTTATTTTAAATAAAGTTATTGGGTTTATGTTGTATTTTTGTGTCCTGAATACGAACATTCAATGGCTGACTTCTAGTCCAGTCATCTATGCACTAAACCCAACACTAATTCCAACAGTAATGTATCTGGTATAATTTTATAGGAAATTGTATTCTTAACATATTAAAAATTAACCAAAATCAGACGAGTGGAACAGTTTAATTTTTAGGTGGTTTTGATGAGGTGAGGTGAGGCGAGAAACTTGACACTATATTTTTGGCTCTAACTCCCATATAAACATGTACTGTATAGCACACTTATTAATAAACTGATTGATATATCTCTATTTACTTTTCTTTTATGTTCTTAAGCAATTGGTGGTCTATTTTGCTTCAATTTTTATTTTTAAAAGTAAAAAGAAACTGAGAAATATTGCTATAGCAGAAAATATACAGATTCATACAACTTATTTATATTTTGTCAATCCCTAAAACAACTGTACAAGAGTAAATGAACAACAGATCTACAACTTTTGGCCTAAAATGTCCTGATAATTCTACGTCTTCTTGAGGTACATAAACAACATGACGGTCATGTACGGCTTAAGTTTATCATCTTTTACACATTACATTTTTCTGCCAAAACACTTATTATCTTGGCCTTCATGATTAGCATTATATATATATATATATATATATATATATATATATATATATATATATATATATACACATATATATATATATACAGTATATATATACAGTAGTACCCCGATTTACGCGGTCAATTGAACCCACAGGGTACCGCGTTAAGTGATATCCGCGTAAATGGAACAACAGAACATATGGGATTAATTCCAATAGAGACTGGCCCGACCCCCCAAACTCCACTTTTTCCGACACAATACCTATGTTGTAGTAAAAATAACATCTAAATTTTATGATGGTATGCTCACACAATTAATATTTAAGAGAAATACAGTCGCCAGGTTAATGTCCATTCAAATATAGACTGAAATCCCCCCCCCCCCCCTCTTCCCAGCTCTCTGGCGCCTACCTCTCTAAGAAATGATTGGGTGAAACACTAGATTTTAACGTTTAGTAATAAATAATACCTCAGACTAAAGTTAGGATAATATAATTGACATTTCTGGATTCCTTGCAGGTCAGGGAATATTTTGAATGTAAACTTCATATATTTTGCACAAAAGATAAAATACTTGCTTTGTGTAAACCAAATTATTACATTAGATCTAAAATTTGTATGTCTAATGCAAAATCCATGATGTTTATATTCAAAATGATCATCATATTGTAAGAATTCCAGAAATGTAAATTATATTTTGGTCCAGTAATTTGTTTGAATTTTATGAGCTATAACAAATATCTTCAGTTAATAAAAAAAAAATATTCTTCACGACACTATCTGTCAATCAAAGTACCCCAACTTGCCTCCCCCCCCTCTTCCAACCGCGCCAGATGGTCGGTCGGTCCCAACCCTCCCCCCCACCCACCACCTTCCCTCCCTACCAGAGAAATGTTGGGTGAAAAAACTAATTTTAACTTTTAGTAACAAATAATACCTCAGGCTAAAGTTAGGATAATATAATTGACATTGCTGGATTCCTTGTAAGACCAGGAACATTTTGAATATAAATGTCATATATTTTGCACAAAAGATAACATATTTACTCAGAGTAAACATTAGATCTAAAATTTGTATGTCTAATGCAAAATCTATGATGTTTATATTCAAAATGATCATCAAATTGTAAGAATTCCAGCAATGTAAATTAAAAAACTGTTGCACCACAAGTGAATTAGGATGGAATATTATTGTAATACAACAGTTGAATGGCGCGCGATTTGAATGTACTTCAATTACTTCAATGTACAAAACACAGCTAGACCCCGACTTACAACTGCTTCGACTTACGACAGTCGGGACTTACGACCGCCGCAGTTGTGACCATTTTTTTTTTCAATTTTTTTTTTCAAAATGACACACGCATTTTCTTTACCGAAACGTTTCCAGTTAATGTAGTCTCCATGTATAATTAGAAAATTATGGGGGCCCCATGTGCATTCAGCTGACTACATTAAAGGTAAGTGCTCAGTCACACTGTATCCATTCCTCATTATTTATTACTTTCACTGTACAGTGAACCCTCACTTTACGCGGTTAATTCAACCCACGGCGGCCCGCGTAAAGTGAGAAACGCGTAAAGTGAACAACATAACATATGGGATTAATTGAAATAGAGAATGGGCCGACCCCCAAACTCCACTTTTTTAGACACAATACCTACTTCTTAATTTTATGATGGTATGCACACACAATTAATAATTAAGAGAAATATCAATAATATTAGGTTTTTTAACACTTACATTAGTAGAAAAGTTGGCTGGGCACACGGGGATGGGCAGTTGGTTCCGAGGCAGAGGGCAGATTATTGGCCCTCACCTGTATCACTTGTATCAATTGTATCACTATCCACCACAGAGGCTTGCAGGGCCTCTTTGTCAAACCCCTCAAAGTCCATATAAGTCCATATCCTCACTATCATTATCACTATCACTGAGCCAGCTGTGGTGGGTGGCGGGTGAAGAACTCGGTAATGTTTTGATGACTGGGCGACCTTGTGCGCACCCTGCTCGCGCCGCTCTCCACGTAAAAGGGTACACACATAGCGGAAAGTGAGCATTCCTGTTTTGGCAGGGTACCGAGTGAACGTGGAAACGCGTAAAGTGGGACCGCGTACAGCGAGGGTTGACTGTACTGTATCCATTCCTCATTATTTATTACTTTGACTATACTGTTTTTCATTGTAGATTTTTCATTTAAAAAAAAAAAAAAAAATTTTTTTTTTTTAATCTATGTCGGACTTACGAACTGGATTTGGGTCCCTAACCCCGTCGTAAGTCGGGGTCTAGCTGTATTCCTCCGGCGGGGCAATCCGCGTATTTGCAAATCCGTGTATGCGAAACCCACGTATGTTAAGGGCCGACTGTAATTAGAAATATGGTATCATAGTTTTCTCTCGTTTCAAATTTAATTATCAAAGATTGATGTTTCAAATGTAATGAACAAAAATTTATGTATCTATAAATAGACTTTAAAAAATGAATACTTCATGTTTTACATCGTCCTGTGCTACCATACCATGCATTTGGCTACTTTGGGCTTGCTATGATGACGCAAGAGATCTGCCCTGGCAACTGTACAGACACTCACAGCTGGTGGTGCGTCGTTTCCATTGCTTACTGGTAGTTACTGGTAAATATTTTTCAACCTAACGAAACTATTACCCGTTTAGAGGTCGACCCCCAATTTTTTGCCAAAAAATTTGGTCTTAAAAACTTGAACTACACACAGGTATATACTGTAAATAAGGACGGGGGGCAGGGGTTTTTGGAGGGGGGCCAGGGTTTTTTTAGGGGGGCCAGGGGTTTTTTAGGGGGGGGGGCAGCAAAAGTACACGTATTTTTAACATCCATGGGTATCTCTGTTACCTAACCCCCGAGTATGATAAGGGCCGACTGTACTACTAATGCTGTAGTGTTCGAGAAAATAACAGGACGGATGGTGTGGAAAAAGACACTGAAGACTCAGGGAGGTGCCGGCCCTTCAGGCCTGGATGCAAACAGTTGGAGAGTTATCCTCAGCACTAGCAAGTTTGGCCCCGTAGCAAGTGATCTCTGCACTGCCACTGCCGCCCTTGCAAGAAAGCTGGCAACCTCATGCTACCAACAACCTCCATGCTCTGACGGCCTGCCGCCTCATTCTCCTGGATAAGAATCTAGGATGTAGGCCTATAGGGGTGGGGAAAATGCATAATGGAGGTGGTAAAGGATGATGTCAGGGCAGCAGCAGGGAACCTGCAAGTTTGTGCTGGCCAACAAGCTGGAGGGGAAGCTGCCATTCACACCATGAGAACGACACTTGAGCAGTGTGATTGTGAGACCGTTCTCCTGGTGGATGCTTCAAACGCATTCAACATACTTAACCGCAAGGCCGCACTGCACAACATCAAGATCAAGTGTCCAAGCTTTGCAATGTATGTTGAGAACTCCTATGGGAATCCATCAGACCTCTATATAGTAAACAACAAGGCCCTAAGAGGTGATACCATCATACAGTCAACCGAGGGGACCTTGTTGCAGTGGCAATGTATGCAATAGGCCTATCCGTGCTCCAACACACAATAAAATTTTAAACAACTGAGATTAAGCAAGTGGCATATGCTGATGACCTTACAGGAGCAGGAAAAGTGGAGGACATAAAAAAGTGGTGGGACTTGGTAACATCGCGAGGTCCACAAATAGGGTACCACCCAAATGCCAGCAAGTCCTTCCTCATTGTGAAGCCAGAACATTATTATCAGGCAATGGAGGTGTTTGGCGGAAGTGAGGTCAAAATAACAAAGGATGACCAAAGACACCTAGGCGAGTAATCGCCATGACGGACTTCAAGACCGAGTACATAGTGGGAAAGGTGAATGGGTGGGTTAGGGAAATCCAGGCTCTGTCTGAGATTGCTAACACAGAGCCACATGCGGCCTTTGCGGCATTCACCCATGGAGTCAAGAATTGCTGGAACTACATTGGGGAGGGGGGGGGGTGAGGGGGGGGGGGGAATTAGCCCACCCGGGCACAGGTCAAACGACCCACAACGGAGCCTGGGAGGCGAAAAAACAAAAAAAATAGAAAGAAACTGAAAATAAAGAAGAAAAAGGTTATACTGTACTGTGTTAATCTACACCACAAAGATGCCGGAAAACCAACTTTTTAAAGTGAGACAGATTGTATAAGTATGGAAACACAGAAGAAGGCAGAGCATTCCACAGTTTGGCTGTGTGAAGAAAGAAGGATGTACTCTAACGGGTTATTCTCGTGTGACCGATATCCACAGAGAAACGGTGGGCACTGCAGGCAAGACGTGTCTTACGAGCCCACGGCCTTGCCGGCGGTACATAGGATGCCAAATCCACCGAACATTGCCAAATTAGTGAAACACCTTCACTTAACCGTAGCAGAAAGATCACTCCTTGCACTACCACCGAGACTGGGAGGAATGGGATTGACCAATCCAGAGGAGATTGCTGCCACCGAACATCAAAACTCAGTTAAGCTCACGGCAGCCCTCACGGACCACATAATAGCTCAGAACGCAATAGGGGAGGTGGATACCAGTGATGTAAACAAGATCCGAAGGTCCATTATGACAGAACAACAGTACAGTCAGTTCTGCTGTAACGCGATAGTTGTGTTCTTGTAAAATATCGTGTTATAGAAAATCGCGTAATAGAAATAACAGGGCTTATGGAGAAAATAGGGTTAGGTGCAGATTACTACTCGAAATCGAAAAAAAATTAGTAGTTAGCCTAACACAAAGGATAGCACAGTCTAAATAAATGTTACATTCATATCTAATAGTGAAATCATACAGTAAATGTAACACTTTTCCTTGAAACAATATGAATATAACTTGATGGGGGAGAAGGGTGATTTTGAGGTTGATAACATCGAGCTTCTCTTCAAGTGTTATATCCTTTCTTTTACGATCATCACCGGGAATTCGATCACCAGAATGCTTCTTGGAGATATTCTTCTTTACCATATTCACAGTTAATACCACAAAATTGGAGAAATAGTAAGCAAAAATCGCGTTACAGCAAACAAGCGTTCGCATTATACAAATATCGTTCCTCTATTCATAAATCGCGTTAGAGCAAATTCGCGTTATCAAAACACGCGTTATAGCAGAACTCACTGTACGGCCAAAGTGACAAGTTGCAGCAACTGTTGCTGCAGGTACCAGAGAATTTGAAAAAAAAGTAGTTATAGTGCAGGAGGTGGGCGCCTCGAACTGGTTACTATGTTACTGATAAGGGCAAATGGTTTCAGTCTCAATAAACAAGAATTTACAGATGCCATTGCTCTAAGGTATGGTAGGCCAGTAGAAGGTTTGCCCTCCAAATGCGTGTGTGGCTCTTCCTCTGACGTCGATCACGCCATGGTGTGCAAGAAAGGGGACTTCATATGCATGAGGCATGACGAAGTAAGGGACCTCACAGCAAATATGTTGAAGGAAATCTACCATGATGCCAGGGTAGAACCGACCCTCCTTCCATTGGACGGTGAGATTTTCCAACATAGGACTTCAAACACATCCAACGAAGCCCGTGCTGACGTCAGTGCTTGAGGATTTTGGACAAGCGGACATCGAGCCTTCTTCGACATCAGGATTTTTGATCCCATGGCCGCATGTCACCGTAACTTATCTCTTGATGCTGCACACAGGAGGAACGAGAATGACAAGATAAGGGCATATGGGGAGAGAATTCAGAATGTTGATCAGGGCAGCTTCACTCCTCTAGTGTTCACAACTTCTGGTGGGATGGGACCAGGTGCAAGATGTTTCCACACTAGACTTGCGGAGGTGATCACCGAACAGAAGCAGCAGCCCAGAAGTTATGTTACAGCCTGGATGAGATGTCGACTGTCCTTCTTTCTCCTTAGGTTGGCTTTGCTCTGCCTCAGGGGAACGAAAGCATCGGCCCCAAAGCCAACAACAGTTGCAGATATTGACTTTGAGGCAAGTTACTGAATGCCACATAGATCTGCAGCTCAACTAATTCAACACAGCTGGGATAGCTACTTATGTATTAGGATATTTAATATTAAGGTAATAAAATGGTGGCGAAGGTATGGCTATTGGGGAAAGTTGGAGGCCATTAAAAAAAAAAAAAAAAAAAAAAAAAAAAAAAAAAAAAAAAAAGTAGCAGCAGTACAGGTTGTACCTCTCTAGTCTGGCAACCTCGGGACCTGACCGGTGCCAGACCATGGAAATTTCCGGACCATGGAAATTCACCCTTTTCCTGGATAGATAGTGACTTGTGCTTATGCTTGGAAGCACTAGCACCACTTTCTCTGCATCATGGTCTCTTTGAAGACATATTGAAGGGTTAAATGTCGTACAGTAGCTTCTCAAATTTCACGAGTTTTTAATTCGACCTTTTCTATTTGAACACAAAAAAAACAATTAAAAATTTTGACGGCAGAAACTCGAATTTCGACGGGTTTGAACGGCTCACCAACGTTCAGACGATGTGCACAATCGTGTAAACAGCGTCATTTCTCTTATGTACACAGGATTCATTATTTTTTATTACTGAATGTCTTTTTGATTGAATTAATGTTTATGTGTGTAAAATGAGCAATACAATTCATTAATAATATGTAGAATATTAAAACACGAGGAAATGAGACAGCATTGTTTTCGTGGATTAGAAAACCAGTGACTGACTGGTTCTACATATAAAACTGAAGAAAATAAGACCTTGGTTGTAGCTGTAGTATAATTAATATGGTTGTTTTAAGTAATGTTATTTTATGTTAATAAATGGAACAAAAGAAGTAGTTAACGATAATGGTAAAGAAAAAAAGAGAGATCGTGTATGTAAGTGCGCATGCGCACACGTGAAAACATATTGTCATTAATTTACATAAGAATATAAAAGCAACACTTATTTACTGTTCATATATATTTTAATTAATGTTTCTGAATTTGTTTATATTGAATTAATGTTTGTGTGTGCAAAATGAACAATAAAATTTATTCATAATATGTACATGGAATATTAAAACACACGAGGAGACGAGACGGCTACCGGCATTGTTTTTGTTAAAGCTTACAAAACCAGTGACTGATTGGTTCTACATATAAAACTGAAGAAAATAAGACCCTGATTGAAGCTGTAGTAAAATTAATGTAAAAAAAATTAATATGGTTGTTTGAAGTACCTGTAATGTTATTTAATGTAATAAATGGAACAATAGAAGTAACTAACCATTAATGGTAAAAAAAAAAAGAGACTGTGCATATGTAAGTGCGCTCATGTGAAAACATATCGTCATTACTCTACATAAGAATGTGAAAGCAACACTTATTTACTGCTCATATATATTGAAGTGTTAAATGTTGTACTCTGTATAGACAAGCAGAGAGAGAGAGAGCAGCCGAACTGCAGGATGTAAACAAACCTTAATTTCCCGCGGCTTTGTGGTTGTTTTTTTACGGGGATTAGCCCACCAGGGCATAGGTCACTGACCCACATTAGGGCCTGAGGGGCAAAAATTTAATACTCCTGTAATAATAATTCAGATAAGTTAAAAAAAAAAAGAAAAAAAAAAAGCTGCCTATCTACATTCTGGGCAAACTAAAATCGTTCCGGACCACGGGAGTTTCCGGACCACAGAAGGCCGGACTAGAGAAGCACTTGTACAACCTGTAGTAGTAGTAGTAATGTGTGTGTGTGTGTGTGTGTGTGTGTGTAATAATAATAATAATAATAATAATAATAATAATGATAATAATAATAATAATAATAATAATAATAATAACAATTAACAGTTTATTGAAAGAGCATGGCAACCAGAAGGATGAAAATATACAGTTACATAATTAGGGAATGGGTCACTTGATTCACACATAACATACAAGTAACACAAGTGATATAAATATAATATATAATAACTAGGTGGGGAGAAGGTCATACTACAGGGCATTTCAACAGTGACAGTTCAAAAAGGTAAGATTGGCTGGGAGTGAACACACTGGTTTACTACGAGTTGTTGATAATTTTTACAATGGTTGGGACTGGGCTGTTCTTATAGCAATCAGTACGTGCTCGTATGGGCTGGGCGCGGTTGTGGTGTCGAACAACAATTCGTGGACGAGGGATCTTGGGCGGAAGTAAGAGCCGGTGTCGAGGATGGTGCAGAAACTTCTCACCAAATTTGCAGATGAGGTCGTGGTGATGGTCAGTGAGAGCCGAGAGGGTCAGTGTGTTGAGCGCTTCTTGATACGTGAAGTAGGAAGAGGAGAGAATAATCTTGCACTTTTTCTAGGTGTTTATGTTGTGTGGCATTTAGGGAGGAAGACCAGGCAGGGGAGGCATAGGTGAGCTTAGGAAGTACGAATATATGTGTATGTGTGTGTGTGTGTATGTGTATGTGTGTGTATGTGTGTGTGTGTGTGTGTGTGATGTTCTTTATGGCAGGAGACTGCACTCAGTGTGGTACTGAATGAAGCAAAATACAAGACACAGAGGCACATGTGACTTGTATCCCTCTTACATCCGTGCCTCAGGTAGCACAGCAGCCGTCTCCTATCCGGGATTCTCTTTCGGCTGTGTTGCATCAAGGCGTCGGTCTGTATCCAAAACTTTACGTCGCTTGGCCTGTGGACCCTGTCATCTCCTTGCCTGAGATGCAGCTGAAGGTGTGGCAGAGGGGCCAGGAGCCACCAATGGAGCAGTGGTGGTGGCAAGTGTTGTAGTAATTGTGGCAGGTGTTGCAGCAGTGATGGCAGGTGTTGCAACAGTGGAGATGTTCGACAGGTGCCTGGCAGCCACAGGCAGTTGTTATGACTTATGAGTGTCAGTTGTATTCCAGTCTCTACAGAATAAACATGTCGCTCGCCACTCAATTCTCCATACTCCCAGACACGGTACAAGGTTTAATGTTTTATTATAATCTTATCATGTTATAATAATTCATTAATATATGTACAGCCACTAAAAAAATTAACATTCCTTGGGAAGGGAGGGGAGGAGGCGATGAATTTCAGAATGAATACTGTCACTCAGTTGTCTCAGTAGCGTCATAAAGTTTTCATCCGTTACGTCACATTTTCTCTCAATTTTGTAAAGATTGATATTAGAGCGACCAAGGTTGAGTCTACCATGACTATCAATAACAGTTTCAGAATTCTTCCTTAACAAATTCTAGTTCTTCCAGGCACTCCATCTTTAAAGAAGATTGTTCAATTATCTCAGGCCCTGGTGAAGCTTCTGTCTCACAAATGACTGAGAGTGGATCATAATTAGTTTCCTTTTTCACACCTTCAGAAACACACATCTCCACTGTTGGTTGGCAAGACAAGCTCAAGTCATGGTGCAAATCCTGGCAACTTTCACCTTCATAGTGATGAGAGTTGACCACTTGGTCAGTCTGGTAACATCTCTCTACATGTAATATTAAACTCTCTTTCTCTTTAAAGTCTTTCATGCATCTTACACAGTGGAAAGGCTTTTCTGAATGAACTTTCTTGTGTCTTACTAGGTTAGACCTTTTAGAAAAGCCTTGATGACATTCTGAACACTGATAAGGTTTCTCTCCTGTATGACTTTTCTTATGATTTATGAGAGAAGATTTATCCGAGAACCTTTTAATACACTGTGAACACTGATAAGGTTTCTCTCCAGTATGAGTTCTCATGTGTCTCACTAAAGCATCTTGTCTTTTGAAGCCTTTAATACATTCTGTACATTGAAATGGTTTATCTCCTGAATGTGTTCGCATATGTGTTGTTAAGTTACATTTAAGTAAAAAATTTTTAAAACATTTTGTACACTGATAAGGTTTCTCTCCTGTATGAACTCTCTGATGAATTATGAGAGAAGATTTCTGTGAGAAACTTTTAATACATTGTGAACACTGATAAGGTTTCTCTCCTGTATGAACTCTCTCATGATTTATGAGAGAAGTTTTATGTGAGAACCTTTTAGAACATTCTGAACACTCAAATGGCTTCTCTCCTGTATGAAGTCTAGCATGTCTCTCTAAATCACCTTGTCTTTTAAATCCTTTCAAACACTCTGAACACTGGAAAGGTTTCTCTCCTGTATGAATTCTCTCATGATTTATGAGAGAAGTTTTATGTGAGAAACTTTTAATACATTTTGTACACTGATAAGGTTTCTCTCCTGTATGAACTCTCTTATGATTATTGAGTGAAGATTTATCTGAGAACGTTTTAAAACAATCTGAACACTGATTAGGTTTCTCTCCTGTATGAACTCTCTGATGATATATGAGAGAATTTTTACGTGAGAACCTTTCAGAACATTCTGAACACTGATAAGGTTTCTCTCCTGTATGAACTCTCTTATGATTTATGAGTGAAGATTTAACTGAGAACCTTTTAAAACATTCTGTACACTCAAATGGTTTCTCTCTTGTATGACTTCTCATATGTGCTTTTAAGTGACTTTCTTGTGAAAAGCCTTTAAAACATTCTGAACACTCAAATGGCTTCTCTCCTGTGTGAAGTCTCATATGTCGCACTAAAGCATCTTGTCTTTTAAAACCTTTAAAACATTCTGAACACTCAAATGCCTTCTCTCCTGTATGATCTTTCACATGTGTTACTTGATGTGATTTTACAGACAATTCTCTGGGAGACTCTGACTGTTCCTCTGAGTGACCTTCCATTATAAAACTGTGTGTATTGTGTGTTCAAAGATTTTAGTGACACTTAACTGGCAAACTGTTTCCTCCTACAAGAACTATTAATGTCTCGTTACTGTTAATTATATTTGACAATGAAAACTGAAACATAAATCAATTAGTGAATGTGATTTACTGACACTGATGTAATGATGCTGAGATGGGAGGACAGTGAGGAGGTAAGTGTGATGGAAGATCCAGTTTGTGATGTGACTACACCATTATTAACAAGGTTCCTCTATATCTCTTCGAACTAAATGTGAAAAATGGTGTAAAGAATGAGTTACACATATAACTATACTTGTCATTAACAAACACTGTTTATGACTTACAACATACACTATAAAAACACTCAACAGGGAAGTGTACAAAAATTATATACTGTACACTATTGTTATATGTACAGTTCCTCTGATGTACAGTAAACAATAATACTCAGGCTGATATACTACTGTACTTGTGATGGCTGGTAAACAATAATACTCAGGCTGATATACTACTGTACTTGTGATGGCTGGTAAACAATAATACTCAGGCTGATATACTACTGTACTTGTGATGGCTGGTAAACTTTTACTACACGTGACAAAAGTCTTATGAGGGGGTGAATCTATACACAAGTTTTGAATTATTTCAAAACATATTTCCACAAGGAAGAATAATTTCTTGTCTACTTGTAATTCTTTGGTTCAGTTGGTAATACTTTGTCTATGTCCACTGTTGTTTACACCTGCACCCAACATAGTGTTCTCACAGTCTACTGCTTCTCTTCCCACTGCCATTTGTTCTTCAGTTCATGTCTGTGGGAAGGAAAGTCAAACTGTTACATATGTCAATGTATTTACATAATATTAAGATGTGTGCTGTATATTCACTTTGTATTAGTCACCGTTGTAAGGGAGCAGTTTTCTATGAAGCCAATACAAAAGCTATACAGTATACCATTTGAAATAATTAGTTTATTTTTTGCATTGCCTGTGAATTATATTGTTTTTATATAATTTTTAATATTTTATAATTATATAATATTTTGTACAGTATTTACAAAAAAGTTTTGAGTTATGAATATTGTAATTGTAAGAGATGTACTGTACAATGTTTGTTTGTTTGCATTTTGAGCCCTCGTCCTCTGGGGTATTATTGCATGCATATGTGAGACCAGGAAGGTCAGAGGCAGATCCAGGGTGGTACTGGGGGTCCAAACCCAAGTGCTTTTCTATTGCATAAAGTAATTACTTTTGCCCTCAGAATATTTCCTAATAAGTGCATTTGGCCTGATAATGCCCATGATATTGGCCAGATTAAAAAATCTGGGGGCACAGAGCACCCCTCCCCACCTTAAATATTCCTGGATCTGCCCCTAAAGTGACTCATCTTATTCATCAAAGAACTGTCATTGATGATAAAATATTGTTATTAATTAATTAGTAAAACAGTAATAATCTGTGGATATTAACACCTGTACCCATCACTTACAACAGAAACACACCCCAACACCACCCACACACACCCCAACACCACCCACACACACCCCAACACCACCCACACATACAGCCCCAACACTACCTTCACAACCCCAACACACCCACACACACATCCCAACACACCCACTCATACACCCCAACACACCCCAACACCACCCACACACACCCCAACACACCCACACACACACCCCAACACCACCCACACTTACACCCCAAGACCACCCACACACAGGACCGGACTCAGGAGTGGGCAAAGTGGGCAGCTGCCCAGGGGCCTCCACATATCAGGGCTGGTAGACTTGAAACCACATGAATGACTCCAGTCATGTCTCACTTGAGTGTGTGTGTGTGTGTGTGTGTTGGGAATTTGTACACTATCAATAAATATACAGTTAATTAAAAATTTCTCAATGTTCTAATTTCCTCAATATAACTGCATATGGCTTCAAAATTCTCCAAAGAAGTGTTCATATTTCAAAAGTTTCCCGGGGGGCTTACAGCGCCCCCTGGAACTCCCAGATGTTTAGGCTCGCTTCACTCGCCACCCCACCCTCTTGGGTAGTTATAATGAGGGGGGCCTCCACAAAGAGGCTGCCCATGGGGCTCCACAGGTCTAAATCCGGCACTGTACACACACACCCCAACAACAAACACACACAGACCTTCCAACACCATCCACACACCCCAATAAGGGGGATCCACAGACACTACGCTGACTATCAGTAAATTTAACCATTTGATCGAGAAATATATACCCAAGACTAAACCCAGTGGCTGTAGGATTACAAGGATACCGCTACACATGAACCATGCGGTGGTCGATAAAGTTAAGAAGAAAACACACGATTTCGAGAAGTGGGTGAGGACAAATGATGAGCAGGACAGGAGGATGTATGCCAGATCCAGAAACGAAGCAGTCAGTGTAGAAGGGCCGAAAAGCAGTTTCAGAGGCGGACTGCAAGAGAGGTCAAGTCAAATCCAAAGGCTTTATACCGCTATGCAGAATTCAAATTAAAAACAAGAATAGGCCTATTGGACCAGAGGCTTGAAGATGGTAGTTCTGACCAGGACAAGGCGGAGGCATAGAAACGATTCCTTTCCTCGGCATTCACGAGAGGATGAGAACAATATTCCTGTGTTTGAAGGACAGATGTTTGACACAGTGTTGACCCAAACTGTATTCTCAGAAGAGAGAATAAGAAATAAATTGTCAAAGCTAAAGGTTCATAAGAGTCCCGGCCCTGACATGGTGCATCCCAGAGTGCTAAGAGAGTTAAGCAATGAGCTTGCTGAGCCCATGAAGATCCTGTTGTGTAAATACCTGGATGAGTACCAAGCTGAGTACCACAGGGCAGTGTATTGGGCCCGTTGTTGTTTGTTTGCTTCATAAATGACATGCCAGAAGCTATACACTCCTCCATACAAATGTTTCTGGACAATGACAAGTTATTTAGGGAAATTAAGACCAAACAGACTGTGAAGAGCTACAGAAAGATCTCTGTGAGGTTAAAAAATGGTCAGAGAAATGGCTGCTAAGATTCGATGTCACGAAGTGTAGGTGGATACACCTGGGACATACCAACAGTGAGGAAGCGTATCAAATGTTGCAACAGAATGAAGAAACTGCATTAATAGAGACCAAATGCAAAAAGGACCTGGGTGAGTATGTTGACAATGAACTGAAGTTCTCGGGCCATTGTGAGAAGAAGGTGAATCAAGCAACTAAACTAGTAGGTCTTATAAAAAGGTCATTCAGATATCTAGACGGTCCGTCTCTCGTGACGATCTACAAGAGTGAGGTGTTTTTCTGCCAGGAGTACTGTCACCCCGTCTGGTTCCCGAGATATGCTAGGGACTGTCAGTTGGTTGAAAATGTCTAAAGGAGGGCCACCAGACTGGTGCCTGCACTTCGGCACCTCAGCTACCCCGAGAGATTAGAGCGCCTGCAACTGACTAGCTTATACTACAGACGGGCAAGGGGGGACCTAATTAAGGTCTATAAACACCTCAGAGGGCATTACTCAGTCAAGTGTCCATACCTGGAGCTGGTGGACGTCCACCCCACAAGGGGTCACAGCTCAAGGTTGAAGAAGTCAAAATACCAAAAAACTTTGAGGGCAAACTTTTTCGGAGTGAGAGTTGTTGACTCTTGGAACAACCTGCCAGAGAGTGTTGTGACAACACCGAGTATGAGCTCTTTCAAGACCAGACTTGACCAACACTGCAGCAGGTTCAGGTACATTCAGGAGCCGGTGCATGCCCAGTACTTGACAACAGTGCGTAACAGAGATGTGACCAATCACCCAAGCGGCTAACAAAGCGGTCAGTTGCGAAGAGGATAAAAGCAAAAGAAAAAGTGTATGTATTTATCGTCATATAATGAGTAATATTGGAGTGTACAGTATTATGCATTTGTATATACCCGGGTTTATTCATTAATCAGTTGTCTTTTATTGGGAATAGCTTGCCCAGACACAGGTCATTGACCCACAACTGGCCTGGGGGGGGGGATAAAGACTAAAAAGAAATTAAAAATAGAAAAGAAAAAGACTATATTAATCTACACCACGAAAATGCCGGAAAAGCAGCTTTTTATAGTGAGACAGATTGTATGAGTATGAAAACACAGAAGGAGGTAGAGCATTCCACAGTTTGGCTGTGTGAGGAAAGAAGGAGGCACTATAACGGGTTATTCTAGTGTGACCGACATCCACAGAGAAACGGTGGGCACCGTGGGCAAGACGTGTGTTATGAGCCCACGGCCTTGCCGGCGGTACACAGGATGCCAAACCCACCAAACATTGCCCGTTAAAATACCTGTAAAAGAGAGAGAATGAAGCAACATTGTGGCGAAGAGAAAGGGAAGAAAGATTATCAACTTAAGGAGGAGAGTTAATAAGATGAAATGCCTTTGATTCCACCCTATCTAACAGTTGGACAGAAGAAGAGCCACCCCAGATATGAGAGCAGTACTCCAAGTTAGGACGAATGAATCCCTTATATACTTGAAGCAACTGTTGTGGAGTGAAGTAGCTACGGCATCCGTACAGCATTCCTAGCTATCGGGAGGCAGCACAAAAGTGGAGGTCAGATTTTAGTAAAACACACCAAAAATAACCTATTCTCATACCAAAGGAACCAGCCAACCAAACTGACCTAACTAAAAAAAAGTGATTTGCACCAAAGATAACTCCGGATCATTTTAAAACAGCAAGAAAACTAGAGAAAAAATATATTTTACATGTGAAAAAAAAAAGGTGATGGATGATTAACGAAAAATAACCAAACCAAAACAAATAACTCGTCGGCGTGTTAGTCGTCAACATTAACCATATAAACATCAAAGAAAATGAGTCGGCTGTGGAGTCGTCTTTTCAGCCCATAATTATTATAACTGAACTTATAGTCCGAAAGAATTATCCGTGTTGGTGAGGTATTTACTTGTTGAGAGTTTTGGTTATTATTTACGAGTAACCCGCTGGTTAGTTAGGTTTGTTAGGTTAGGTTTGCTTGGCTAGGTTTGTTAGGTTAGGTTTGTTAGGTTAGGTTTGTTAGGTTAGGTTTGTTAGGTTAGGTTTGTTAGGTTAGGTTTGTTAGGTTAGGTTTGTTTTTCATAGTCACAATTGTTAAGTTACAAAACAACCCTACCTAACCTTACATAACCGGCAGATTAGTCGTAAATATTAACCATAGTTTTATTGTAAGAGTCTCAAGGTCAACTTGCACCAGTTGCTACAGTCTAGACTGTTAAATGAATAATCAACAAACTCCTGGTGTTAGCCCTAAACTACACCTTTACCGTTGACGATTGAAATTTTTTCTACACACTAATAGCAAATTAATAAACACGGAAATGAAAACAACAATACATAGAACCTGACCTAACATACCCATAGGTTGGTTATGTTAGGTCAGGTTTTATTAGGTTCTATGCATTAATTTTTAATGTATTTTTATAACCTACCTGAATATTGAGGTTTATATACATCAGCAATGGCCAACGAACCAAGTCCCATTAAAGGCAGAACTCTTGAAACAACACATAATAATTTTACGGCATCTGTTGACATATTTGTAGGATTGCGTATTACATTGAAACTCGTTGTTTTCATAATATGTAAGTCTTTTCTGCATTTAGAACATTTGCAAGTGATCTTAATTAAACTATGGTCACAGGTCAAAGATATCAAGCGAGATTCATCAACAATTAGGTTTGATAAATTGCGATGAGAAAAATCACATCCTTCGCACTTCGCCACGACGTAGAAAGGACTCTGTAAAATGCGATGCACACTCCCCTTGGGGGAATCTATGGATGATATGAAAAAATTTGAGAATGCATTTAATAAGTAAACAAAGAAGAATAGGCCGGTATTAACGTATTTCTAATGTTAATAGAGATGCCTATCTATTATATTAAAGGGAACAGGAGTAATGGAACAGGTTTGAGGGGAACGAGCAATGGCACCGCTAGGAAAATTGTGGAGCGGGACTGAAACGGTATGAAAATGATTTCTGCTGTTAGAAATGCACCTAGAGACATAATTTTAATGCCATAACATCAGTGTTCGCCTTGTTTTAACCCCGTAATTTGCCTCATCCTTCATGCCCTGCCCACTAACAAGGAAGTTATGATCGTTGGACAGAGTAAATACAAAAAATCAGAGAAAATACTTGAAATTATACCAGAAAGTTGTCGTTTCTTTTAATATACTTAAAACGGAATTATTATACTTTTGGACATAGCGCGCCCGAAAGTTATAAACTACTTAAACATTCAGATCTCCCTATTCTCAGCATTTTGAACCCCATATATACATGGTGGAAATGTCTAATAGAGATACAATTGAATTTAATTGATTTTAGTAACTTTTCAGTCTTCGTCTGTCAGGAAATGTTACCGACGTGAAACAGAGTTTGTTGTGGATCACGCGGGCACAATATTGACTGAGGTCATCCAGTCGTGATGAATGATGTATAGATATCAGTCTGCATTTTTCAAAACAGCCTGGGTAAGGATTTGAAAATCTAAAGCTTTGAAATTGAATGACCAGTATGACAATGGCCAAGGTCAAGGTTGGGTGTCAATCGTGCTCCTTCGATTATTTTTAAGTTTATTGCGGAGTTTTATGAAAAAGACAATAAAGCTATAGAATTTCTATGTAATCACGGTGTTCTCCCTAAGTCTATTGAGTGCCCTCACTGTAAATTTAGAAAGGTCAAGGATCAGTGGTTTTATAATTGGCCAAGAAAGGTTGAAAAGAAGACAAAAACGACATTTTGTAAATATATGATCTCGGACTTCTAACTAAGGTATTGTAGTCTTGGACATGGCACGGCCCAGAGGTTTGGTTAGATGACTCGTTTTCGTGTTCTCCCCCCACCCAAAACCCTGATTTCACAAGGCTTCCCCCATTATCTTTGGGACACGGGGGGGAGGGGAGGGGGATCAATTTCCGCCAAAAATAAAGGTCATATTCATTTACAAAACACAAAAATACACTAGAAAAACATAGTGGTCAACCCCTAAGGATTCAAGTCCGAAAGTAAAAATTTACCCCAAATACATATTAAAAATATATTTTTGAGTCGCTCGGTGATTTTAGTAATAAGAGTAACATTTTACCAACTTGTACCACTGGTCCAGTCTTCTTCTTGTAAGTTGTTGTAAAAGTTGTAAGTCAACTTGTGGTCCAGATCGTCCAGTCTTCTTGTTGTGACTTGTAAGATGGTTCTTGTGCCTCGTCTTCTTCTTTAGTCTTATTATATTTATAGTATATTTTTACTTATTTTTATTTGGTATTGTTAGTTTTATTTATCTTAAAGTGTTAATATAATAAGTTGTTGGCGGTAGAGCGTAACCACAGCTGCCTCTTTACACTGTGTCTCGGGCAGTGTTGCCAGGTCAAAGACTGACCAACCTGTCCAATTTATAACGAAAAGTAGCCCAAAGAATAGCCCAATGTTAAAACCTAATTTTCATTTATTATTATTATTATTACTATTATATTTACTATGTCTCGACGAACTGGCTTAAGTTTCCATATTCTTCCAATTTAATTTTCACCCTTTTATGGTGTTGTAGTGGGGGCCTCCCCTACAAACGCTGTGTGTCGCTGACTGGCCGACCCCCACGAATTTGCCGGCGTATCCCTCATGGTCAAGGTCAGGTAACCAGCGACGCCGAACAAAGCGGGGGCCTTCCATCAAGCCACGCCTACCGCGGTTATATAAGACCTCACCTGGCCGTCATCGACCTCTTTCTACTTACCGCCACCAACAAGCAACATCCCTCAACAGCTCCATACACACGCTCCCTCAGAAAGCTCCTCGCCCTACAGGAACTCTGAGCAAGCTTCGCCCGACTTAGTATCTCTTTAATACTGTGCTGTGCAACAATATATATATGAGAAACATTGTGATTTTCTATTTCTACCTCAATCCTGAGTGTTGGATATATTTCATGTACGTTGTGAGGCCAAATAAGAGACCCTGACAACCTGCCCCGACAGTAGCTACAGTGTACACTGTAAAAAAGGATATACCCCACTTAGTCACTGACCCGGTTCATCACCAAAACCCCATTTCGTAACCAATATCAAATCCGTTTCGTCACCAATAACAATCGCTGGTATTAGTGACAAACTTTAAGTTATTATTTTACACGAAATGAAATTGCACATGTATACAGACGGCTCGAGAAGTTGTAGTGGATTCCTCCCACTCAGGATGGGATGGAGAAAGGAAACTCACAATGTGCTCACTGTATACATATTGTATTGGATGTACAATGCAGCTTGTTGCTGGGTAGGTAGCATGGTAATAAGCGTTGAGTAGAGAGAGCTGGGTGGTGAGGGTGCCCAGAGGAGGGACACGCGCTTGAGGGACGCCAAGGTCGCTGGCAGGAGCGCAGCCGCCAGGCTGGCATGGAGGAGGAGGTGTTGCTTGCTGGTGGCACTGGGTAGAAAAGAGAGCTGGTCACAACGGTGTCAGGCCTTATAAGGCAGAGGTATGCGTGGGTAGATAGTTGATCCCCGTTCCGTGGGCGGCGCTGGAGGCATAGGCTGGGGAATTCGAGAAGGTTCAGTGCTTGTAGGGGAGGAATCCACTACAATACTCCCCTTACCCTCCGGACGCGGTGGGAGGCTGGAGATTGGCAGAGTTGCGTGCCACATGTAAGGCAGAACGGGCGGTGCATGCCACATGTGGGACATAACGGCGAGGGCGTGGATGAGCCGGCCGCTAGGGGGGGGGCAACTCTGTGTAGATACACGAGATCTGTGAAAGCAAAAAGGGAGAAGGAGGGTTGTGGAGGCGATGAATGTTGTGCTTGACTCGGGACAGGAACAGAGTCCTCAGACGCGCCTGCTGGGGTGTGTGGGCCTGGGTCAGGAGCAGGGGCTGCGTCAGCAGGAAGAGGGTCCATGACAGCAGCAGGGTGCCTGACAGCAGCCGGGTGCACAACAGCAGCAGGGTGCACGACAGTAGCAGGGGGTACCTGAGGGAGAAAAGAGGGCTTTGTGGGTCTGCGTCAGGAGCAGGGGCCGCGTCAGTAGGAGCAGCAGGGGGCGGCGTCTGAGGCAGGACGGGTGTGTTGGGGTCGGTAGGACGTGGTGCTTGGGGCAGGAAGAGGAGCGGCTGTTTGCTTTGAGTAGCAGAGCTGCTCTAGGGTGTCTAACCTGCGGTGTAGAGACAGTAGCTGTAGAGCTGATGAGAGCTGGCTCTGCTTGGGTAAGCCAGTTTTCCATGTTGCTTGAAGACTGGGAGAGTGATCAGTTTCTCGTCCATCCTGTGTGAGTGCGAATCTCCGGGGGTCACCATTTGTGGGGGTTATGAGATATTGGTTCACACTCAGGATGGGATGGAGACAGGAAACTCACAATGTGCTCACTGTATGCATATTGTATTGGATGTACAATGCAGCTTGTTGCTGAGTAGGTAGTATGGTAATAAGCGTTGAGTAGAGAGAGCTGGTTGGTGAGGGTGCCCAGAGTGAAAGCACGAGGCTTGAGGGACGCCAAGGTTCGCTGGCGGGAGCGGAGGAGATGGTGTTGCTTGCTGGTGGCACTGTGTAGAAAGAGGGTGGTCACAGCGGTGTCAGGCCTTATAAGGCGGGGGAAGGCGTGGTTAGATAGTTGACCCCCGCTCCGTGGGTGGTGCTGGAGGCGTAGGCTGGGGAATTCGAGAAGGTTCGGTGCTTGTAGGGGTGGAATCCACTACAAAGTATTGTGTTCTTATTATACATGAATATTAATTATTTAATAAGGGAAACGATTCAACATTGGTAAATAAATAAAACACAGAACAAATGAAGGTGACTCTAGAGGGGGCAGTTCAAAAGATATCGAAGTCTTTAAACTACTAGGGGAACATATGGACACGGGGGTGGAGGAGACTGCAGGTAAACAAAGTAAAAGGTTACAGTGAAATAGTGTTACGAATGATGACAAAGCTAAATTAGACAGCGAGTTAAGACCTAAATACAGTAAAGGGAGGACTCAGAACACGACTAACCTAAATGTGTACTACGCGACCAGTAGAAGTATGAGAAACAAAATGAATGATATTAGGGCCTTGGTATGTACCGAAAAAATCGATATAATAGCATTCACTGAAACATGGATCAACCTAGACTCACGTCAGTTACCAGTCGAATACCAAATTGCGGATTACAGTTTGTTCCATAACGAAAGGCATGGTCATGCTTTTGGTAGCATGGACATTCTTTTGGTAGCATGGTCATTCTTTTGGTAGCATGGACATTCTTTTGGTAGCACGGTCATTCTTTTGGTAACATGGTCATTCTTTTGGTAGCATGGACATTCTTTAGGTAGCATGGTCATTCTTTTGGTAGCATGGACATTCTTTTGGTAGCACGGTCATTCCTTTGGTAGCATGGACATTCTTTTGGTAGCATGGTCATTCTTTTTTTAGCATGGTCATTCTTTTGGTAGCATGGTCATTCTTTTGGTAGCATGGTCATTCTTTTGGTAGCATGGTTATTCTTTTGGTAGCATGGTTATTCTTTTGGTAGCATGGACATTCTTTTGGTAGCATGGACATTCTTTTGGTAGCATGGTCATTCTTTTGGTAGCATGGTCTTTCTTTTGGTAGCATGGACATTCTTTTGGTAGCATGGTCATTCTTTTGGTAGCATGGTCATTCTTTTGGTAGCATGGACATTCTTTTGGTAGCATGGTTATTCTTTTGGTAACATGGACATTCTTTTGGTAGCATGGTCATTCTTTTGGTAGCATGGTCATTCTTTTGGTAGCATGATCATTCTTTTGGTAGCATGGTCTTTCTTTTGGTAGCATGGACATTCTTTTGGTAGCATGGTCATTCTTTTGGTAGCATGGTCTTTCTTTTGGTAGCATGGTCTTTCTTTTGGTAGCATGGACATTCTTTTGGTAGCATGGACATTCTTTTGGTAGCATGGACTTTCTTTTGGTAGCATGGACATTCTTTTGGTAGCATGGACATTCTTTTGGTAGCATGGTCTTTCTTTTGGTAGCATGGACATTCTTTTGGTAGCATGGTCATTCTTTTGGTAGCATGGTCTTTCTTTTGGTAGCATGGTCATTCTTTTGGTAGCATGGACATTCTTTTGGTAGCATGGTCATTCTTTTGGTAGCATGGACATTCTTTTGGTAGCATGGTCATTCTTTTGGTAGCATGGTCATTCTTTTGGTAGCATGGTCTTTCTTTTGGTAGCATGGACATTCTTTTGGTAGCATGGACATTCTTTTGGTAGCATGGTTATTCTTTTGGTAACATGGTCATTCTTTTGGTAGCATGGTCATTCTTTTGGTAGCATGGTCATTCTTTTGGTAGCATGGTCATTCTTTTGGTAACATGGTCATTCTTTTGGTAGCATGGTCATTCTTTTGGTAGCATGGTCATTCTTTTGGTAGCATGGTCATTCTTTTGGTAGCATGGACATTCTTTTGTTAGCATGGACATTCTTTTGGTAGCATGGTCATTCTTTTGGAAGCATGATCATTCTTTTGGTAGCATGGTCATTCTTTTGGTAACATGGTCATTCTTTTGGTAGCATGGTCATTCTTTTGGTAGCATGGTCATTCTTTTGGTAGCATGGACATTCTTTTGGTAGCATGGTCATTCTTTTGGTAGCATGGTCATTCTTTTGGTAGCATGGACTTTCTTTTGGTAGCATGGTCATTCTTTTGGTAGCATGGGTATTCTTTTCGTAGCATGGACTTTCTTTTGGTAGCATGGACATTCTTTTGGTAGCATGGTCATTCTTTTGGTAGCATGGTCATTCTTTTGGCAGCATGGTCATTCTTTTGGTAGCATGGTCATTCTTTTGGTAGCATGGACATTCTTTTGGTAGCATGGTCATTCTTTTGGTAGCATGGTCATTCTTTTGGTAGCATGGACATTCTTTTGGTAGCATGGTCATTCTTTTGGAAGCATGGTCATTCTTTTGGTAGCATGGTCATTCTTTTGGTAGCATGATCATTCTTTTGGTAGCATGGTCATTCTTTTGGTAGCATGATCATTCTTTTGGTAGCATGGACATTCTTTTGGTTGCATGATCATTCTTTTGGTAGCATGGACATTCTTTTGGTAGCATGGGTATTCTTTTGGTAGCATGGACTTTGTTTTGGTAGCATGGTCATTCTTTTGGTAGCATGGTCATTCTTTTGGTAGCATGGACTTTCTTTTGGTAACATGGTCATTCTTTTGGTAGCATGGGTATTCTTTTGGTAGCATGGACTTTGTTTTGGTAGCATGGTCATTCTTTTGGTAGCATGGTCATTCTTTTGGTAGCATGGACTTTCTTTTGGTAACATGGTCATTCTTTTGGTAGCCAGGGTATTCTTTTGGTAGCATGGACTTTGTTTTGGTAGCATGGACTTTCTTTTGGTAGCATGGACATTCTTTTGGTAGCATGGACATTCTTTTGGTAGCATATAAAAAATCTGGGGTCGAAGGTCTCTTCAAGAACTACCGCCCCATATCAGTCCTCCCAGTCTTGAGTAAGATACTGGAAAAGCTAGCATGTAAAAGACTAAATTCCTTCTGCAATGCCAATGACATCTTTACAGACTCCCAGTTTGGATTTAGAGCTAGAAGGTCGACTGAGAGTGCTCTGCTATCCTTTACTAATGACATCTTAAATTCCTTTGATGACAGTCAGTTCACAGTCGGTATATTCTTGGGCCTCTCTAAAGCCTTTGATACTGTCGACCATACCATCCTCCTTTCAAAGCTTGAACATTACGGCGTTAGGGGCCTGTCCCACAATTGGTTTACCTCATAGCTGACCAACAGGATGCAGTATGTCTGTTATAATAACCACCAATCTGACTCCTTGCCAATCTTGTATGGAGTCCCCCAAGGTTCAGTTCTCAGTCCAGAATTGTTTTTGTTGTACATAAACGACATAGTCCACGCCAGCTCACTTATAAAATACAACTTATTTGCAGACGATAGTAATTTCTATTCCAGCAACTCAAACCTCCATTCCTTGATGAGAACTATGAACACTGAATTAACTTAAGTCGGGGCCTGGGTAATACATAATAAACTGACCCTAAATCTGAGAAAACCCACTACACAATTTTTCACAGAAGAAAAAACTTACCTCCAGACTTGAACCCCCTGTACTTGGTAATATAGACCTCAAACGTGAACAAAATACTAAATTCCTCGGAGTTATTGTTGACGAGAAACTTAAGGGGAGAAACCACATACAAGCCATTCACAGTAAAATCAATAAACAGTGCGGTATCATGTATCACACTCGACAGTCACTCACTCTCACAGCAATGGAAGAATTCTATCATGATCTTGTTTTCCAACACCTGATACACTGTCACACACTATGGGCGGCCCTCTGGCTCTTCAAAAACACAATTTCTGGTTACTGCACAAAAGAGAGTTGTACGGACAATGACCGACTTGAGAAAACAGATCACACAAACGAAAAATTTGCTATATTGAAATTTTTAAATTTCGAAGATATTAACACTTACTGCTGTGCCCTCTTTGTTTACAAATCTATCAATCACTTGCTTGACAATAATTACTTCCAGTTCTGGAATAATCAGAGATACAACTTAAGGCACCCAGAGCTACTAAGACCACCCCCATGTGCTCCTCTCAGTCACAGACCTCCATAAAATATCACGGTGTGAAGGTGTGGAACAACTTACCCCCACCCATCCGAGCAAAGACTACGCTCCCTTCCTTTAAACAACTAGACATAATCCTGAAAGCTCTGTCCTCTCGTTCAACCTTATTACTGCACAACCCAGGTTGTACTGCTCCCCCATTATACTTATGTTTTTAAATTCCACTCTAATTCATATGTATACAGTATGTGTATGTATGTATGTATATATATTTCATTTTTAGTCCATATAACACGCGGACTTTGAACATATGATCAACGACCTCACCACCCAGGACTCGAATCCTGGAACTAATGCATGGGACCAGGGAACACTACCGACCATACCACAAGAGGACTAAAAGCAGTTCTAGACTATGTGACATTTCACACAAAGCCTGTTCATCGAGCTGATGGCGCCGTGAACCTCTCATTGGGAACTGCCTGGTCCCATGCATTAGGTCCAGGGTTCGAGTCCTGGCTGGTGAGTATATATATATATATATATATATATGTATATATGTTTGTATATATATATATATGTATATATATATATATATTTTATGAAAATCCACAATGAAAACGTGGATAAGATAAATCTTGATAAAATCACAAGGGAAAATGGAAACAACGGAGTACCTTAGCTTTCGTCTTTATTCAAGACATCTTCAGAGGCAACTGGATTACATGGACAGAGAGAGGCTAAAATATACAGGGTGACCTAAAAACATGAGGTCAGGTCAAAATGATGACATCCACTAATCCCCACACCAACACACACGTAGAGGAGCTTAAGAGAAGGGTGGTGACGTGACTAGTCAAGTCAGGTCAGAAAAAAAGGGGACCCACAAATTAACTATCATACATCTAGATCAAAGGTTTTTAAAGCATTTTTAACCTTGGGCCACTGACAAATAAATTTATGTAACATATTATCAGTTTTGAACTGACCATCACTAAGGTTTATTGATTTTAATTCCTTAATCAAACTAGCTTCAACAAGAAGTCTTTCTGTGACACCGGCTAGCCCCAATGAGGTTCACGGCGCCATCAGCTCGATGAACAGGCTTTGTGTGAAATATAACAGAGTCTAGAACTGCTTTTAGTGTCCTTGTGGGCTAGCCGGTAAGCGTTCCCTAGGGCCACCCAGTAGGTCGAGGGTTCGATTCCTTGCTGGTGAGGTCGTTGATAATATGTTCAAAGTCCGCGTGTTAAATGGACTAAAAATGAAGTATATATATGCACCTCGCGTTTCATACCAGCTGGATTCGGTAAAATGCTACTGACACCACATACGAGGCACGGGCAGTTTCCCAATGAGGTTCACGGCGCCATCAGCTCGATGAACAGGCTTTGTGTGAAATATAACAGAGTCTAGAACTGCTTTTAGTGTCCTTGTGGGCTAGCCGGTAAGCGTTCCCTAGGGCCACCCAGTAGGTCGAGGGTTCGATTCCTTGCTGGTGAGGTCGTTGATAATATGTTCAAAGTCCGCGTGTTAAATGGACTAAAAATGAAGTATATATATGCACCTCGCGTTTCATACCAGCTGGATTCGGTAAAATGCTACTGACACCACATACGAGGCACGGGCAGTTTCCCAATGAGGTTTACGGCGCCATCAGCTCGATGAACAGGCTTTGTGTGAAATATAACAGAGTCTAGAACTGCTTTTAGTGTCCTTGTGGGCTAGCCGGTAAGCGTTCCCTAGGGCCACCCAGTAGGTCGAGGGTTCGATTCCTTGCTGGTGAGGTCGTTGATAATATGTTCAAAGTCCGCGTGTTAAATGGACTAAAAATGAAGTATATATATGCACCTCGCGTTTCATACCAGCTGGATTCGGTAAAATGCTACTGACACCACATACGAGGCACGGGCAGTTTCCCAATGAGGTTCACGGCGCCATCAGCTCGATGAACAGGCTTTGTGTGAAATATAACAGAGTCTAGAACTGCTTTTAGTGTCCTTGTGGGTTAGCCGGTAAGGGTTCCCTAGGGCCACCCAGTAGGTCGAGGGTTCGATTCCTTGCTGGTGAGGTCGTTGATAATATGTTCAAAGTCCGCGTGTTAAATGGACTAAAAATGAAGTATATATATGCACCTCGCGTTTCATACCAGCTGGATTCGGTAAAATGCTACTGACACCACATACGAGGCACGGGCAGTTTCCCAATGAGGTTCACGGCGCCATCAGCTCGATGAACAGGCTTTGTGTGAAATATAACAGAGTCTAGAACTGCTTTTAGTGTCCTTGTGGGCTAGCCGGTAAGCGTTCCCTAGGGCCACCCAGTAGGTCGAGGGTTCGATTCCTTGCTGGTGAGGTCGTTGATAATATATATATATATATATATATATATACTGTATATATATATATATATATATATATATATATATATATATATATATATATATATATATATATATATATATATATATATGTGTGTGTGTGTATATATGTACTGTATAGGTATGTGTATATGTACAGTATTTGTATTGTATAAAAAAAAAAATAAAATAAAAAATAAAAAAAAATAATAAAATAAATAAATATTGAAGTGATAACCGTTGTAACATTATGAGATGTACTTATTACTACCATGCTATTGTACTATTCCAGATGATACTAAATGTTACATAATACTTCCTTGAGATAAATGTATAGTATATATCCGGTGCCTCAAAGAGAGCTCAGGTTCTCAACTGGCTTAGCCATGTTAATATTGTTATTATTATCCACTCTGTATCTGTATTTATCTGGCTAAATAAACTGTTACAATTCAATTCATTTCAACCATCCATCCAGCTTAACGGTACTACCCTCTCTAATGTTGCCCACTTTCGGTATCTAGGCTCCCACCTGTCCACCACTGCAGACATCGATGAAGAGATTCAACATCGGATCAGATTTGCACCTCAAGCCTTTGACAGACTCCGTACCCGTGTCTTCAGCTGTAGGGAGCTGAAATTATCTACAAGGTTACATGTATATCAAGCAGTGGTCCTCCTTACCCTGCTATATGGCAGTGAGACAAGTGTTACATACAGGAGGCACCTCAAAAACTTTCACCAACGTAGTCTACATTCCATCCTCAGAGTTCGCTGGGAAGACAAGAGAACAAATTCCAGTATTCTCACTGACACCAACTGTAGGAGCATTGAGGCTACCATTATCCATGAACAATTACGTTCGATTGGCCATGTTACCCGCCTGGACGACAGTAGACTGCCAAAGCAGCTACTTTACAGTCATCTAACGAATAGTAAACATAAACTGAAAAGGTATAAAGATAGCCTTAAGACAAACCTGAAAAAATGCCAAATCATCTTCCTCACCTGGGAGACAATTACTCCACACCGCAACACTTGGAGGATCACCACAAGAGAAGGTGTCACTATTTTCGAATTAGCCTGACTGCAAACCAGGCAGACGATATCCAGCGCCGGAAGGATGCTGCTGCTGCCCCTTCGGCACTAGATGGAGCCATCCACATGTCCAACATCTGTGAATGACTGCCGGTACCATATCGACCTCTTTAGTCACCTTAAACTCACTAACCTAGGTATCATCCACTCATATTGTACGTATCATAGCTGGATGATTGTCATACTTGATTCCGAGTGACAGCAAAGTAGTAGTAGTAGCCGACCCTCTTTACATTGGATGGTGAGATCTTCCAACACAGGACTTCAAACACATCTAACGAAGCCCGTGTGGACGTCAGTGCTCGAGGATTCTGGACACGGGGGCAGCGAGCTTTCTTCGACATTAGGATTTTTGATCCCATGGCCGCATGTCACCGTAACCTAGCTCTCGATGCTGCACATAGGAGGAACGAGAACGACGAGAAGGGCATTTGGGGAGAGAATATAAAAGGTTAATCAAGGCAGCTTCACTCCTCTAGTGTTCACAACCTCTGGTGGGATGGGACCAAGTGCAAGATGTTTCTACGCCAGACTCGCGGAGGTTATCTCCGAACAGAAGCAGCAGCCCAGAAGTTATGTTACAGCCTGGATGAGAAGTCGACTGTCCTTCTCTCTCCTTCGGTCGGCTTTGCTCTGCCTCAGGGTAACGAGAGCTTCTGCCCCAACTCCGACAACTGCTGCAGATATTGACTATGAGACTACTGTCACTGAATGCCGCATAGATCTGCGGCTCAACTAATTTAACACAGATAGGATAGCTACTTATGTATTAGGATATTTAATATTAAGGTAATTAAATGGTGGCGAAGGTGTGGCTATTGGGGCAGGCTGGAGGCCATATTTAAAAAAAAAAAATAGTAGTAGTAGTAGGAGGAGGAGGATATTTAATTTTAAGGTAATAAAATGGCGGCAAAGGTGTGGCTATTGGGGGAGGCTGGGAAAAAAATAGTAGCAGTAGTAGTGTGTGTAGTAGTAGTAGTAATAATAATAATAATAATAAAATAAAATATAATGATAATGATAATAATAATAATAATAAACAGTTTATTGAAAGAACATGGCAGCCAGAAGGCTGAAAATATACAGTTACGTAATGAGGAAATGGGTTACTTGATTGACAAATAATATACAAGTAATACAAGTGATACAAATATGAGATATAACAACTTGGTGGGGAGAAGCTCAAACTAAAGGGCATTTCAACATAGTGACAGTACAAAAAGGTAAGATTGGCTGGGAGTGAACACACTGGTTGACTACGAGCTGTTGATAATTTTTACAATGGTTGGGACTGGGCTGTTCTTATAGCAATCAGTACGTGCTTGGATGGGCTGGACGCGGTTCTGGTGTCCAACAACAATTTGTGGACGAGGGATCTCGGGTGGAAGTAAGAGCGTGTGTCGAGGATGGTGTAGAAACTTCTCACCAAATTTGCAGATGAGGTCATGGTGATGGTCAGAAAGAGCCGAGAAGGTCAGTGTGTTGAGCGCTTCTTATGTGAAGTAGGAAGAGGAGAGAATAATGTTGCACTTTATCTAGGTGTGGCATTTAGGGAGGAAGACCAGACAGGGGAGGCATAGGTGAGCTTAGGAAGTACGAATATGTGTGTGTGTGTGATGTTCTTTATGGCAGGAGACTGCACCCAGTGTGGTACTGAATGAAGCAATATCCAGGACACAGAGGCACATGTGACTTGTATCCCTCTTACAGCCGTGCCTCAGGTAACACAGCAGCCGTCTCCTGTCCGGGATTCTCTTTCGGCTATGTTGCATCAAGGCGTTGGACTGTATCCAAAACTTTACGTCGCTTGGCCTGTGGACCCTGTCATCTCCTTGCCTGAGATGCAGCTGAAGGTGTGGCAGAGGGGCCAGGAGCCACCAATGGAGCAGTGGTGGTGGCAAGTGTTGTAGCAGCTGTGGCAGGTGTTGCAGCAGTGATGGCAGGTGTTGCAACAGTGGAGATGTTCGACAGGTGCCTGGCAGCCACGGGCAGTTGATATGACTTATGAGTGTCAGTTGTATTCCAGTCTCTACAGAATAAACATGTCGCTCGCCACTCAATTCTCTTTACTCCCAGACACTGTACAAGGTTTAGTGTTTTATTATAATCTTATCATGTTATAATAATTCATTAATATATGTACAGCCACTAAAAAAATTAACATTCCTTGGGAAGGGAGGGGAGGAGGCAATGAATTTCACAATGAATACTGTGACTCAGTTGTCTCAGTAGCATCATAAAATTTTCATCCGTTACGTCACATTTTCTCTCCCAATTTTGTAAAGATTGATTTTAGAGCGACCAAAGTTGAGGCAACCATGACTATCAATAACAATAACAGTTTCAGAATTCTTCCTTAACAAATTCTAGTTCTTCCAGGCACTCCATCTTTAAAGAAGATTGGTCAATTATCTCAGGCCCTCGTGAAGCTTCTGTCTCACAAATGACTGAGAGTGAATCATAATTAGTTTCCTTTTTCACTCCTTCAGAAACACACATCTCCATTGTTGGTTGGCAAGACAAGCTCAAGTCATGGTGCAAATCCTGGCAACTTTCACCTTCATAATGATGAGAGTTGACCACTTGGTCAGTCTGGTAACATCTCGCTACATGTAATATTAAACTCTCTTTCATGGATCTTACACAGTGGAAAGGTTTTTCTGAGTGAACTTTCTTGTGTCTTACTAGGTTAGACCTTTTAGAAAAGCCTTGATGACATTCAGAACACTGATAAGGTTTCTCTCCTGTATGAGTTTTCTTATGACTTTTGAGATTATATTTATTTGAGAACCTTTTCATACATTCTGAACACTCAAATGGTTTCTCTCCAGTATGAAGTTTCGTATGTCTCTGTAAACCAGCTTGTCTTTTAAATCCTTTTAAACATTCTGAACACTGATAAGGTTTCTCTTCGGTATGAACTCTATCATGATTTACGAGTTCATTTTTATGTGAGAACCTTTTAATACATTTTGTACACTGATAAGGTTTCTCTCCTGTATGAACTCTCTTATGCTTTATGAGTGAAGATTTAAATGAGAACCTTTTAAAACATTCTGAACACTGATAAGGTTTCTCTCCTGTATGAACTCTCTGATGATTGTCGAGAGATTTTTTAAGTGTGAACCTTTTAGGACATTCTGAACACTGATAAGGTTTCTCTCCTGTATGAACTCTCTTATGCTTTGTGAGTGAATATTTAACTGAGAACCTTTTAAAACATTTTGAACACTCAAATGGTTTCTCTCCTGTATGAACTCTGTCATGATTTATAAGATTATTTTTATGAAAGAACCTTTTAGGACATTTTGTACACTGATAACGTTTCTCTCCTGTATGAACTCTCTTATGCTTTATAAGTGAGTATTTCAGTGAGAACCTTTTACAACATTCTAAACACTCAAATGGCTTCTGTCCTGTATGAAGTCTCATATGTCGCACGAAGTGACCTTTTTTGCTAAATCCTTTGTAACATTCTGTACACTCAAATGGTTTCTCTACTGTATGAAGTCTAATATGTCGCACTAATGCATCTTGTCTTTTAAAACCTTTGAAACATTCTGAACACTCAAAAGGCTTCTCTCCTGTATGAACTCTCTTATGATTTATGAGTGAAGATTTTAATGAAAACCTTTTAAAACATTCTGTACACTCAAAAGTCTTCTCTCCTGTATGATCTTTCACATGTGTTACTTGATGTGATTTTACAGACAATTCTCTGGGAGACTCTGACTGTTCCTCTGAGTGACCTTCCATTATAAAACTGTGTGTATTGTGTGTTCAAAGGTTTTAGTGACACTTAACTGGTGTTCTTTCACATGTGTTACTTGATGTGATTTTACAGACAATTCTCTGGGAGACTCTGACTGTTCCTCTGAGTGACCTTCCATTATAAAACTGTGTGTATTGTGTGTTCAAAGGTTTTAGTGACACTTAACTGGCAAACTGTTTCCTCCTACAAGAACTATTAATGTCTCGTTACTGTTAATTATATTTGACAATGAAAACTGAAACATAAATCAATTAGTGAATGTGATTTACTGACACTGATGTAATGATGCTGAGATGGGAGGGCAGTGAGGAGGTTTGTGATGTGACTACACCATTATTAACAAGGTTCCTCTATACCTCTTTGAACTAAATGTGAAAAATGGTGTAAAGTATGAGTTACACATATAACTATACTTGTCATTAACAAACACTGTTTATGACTTACAACATACACTATAAAAACACTCAACAGGGAAGTGTACAAAAATTATATATTGTACACTATTGTTATATGTACAGTTCCTCTGATGTACAGTGAACAATAATACTCAGGCTGATATACTACTGTACTTGTGATGGCTGGTAAACAATAATACTCAGGCTGATATACTACTGTACTTGTGATGGCTGGTAAACAATAATACTCAGGCTGATATACTACTGTACTTGTGATGGCTGGTAAACAATAATACTCAGGCTGACATACTACTGTACTTGTGATGGCTGGTAAACTTTTACTACATGTAAGAAAAGTCTTATGAGGGGGTGAATCTATACACAAGTTTTGAATTATTTCAAAACATATTTCCACAAGGAAGAATAATTTCTTGTCTACTTGTAATTCTTTGGTTCAGTTGGTAATACTTTGTCTATGTCCACTGTTGTTTACACCTGCACCCAACATAGTGTTCTCACAGTCTACTGCTTCTCTTCCCACTGCCATTTGTTCTTCAGTTCATATCTGTGGGAAGGAAAGTCAAACTGTTACATATGTCAATGTATTTACATAATATTAAGATGTGTGCTGTATATTCACTTTGTATTAGTCACCGTTGTAAGGGAGCAGTTTTCTATGAAGCCAATACAAAAGCTATACAGTATATCATTTGTAATATACAGTGATCCCTCAGTTAACGAGCGCCTCGGTTAACGAATTACCTTCCATAAGATTCTTAACTTCGGTTAACGAGCAATCCTTCGATTAATGAGTCTCTTATGAACGCCCCTCAACATGTTTTCGCTTGCATTTGGAGGTCCACTAGCTGTAGTATTAGTCCGCCAATACAGTAATCGGTTCTAGGGCTTAAATTCCTTACTATTTTAGTAAATATCAAGAAGTTTGTACTATTCAATAATTTTAAAAGTTTAATAAAATTTTTTTTTAGTCATTTTAACAATTATGGAACATAATTGAAGTACAGGAAACTAGTTTTATGCGCGCCAAACTGCCTGTCAACACACCAAACAGGTGCCAGTCTCTGTCTTTTCAGTGGAGGTAACATCTTGCTTGAGATTCTCTTCAACATAAATGCTTTTTTTCTGTGCTTCCAAGCAAATTATTGGTCATTTTGAAATTTATTTTCCATATTGACAATATATAATGCAGTGCAGTGTTGATTTAAAGAAAATAATCTTGAATTACACCAAGAGAGCTAAAATTTCATGGGTGAAATAGTGCCATAGGGCAGCGGTAACGAGCAGGAAGATCGTTTCCGCCCTTACAATGGACTCATGGAAACATAGTACCAATCCCTAAAGCTAACTCACCAAATTTCAGGCCCATTTCATTCACATCCTGTATGTGTAAAGTCCTTGAAAGAGTTGTTCTCAACCATCTCATGCTTCAAGTCAAAGAGAAACTGGCTCCTAATCTGTATGGGTTCATGCCCGGGCACAGCACACAGACATGCTTTGCAGAATATCTTGTTCACTCAAAAGATAAGACACAAACAGCCTTCATAGACCTTAAATCAGCCTTTGATGTAGCTAATAGAGACATGATACTTGAGCAACAAGCTAATTTGGGCAACCAAGGTAACCTCCTGACATGGATAAAGGGTTATCTGTCCAACAGGTATGCCAGAGTTCTGTTTAGGGGAGTCAAAAGTGCGAGAATGAGATCATTTGAGCTTGGCACGCCTCAGGGAGGAGTGTTAAGTCCTATGCTCTTTAATATACTGATGCACAAGCTTATTGCTGACATTCCAGTTCAGCCAAACGAGGCCGTAATAAGCTATGCTGATGATATCTGCATTGTGACACTGACCAAGCTCGGGCTCCAAGCCTTGCTGGATGTATTTGCTCGGAGGACTGTGGAATGTGGTCCCATAATATCTGTTGACAAGACGAGGGTCCTCAATCCTCGTCCTGCTCACCCTCTGCCTCTTGACTTTAACATTAACAGCATGCCCTTGGAACTATGTGGCTCTTATAAATATCTTGGAATTTGTGTGAATGATGCAAACTTTGTTGGCAACCTTCGTGCCAAACTAATGCAGCGCATTAAACCCCTCAAAACCCTTGTTGGCAAGGGCTATGGAATTAACATCACCTATGCTCGTACTTTCTATCTTCAATTCATTCGTTCTGTAGTTGACTATCATGCTCTCCATCTTGTGACTATTCCGCGTAAACAACTCAACAGCCTTGAGGTAGTGCAAAATGAATCCATGCGCAACATTCTAGAATGCCCAAAATCAACCGGAATTGTAAACATGAGGAAAGAGCCCGGACTGCCCTCCCTATCCGAGAGGATAGCTCTACTTAATACCATGTTGTGTGTCAAAGTTTTGAAGAACAATGGTCCCCAAACTACAGCTCAAACTGAGTTGATTTTCTATCTAAGTAATTCTGACTATCTCGCCAACCTTCCACAAAAGGCTCTCTTTGGGGGCGTGGCTTCATAAAAGTGTTGCAGATCTCTTGAAACTGAATGTCCCAATCACCCCAGACGAACCCATTAATGCCATTCCTCCTTGGCTGGATATATCAGTTCCAATTAATTACACTCCTGTTGGTAGTAAGCAAGTGTTAAACACTGATGTGATGAGATGTGTCACACTAGAAACTATTAACAGACCCATATAGAGTATTAAATCAAGTGAATGTTATGCTGATAGACTGGCCAATGAGGCGCGCAAGAAAGAAAATGTTGACCGTGACATTGGCCTGTCCAATGCTGTACTTAAAAACATTCAAGTCAGAATCATGAACTCTGATCTAGAAGAAATGAGAAATGCAGAGAGACCTGGCAGTTGTAGCATTAGTAAATATGACAAATTTTGTGACGAGAGGTACCGGTATGGCCAGCATACGGACAGAACCAGACAATTTGATGTTGTCGTGGCCAGAATTAGGCTAGGATACAGACACCTCTGGCAGGTTAGTAACGCTGTACCCATACAGGAACACTCAGCATGTAAACTTTATGATAAACCTTTAAAGCATGCACTTGAACACTATATTATTGAATGTGACACTGTCAAAGACTTCAGGTCACCTGGCTTATTGTATCATGAGCTTTGTAATTGCTATATTGAATCGGTGGTGCTTGGGGACATTTTTGCTGTTTACCCCAAATTTGCTAGCCCACACTGATTAGTCTTCAATTAGAATATGACATCCAATGTATATGAACCACTGTCCTGCATGGCAGCGAAGTGACATCACCCACATGTACAGTACTGATGGTATATTTTTCATCACTTTTTAATAAACCTCGTCATGCCTATGTGTGTTTCTGATAATTACCATAACATTATATATTTAGCGGTTGTACAAACACAAGGCCTCACACATGCCACTCAGACTGACAGACTTGACAAGTTTTACCAACCATAAAGACAGTTGAAGCTTTAAACATCACTCACAATGGATCTTGAATGTTCCAACTGTAATCAGACATATCTAAGTTGCTTCAACAATTGCAACCCCAGTTGCAATTTCAAATTCTGTCATTACTAAGAAATAAATAAGTGTCTGGTGTACTGTACTCTAAGGTTAAGAGAAAACGGACGACTCAGGCGTCCTGAAGTGAGAGAAAACGGACTTCTTTGACAGGGCACTCAAATAAAGAGACATAGCTACATGTTTTGTGGACTACCCACTTTACATTATCCTTTCATCACTTTGTAATAAACCTAGCCATGCCTATGTGTGTTTATGATATTTACCATAACATTATACAGTATATATATATTTATTGGGTCTAAATGGTTGTAAAATGGGAAACTTGGGGTTGGGTGCCTGGATCCCCCATTAGAATAAATCCGATAGGTTTATGTAATTTCGGACAACGTCTATTTCGGTTAACATCACGTTTACAAGAACGTATCTAGGACGTTAACCGGCGCATGACTGTATATCCATAATATGTTTTGATAGGTATAAGAAATGCCTGTGTTACTGTTTCTGTTTTTTGTCTATTGTAGTGTACAGTACACTACTTTTAATTTGATTTCCTTACTGACGAAATAAAAAGTTTACAGTGGTCCCTCGGTTAACAATGGAAGAAACCTGTACTGTACATGTACTAAATGATTACGGTACTAAAATTGTTACGTCTATTGCAAATAAAGCTTATTTATACAGGTATTCAAATAAATCACTATCTTACAAGAATCCCAGCAATGTAAGTTATATTCACCCAGGTAGTTTGGGTGGCAAATTATGAGAAGAGCTTAGTCACTCTTAAGTAATGATAAATAAACACCCAGGCCTTCAGCGCCAACTGTCAAATCTTATCTCAAATAAATAAACAAACACCAGACACACTGTCACCTCACCTCACCTACCCCCCCCCCCCCCTGCTCCTCCCCTCTTCCCACATGCTCCTGGCTACCTCCGTCCTTGTGTTCCCAGACAAAAGATTGGTGATTTCTTTATGTTTATTTTATATAATATCTCAGACTAAAGTTAGGATAATATAATTTGCATTGCTGAAATCCTTGCAAGACAGAGATTAATTTAAATATAAACATAATATATTTTGCTCAAGAGATAAAAATTGTAGTACAATAGTGTACAATACTGTAGTACATTTTATAATATAAAGTTTTTCAACTGTATTTTTGGGTAGATTTACATAAATTTCTTCATTTATTTTCATCCATTTACATACACACACCATATTAAAAGAAACGTAAAATAAATAAATGACTTCAGTGCAAAGCTGGAGTGCACATGTACTAATTTGATTACGGTATTGAAATTGTTATGTCTAGTGCGAATTATAGGTTGTTTATATTTAAATTAATCAACATCTTACAAGAATCCCAGCAATGTAAATTATATTCACCCAGGTCATTTCACTGGCTTTTTATAAGAGACAAGCTTAGTCACTGAAGAATTGATAAATAAACACTTGGGCCAGCGCCAAGTCAAACATACCACCTCACCTCCAGCTCGCCTCCCCCCCTTGCTCGCTCGCATAGGGGGTTTTAGGACTTAAGTTTATATATATATATATATATATATATATATATATATATATATATATATATATATAAATATATATATATATATATATATATATATATATATATATATATTTTATGAAAATCCACAATGAAAACGTGGATAAGATAAATCTTGATAAAATCACACGGGAAAATGGAAACAACGGAGTACCTTAGCTTTCGTCTTTATTCAAGACATCTTCAGAGGCAACTGGATTACATGGACAGAGAGAGGCTTAAATATACAGGGTGACCTAAAAACATGAGGTCAGGTCAAAATGATGACATCCACTAATCCCCACACCAACACACACGTAGAGGAGCTGAATTGAAACACATTCGTTCTATTGCACATAATCTTGGGTACCCTTCTGTGTTTGTTGATCGTTGTTTTAATAGGGCTAAAAAATCCTTTCATTCCTCTCAAACCAGACAAGTTCCTACACTTAAGAATATTTTGACTCTGCCCTATCGTAATGAATTTGTCCCGTTAGTTCGGTCCCTCAAGCTTCTAAATATTAATGTTGTTTTCAAGTATGACTCAACCATTACTAATATGTTAATAAGGAATAGCCCAAGTTTGAATGTAAATGGTAGTGTTTATTGTATTCCATGTAGCAAATGTAATTGTAATTATGTAGGTCAGACAGGAAAAACACTGCAGCTTAGAATCAAACAACATAAGTATAATATTAGAACTGCATCTGAAAGCAGTGCCTTGTTCGTTCATGTTAGGAATAATAATCACCCCATTGCTTGGAAAAAAGCTTAGAAGTTTTCAAATCATCTTGTGTCACAGAAAGACTTCTTGTTGAAGCTAGTTTGATTAAGGAATTAAAATCAATAAACCTTAGTGATGGTCAGCTCAAAACTGATAATATGTTACATAAATTTATTTGTCAGTGGCCCAAGGTTAAAAATGCTTTTAAAAACCTTTGATCTAGATGTATGATAGTTATTTTGTGGGTCCCCTTTTTTCTGACCTGACTTGACTAGTCACGTCACCACCCTTCTCTTAAGCTCCTCTACGTGTGTGTTGGTGTGGGGATTAGTGGATGTCATCATTTTGACCTGACCTCATGTTTTTAGGTCACCCTGTATATTTAAGCCTCTCTCTGTCCATGTAATCCAGTTGCCTCTGAAGATGTCTTGAATAAAGATGAAAGCTAAGGTACTCCGTTGTTTCCATTTTCCCGTGTGATTTTATCAAGATATATATATATATATATTTCATGTAAATCCACAATGAAAACGTGGATAAGATAAATTTTGATAAAATCACACGGGAGAATGGAAACAACGGAGTACCTTAGCTTTCGTCTTTATTCAAGATATAAAGACGAAAGCTAAGGTTGTTATGATTTAATTCACATGATTTAAATCGATTTAAATCAGAGTAAAAAATCCATGATTTATTTCAACATGATTTTTTTACTAATAACCGTTTTCTCTTTTTATTCTAAATGGTTGAAAAGTATATGCAATGCAGCAGGCTAATAACATCAAGATGATTAAAATGCTAAGACCAGGATATGTTCCACCTAATAGACATCAAATTGGAGGGTCTCTTTTGGATCAAGCCTACGATTCAGTGATTAAGAATTATTCAGAAGAACTTAGTGGGAAAACAGTTTGCATGGCCATGGATGGATGGAGTTAATGTCCATAATGAGCCTATAGTACGTATAACTTTAACAGCAGACAACTGTATTCACCTTGTTGACTCTATAGACACAGAATCAAGACACACAGCTGAATATCTGTTGAAATTAGCTGAATGTGCTACAAAAATGTGTGAAGACAAATTTGGATGCACAATAAGAAGCTGTGTAACAGATAATGCTGCTAATATGGCAAAAATGAGAAGTGAATTCAGACAAGATAAATCCATTATAACATATGGTTGCTCTGCACACCTGTTAAATTTGCTTTCGCAAGACCTGCAAATCAAGAACATTAAGCAGCACATTACTGAAATCATTAAGTACTTCAGAAATCATCACATCCCAGGATCTTTGTATAGAAGGGCAGGAGGAACAATGCTAGTAATGCCATCAGACACACGATGGAACACAATGACAGATTTTATTGAATCTTACTTAAAGAACTGGGAGACCCTTGTCAAAGTGCGCAAAGAATATAGTGAAGACATTGATAAGAAAATTGAAAGGAAAGTTAATGATAAGGCATTAAAAAGAACTGCAGAAGACTATTTAGAGAGACTGAAGCCTTTTGTTGAGGCATTGGACTGTGTCCAGAGAGAACATACCCTATTAAGTGATGCTGTAGAAATCTGGGTAAAACTGAAAACTGATATTAAGGAGTATTTAACAGACAAGAAGGATATGGATAATTTTGAAATAAGAATCAAAGTAGCATTGACACCTGCCCATTTTCTAGCTAATGTGGTAGATCCAAGGTATCAGGGCAGACATCTGACTCCTGAGCAGCGAGACATTGCAGAACAGTATGTGTGCGAGTCTCTTCCACATTTCCTTTCAACATTAATGTCCTTCCATGGAAGAAGTGCACCATTTAAAGAGGTCTATTTTGGTAAAGATGTTGTAAAATCTCTCTCACCCCTTGCTTGGTGGCAGTATTTTGCCAATGATATGACAGAAAATGCAATGGATGTTCCTAGGCAATTATTTACAGCTGTTGCATCATCAGCAGGGGTTGAGAGAATTTTTTCCACATATGGATTTGTACACTCAAAGGCAAGAAATTGCCAAGGACAGGAAAAGGCATCTAAGCTTGTCACAGTACATAAGCATTTCAATGTTCAACTAAGCTAATTTAAATGTTTTGAACTATTTTTGTTGTTTACAGAATGAGAATATTGTGTTGACTTGAAGTTATTACAGGTAATTCTTAATACACTATAATCCTACAAATGTAAGAAAATTAACTTGTTACTAGTATTATTTTTTTACAAAACGAGAATATTATTCTGTTGACTTGAAGAAGTTAAGTTATTAATTTTTTAAACACTGTAATCCTATAAGAGCAGTTATGTTAAATTTCATAATTACGTTTGGATTTGTGCTCTCAAATGTAAGATATGTGTTATATTCCATTGGTACATCAACTGCATAAATATCTTAATGCCAATTTTCTGTTTATTATCCTGAATAAACTTTGGTTGAATAATACTATTTTTATGGTTTAAAAATACTATTTCAATGCAATTAGTAAAAAAATGAAAAATCAATTTAAATAAAAAAATCCGATTTAAATCAAATAAATCGATTTTTTTTTTAAATCATGATTTTTTCCAGCCCTGATATATACACAGTATCTACCAAATGATGCAATTTCACTGTGTTCTATAGAGTACACTGTCGTAGCTTGTACTTTTTTTTTACCCAACCCAAGCTAACCTAAGCTAGTCCAACCCAACCTAGCCTTACCTAACCCAACCTAACATAACCTTAACATAACAAACAACATTTTATAGAGGACACTCTTAGTTTGTGCTAAACCCAACTGCCGAGAAGACACGGCAGTGCGCACCTTAGGCGCCTAAATATTTACCAAATAAAGCATTTGAACAAGAAATTATTATCATATCAGCACTCACTGATGAAAAGTGTACAGAAATAAATGCTCTTTTTCGTTATCCATCCATCAACATTTTTCACATGAAAAATAAATTTGTTGATAGTTTTCTTGCTGTTTTAATATGATTCTGACATTAATCTTTGGTGCAAATAATTTTTTTTAGTTAGATCAGGTTGGTTGGTTGGTTCCTTTGGTATGAGAATAGGTTAGGTTAGGTCAGGTTGGTTGGTTCCTTTGGTATGAGAATTGGTTAGGTTAGGTTAGGTTAGGTTGGTTCCTTTGGTATGAGAATAGGTTAGGTTAGGTTAGGTTGGTTGGTTCCTTTGGTATGAGAATAAGTTATTATTGGTGGGTTTTACTCAAATCTGACCTTAATTTTTTGTGCAAATTAATTTTTTTTGGCTAAAAATGTACATTTTCATTTTAATAGAAACTGTTAATTTGCACAAAAATGGAGGTTAGGTTTGTTTTTCATACCCACAAATGCAAAGTCTTTTCCACATTTAGAATATTTGCTATAGAATTTCTACGTAATCACGGTGATCTCCCTAAGTCTATAGAGTGCCCTCACTGTAAATTTAGAAAGGTCAAGGATCAGTGGTTTTATAATTGGCCAAGAAAGGTTGTATAGAAGATAAAAACGACATTTTGTAAATATATGATCTCGGACTTCTAACTAAGGTATTGTAGTCTTGGACATGGCACGGCCCAGAGGTTTGGTTAGATGACTCGTTTTCGTGTTCTACCCCCACCCAAAACCCTGATTTCACAAGCTTTCCCCATTATCTTTGGGGCAGGGAGGGATGGGGATCAATTTCCGCCAAAAATAAAGGTCATAATCACTTAATAAACACAAAAATACACTAGAAAAACATAGTGGTCAACCCCTAAGGATTCATGTCCACAAGTAAACATTTACCCCAAATACATATTAAAAATATATTTTTGAGTCGCTCGGTGATTTTAGTAATAAGAGTAACATCTTACCAACTTGTACCACTGGTCCAGTCTTGTTCTTGTAAGTTGTTGTAAAAGTTGTAAGTCAACTTGTGGTCCAGATCGTCCAGTCTTCTTGTTGTGACTTGTAAGATGGTTCTTGTGCCTCGTCTTCTTCTTTAGTCTTATTATATTTATAGTATATTTTTACTTATTTTTATTTGGTATTGTTAGTTTTATTTATCTTAAAGTGTTAATATAATAAGTTGTTGGCGGTAGAGCGTAACCACAGCGGCCTCTTTACACTGTGTCTCGGGCAGTGTTGCCAGGTCAAAGACTGACCAACCTGTCCAATTGATAACGAAAAGTAGCCCAAAGAATAGCCCAATGTTAAAACTTATTTTTCATTTATTATTATTATTATTATTATTATTATTATTATTATTATTATTATTACTATTATTATTACTCTTATAATTACTACGTCTCGACGAACGGGCTTAGGTTTCCATATTCGTCCAGTTTAATTTTCACCCATTTATGGTGTTGTAGTGGAGGCCTCCCCTACAAACGCGGTTTGTCGCTGAGTAGCCGACCCCATCAATTCTCCAGTGTATGCCTCGTGGTCGAGGTCAATCAGCGCCGCCATACATCACGGAGCGGGGGTTAACTACTGAGCCACGCCAACCCCCGTTATTTAAGACCTGACCTCGTGGTGATCTCTCTCTTTCTATCGACACCAACCAGCAAGCAACACCACACACCTCCTCCGCCGCTGCCTGGCGGCCCTCGCTCCTCCGCCTGCCTGGCGGTTCTCTCTCCCCCCGGCGAGCATGGCGACCCACAGGCTGGTCGTCCTCTGAGCATCCTCACCAACCAGCTCTCTCTACATCACGCTTGTAACCATGCTGCCTTCCCAGCACCAAGCTGCATTGTACATCCAATACAACATGTATATAGAGAGCACATTTTGAGTTTCCTTTCTCCATTCCATCCTGAGTGTGAACCAAACACCTTGAAGCCCACAGTATCCCTCATGGTCAAGGTCAGGTAACCAGCGACGCCGAACAAAGCGGGGGCCTTCCATCAAGCCACGCCTACCGCGGTTATATAAGACCTCACCTGGCCGTCATCGACCTCTTTCTACTTACCGCCACCAACAAGCAACATCCCTCAACAGCTCCATACACACGCTCCCTCAGAAGTTCCTCGCCCTACAGGAACTCTGAGCAAGCTTCGCCCGACTTAGTATCAATTTAATACTGTGCTGTGCAACAATATATATACGAGAAACATTGTGATTTTCTATTTCTACCTCAATCCTGAGTGTTGGATATATTACATGTACGTTGTGAGGCCAAATAAGAGACCCTGACAACCTGCCCCGACAGTAGCTACAGTGTACGCTGTAAAAAAGGATATACCCCACTTAGTCACTGACCCGGTTCATCACCAAAACCCCATTTCGTAACCAATATCAAATCCGTTTCGTCACCAATAACAATCGCTGGTATTAGTGACAAACTTTAAGTTATTATTTTACACGAAATGAAACTGCACATGTATACAGACGGCTCGAGAAGTTGTAGTGGATTCCTCCCACTCAGGATGGGATGGAGAAAGGAAACTCACAATGTGCTTGAGGGACGTCAAGGTCGCTGGCGGGAGCGCAGCCACCAGGCTGGCATGGAGGAGGAGGTGTTGCTTGCTGGTGGCACTGGGTAGAAAAGAGAGCTGGTCACAACGTTGTCAGGCCTTACAAGGCGGAGGTAGACGTGGGTAGACAGTTGACCCCCGCTCCGTGGGCGGCGCTGGAGGCGTAGGCTGGGGAATTCGAGAAGGTTCCGTGCTTGTAGGGGAGGAATCCACTACAGTACTCCCCTTACCCTCCGGACGCGGTGGGAGGCTGGAGATTGGCAGAGTTGCGTGCCACATGTAAGGCAGAACGGGTGGTGCATGCCACATGTGGGACATAACGGCGAGGGCGTGGATGAGCCGGCCGCTAGGGGGGACAACTCTGTCTAGATACACGAGATCTGTGAGAGCAAAAAGGGAGAAGGAGGGTTGTGGAGGCGATGAATGTTGTGCTTGACTCGGGACAGGAACAGAGTCCTCAGACGCGCCTGCTGGGGTGTGTGGGCCTGGGTCAGGAGCAGGGGCTGCGTCAGCAGGGTGCCTGACAGCAGCCGGGTGCACAACAGCAGCAGGGTGCACGACAGTAGCAGGGGGTACCTGAGGGAGAAAAGAGGGCTTTGTGGGTCTGCGTCAGGAGCAGGGGCCGCGTCAGTAGGAGCGGCAGGGGGCGGCGTCTGAGGCAGGACTGGTGTGTTGGGGTCGGTAGGACGTGGTGCTTGGAGCAGGAAGAGGAGCGGCTGTTTGCTTTGAGTAGCAGAGCTGCTCTAGGGTGTCTAACCTGCGGTGTAGAGACAGTAGCTGTAGAGCTGATGAGAGCTGGCTCTGCTTGGGTAAGCCAGTTTTCCATGTTGCTTGAAGACTGGGAGAGTGATCAGTTTCACGTCCATCCTGTGTGAGTGCGAATCTCCGGGGGTCACCATTTGTGGGGGTTATGAGATATTGGTCACACTCAGGATGGGATGGAGACAAGAAACTCACAATGTGCTCCCTGTATACATATTGTATTGGATGTACAATGCAGCTTGTTGCTGGGTAGGTAGCATGGTAGTAAGCGTTGAGTAGAGAGAGCTGGGTGGTGAGGGTGCCCAGAGTGAAAGCACGAGGCTTGAGGGACGCCAAGGTCGCTGGCGGGAGCGGAGGAGATGGTGTTGCTTGCTGGTGGCACTGTGTAGAAAGAGGGTGGTCACAGCGGTGTCAGGCCTTATAAGGCGGGGGAAGGCGTGGTTAGATAGTTGACCCCCGCTCCGTGGGTGGTGCTGGAGGCGTAGGCTGGGGAATTCGAGAAGGTTCGGTGCTTGTAGGGGAGGAATCCACTACAAAGTATTGTGTTCTTATTATACATGAATATTAATTATTTAATAAGGGAAACGATTAAAACATTGCCAAATAATCAAAATAAAGAACAAATGAAGAATTATTGTGTCATTACTATACATGAATATTAATTGGTTAATAAAGGAAACGATTCAACATTGGTAAATAAATAAAACACAGAACAAATGAAGGTGACTCCAGAGGGGGCAGTTCAAAAGATATCGAAGTCTTTAAACTACTAGGGGAACATATGGGCACGGGGGTGGAGGAGACTGCAGGTAAACAAAGTAAAAGGTTACAGTGAAATAGTGTTACGAATGATGACAAAGCTAAATTAGACAGCGAGTTAAGACCTAAATACAGTAAAGGGAGGACTCAGAACACGACTAACCTAAATGTGTACTACGCGACCAGTAGAAGTATGAGAAACAAAATGAATGATATTAGGGCCTTGGTATGTAGAGAAAAAATCGATATAATAGCATTCACTGAAACAGATCAACCTAGACTCACGTCAGTTACCAGTCGAATACCAAATTGCGGATTACAGTTTGTTCCATAGCAAAAGGCATGGTCATGCTTTTGGTAGCATGGACATTCTTTTGGTAGTATGGTCATTCTTTTGGTAGCATGGACATTCTTTTGGTAGCACGGTCATTCCTTTGGTAAGATGGACATTCTTTTGGTAGCATGGTCAATCTTTTGGTAGCATGGTCATTCTTTTGGTAGCATGGTCATTCTTTTGGAAGCATGGTCATTCTTTTGGAAGCATGGTCATTCTTTTGGAAGCATGGACATTCTTTTGGTAGCATGGACATTCTTTTGGTAGCATGGTCATTCTTTTGGTAGCATGGTCATTCTTTTGGTAGCATGGACATTCTTTTGGTAGCATGGTCATTCTTTTGGTAGCATGGTCATTCTTTTGGTAGCATAGACATTCTTTTGGTAGCATGGTCATTATTTTGGAAGCATGGACATTCTTTTGGTAGCATGGTCATTCTTTTGGTAGCATAGACATTCTTTTGGTAGCACGGTCATTCCTTTGGTAGCATGGTCATTCTTTTGGTAGCATGGTCATTCTTTTGGTAGCATGGTCATTCTTTTGGTAGCATGGACATTCTTTTGGTAGCATGGTCATTCTTTTGGTAGCATAGACATTCTTATGGTAGCATGGACATTCTTTTGGTAGCATGGACATTCTTTTGGTAGCATGGACATTCCTTTTTTAGCATGGTCATTATTTTGGTAGCATGGACATTCTTTTGGTAGCATGGACATTCTTTTGGTAGCATGGTCATTCTTTTGGTAGCATGGTCATTCTTTGGTAGCATGGTCATTCTTTGGTAGCATGGACATTCTTTTGGCAGCATGGTCATTCTTTTGGCAGCATGGTCATTCTTTTGGTAGCATGGTCATTCTTTTGGTAGCATGGACTTTCTTTTGGTAGCATGGTCATTCTTTTGGTAGCATGGACATTCTTTTGGTAGCATGGACATTCTTTTGGTAGCATGGACATTCTTTTGGTAGCATGGTCATTCTTTTGGTAGCATGGTCATTCTTTTGGTAGCATGGCCATTCTTTTGGTAGCATGGTCATTCTTTTGGTAGCATGGTCATTCTTTTGGTAGCATGGACATTCTTTTGGTAGCATGGTCATTCTTTTGGTTGCATGGACATTCTTTTGGTAGCATGGACTTTCTTTTGGTAGCATGGTCATTCTTTTGGTAGCATGGGTATTCTTTTGGTAGCATGGACTTTCTTTTGGTAGTATGGACATTCTTTTGGTAGCATGGTCATTCTTTGGGAGCATGGTCATTCTTTTGGTAGCATGGTCATTCTTTTGGTAGCATGGACATTCTTTTGGTAGCATGGTCATTCTTTTGGTAGCATGGACATTCTTTTGGTAGCATGGTCATTCTTTTGGTAGCATGGTCATTCTTTTGGTAGCATGGACTTTCTTTTGGTAGCATGGTCATTCTTTTGGTAGCATGGACATTCTTTTGGTAGCATGGTCATTATTTTGGTAGCATGGTCATTCTTTTGGTAGCATGGACATTCTTTTGGTAGCATATAAAAAATCTGGGGTCAAAGGTCTCTTCAAGAACTCCCGCCCCATATCAGTCCTCCCAGCCTTGAGTAAGATACTGGAAAAGCTAGCATGTAAAAGACTAAATTCCTTCTGCAATGCCAATGACATCTTTACAGACTCCCAGTTTGGATTTAGAGCTAGAAGGTCGACTGAGAGTGCTCTGCTATCCTTTACTAATGACATCTTAAATTCCTTTGATGACAGTCAGTTCACAGTCGGTATATTCTTGGACCTCTCTAAAGCCTTCGATACTGTTGACCATACCATCCTCCTTTCAAAGCTTGAACGTTACGGCGTTAGGGGCCTGTCCCACAATTGGTTTACCTCATAGCTGTCCAACAGGATGCAGTATGTCTGTTATAATAACCACCAATCTGACTCCTTGCCAATCTTGTATGGAGTCCCCCAAGGTTCAGTTCTCGGTCCAGTACTGTTTTTGTTGTACATAAACGACATAGTCCACGCCAGCTCACTCATAAAATACAACTTATTTGCAGACGATAGTAATTTCTATGCCAGCAACTCAGACCTCCAATCCTTGATGAGAACTATGAACACTGAATTACCGTGTAACTAAAGACGGGGTAATACGTAATATGTAATACGTAATAAACTGACCCTAAATCTTGAGAAAACCCACTACACAATCTTTCACAGAAGAAAAAGCGTACCTCCAGACTTAAACCCCCTGTACTTGGTAATATAGTCCTCAAACGCGACCAAAATACTAAATTCCTCGGAGTTATTGTTGACAAGAAACTTGACAGGAGAAACCACATACAAGCCATTCACAGTAAAATCAATAAACAGTGCGGTATCATGTATCACACTCGACAGTCACTCACTCTCACAGCAATGAAAGAATTCTATCATGAACTTGTTTACCAACACCTGATACATTGTCACACACTATGGAAGGCCTCTGGCTCTTCAAAAACACAATCTCTGGTTACTGCACAAAAGAGAGTTGCACGGACAATGACCGACTTGAAAAAAAAAAATCACACAAACGAAAAATTTGCTATATTGAAATTTTTAAATTTTGAAGATATTAACACTTACTGCTGTGCCCTCTTTGTTTACAAATCTATCAATCACTTGCTTGACAATAATTACTTCCAGTTCTGGAATAATCAGAGATACAACTTAAGGCACCCAGAGCTACTAAGACCACCCCCCATGTGCTCCTCTCAGTCCCAGACCTCCATAAAATATCTATTGTCGAAGTATTAATATTTCTTGTAACACTTACTATATTTACAGGACCTTCTTTTATTGTACCACCAAATCCGTTGTATCGGAAATTATCATGTAAATAAATAAGTAATTACCATTGCAATAAACATAATTGCCAACTAGACATAATCCTGAAAGCTGTGTCCTCTCGTTCAACTTTATTACTGCACAACCCAGGTTGTACTGCTCCCCCATTATACTTATGTTTTTAAATTCCACTCTAATTTATATGTATATATATATATATATATATATATATATATATATATACAGTTAACCCTCACTTTACGCGGTTAATGTAACCCGGAGGGTCCCGCGTAAAGTGAATAACATAACATATGGGATTAATTGAAATGGAGTCCGGGCCGATCCCCAAACTCCACTTTTTGACGACACACAACTATGTTGTAGTAAAAATATTATCTTAACTTTATGATGGCATGCACACACAATTAACAATTAAGAGAAATATCAATAATATTAGGTTTTTTAACACTTACATTAGTAGAAAAAATGGCTGGGCACACGGGGATGGGGGGTTGGTTCCGAGGCAGAGGGCAGATTATTGGCCCTCACCTGTGTCACTTGTATCAATTGTATCACTATCCACCACAGAGGCTTGCAGGGCCTCAAGGTCAAACTCCCCAAAGTCCATATAAGTCCATATCCTCACCATAATTATCACTATCACTGACTTGGGCCGGCTGTGGTGGTTGGCGGGTGAAGAACTGGTAGTGTTTTGATGACTGGGCGACCTTGTGCGCACCATGTTCGCGCCGCTTACACAACATGGCGGATGGCGGGAGGTTTGGATCCAAAAATGGCACGGCTCGCCAGGCGGTCTCCGTGTAAAGGGGTACACGCACCGCGGAATGTGAGCATACTGGGTTCCGGCAGGGCACCGCGTAAACGTGGAAACACGGAATGTGGGACCGCGTAAAGTGAGGGTTAACTGTATATATATACGGTATATATATATATATATATATATATATATATATATATATATATATATATATATATATATATATATATATATATATATATATAAACCGTGTGTGTGTGTGTGTGTATATGTATAGGTATGTGTATATGTACAGTATTTGTATGTAAAAATAAAAAAAAATAAAAATAAAAATAAATAATAAAATAAATAAATATTGAAGTGATAACCATGGAAAAATTATGAGATGTACTTATTACTACCATGCTATTGTACTATTCCAGATGATACTAAATGTTACATAATACTTCCTTGAGATAAATGTATAGTATATATCCGGTGCCTCAAAGAGAGCTCAGGTTCTCAACTGGCTTAGCCATGTTAATATTGTTATTATTATCCACTCTGCATCTGTATTTTTCTGGCTAAATAAACTGCTACAATTCAATTCATTTCAACCATCCATCCAGCTTAACGGTACTACCCTCTCTAATGTTGCCCACTTTCGGTATCTAGGCTCCCACCTGTCCACCACTGCAGACATCGATGAAGAGATTCAACATCGGATCAGATGTGCACCTCAAGCCTTTGACAGATTCCGTACCCGTGTCTTCAGCAGTAGGGAGCTGAAATTATCTACAAGGTTACATGTATATCAAGCAGTGGTCCTCCTTACCCTGCTATATGGCAGTGAGACAAGTGTTACATACAGGAGGCACCTCAAAAACTTTCACCAACGTAGTCTACGTTCCATCCTCAGAGTTCGCTGGGAAGACAAGAGAACAAATTCCAGTATTCTCACTGACACCAACTGTAGGAGCATTGAGGCTACCATTATCCATGAACAATTACGTTCGATTGGCCATGTTACCCGCCTGGACGACAGTAGACTGCCAAAGCAGCTACTTTACCGTCGTCTAACGAATAGTAAACATAAACTGAAAAGGTATAAAGATAGCCTTAAGACAAACCTGAAAGAATGCCAAATCAACCTCCTCACCTGGGAGACAATTACTCCACATCGCAACACTTGGAGGATCACCACAAGAGAAGGTGTCAATATTTTCGAATTAGCCTGACTGCAAACCAGGCAGACGAGAGCCAGCGCCGGAAGGATGCTGCTGCTGCCCCTTCGGCACTAGACGGAGCCATCCACATGTCCAACATCTGTGAATGACTGCCGGTACCATATCGACCTCTTTAGTCACCTTAAACTCACTAACCTAGGTATCATCCACTCATATCATTGTACGTATCATAGCTGGATGATTGTCATACTTGATTCCGAGTGACAGCACAGTAGTAGTAGTAGCCGACCCTCCTTCCATTGGATGGTGAGATCTTCCAACACAGAACTTCAAACACATCTAAAGAAGCTCGTGTGGACGTCAGTGCTCGAGGATTCTGGACGCGGGGATAGCGAGCTTTCTTCGACATCAGGATTTTTGATCCCATGGCCGCATGTCACCGTAACCTAGCTCTCGATGCTGCACATAGGAGGAACGAGAACGACAAGAGAAGGGCATATGGGGAGAGAATTCAAAACGTTGATCAAGGCAGCTTCACTCCTCTAGTGTTCACAACCTCTGGTGGGATGGGACCAAGTGCAAGATGTTTCTATGCCAGACTCGCAGAGGTGATCTCCGAACAGAAGCAGCAGCCCAGAAGTTATGTTACAGCCTCGACTGTCTTTCTCTCTCCTTCGGTCGGCTTTGCTCTGCCTCAGGGGAACGAGAACTTCTGCCTCAATTCCGACAACTGCTGCAGATATTGACTATGAGGCTACTGTCACTGAATGCCGCATAGATCTGCGGCTCGACTAATTTAACACAGCTAGGATAGCTACTTATGTATTAGGATATTTAATATTAAGGTAATTAAATGGTGGCAAAGGTGTGGCTATTGGGGGAGGCTGGAGGCCATATTTAACAAAAAAAAAAAAAAATAGTAGTAGTAGTAGGATATTAAATTATAAGGTAATAAAATGGCGGCAAAGGTGTGGCTATTGGGGGAGGCTGAAAAAATAGTAGCAGTAGTGTGTGTAGTAGTAATAATAATAATAATAAAATATAATGATAATGATAATAATAATAATAATAAACAGTTTATTGAAAGAGCATGGCAGCCAGAAGGCTGAAAATATACAGTTACATAATGAGGAAATGGGTTACTTGATTGACAAATAATATACAAGTAACACAAGTGATACAAATATGATGTATAATAACTTGATGGGGAGATGGTTATACTACAGGACATTTCAACATTGTGACAGTGCAAAAAGGTAAGATTGGCTGGGAGTGAACACACTGGTTGACTACGAGCTGTTGATAATTTTTACAATGGTTGGGACTGGGCTGTTCTTATAGCAATCAGTACGTGCTCGTATGGGTTGGGCGTGGTTTTGGTGTCCAACAACAATTCGTGGATGAGGGATCTCGGGTGGAATAAGAGCCAGTGTCGAGGATGGTGCAGAAACTTCTCACCAAATTTGCAGATGAGGTCGTGGTGATGGTCAGTGAGAGCCGAGAAGGTCAGTGTGTTGAGCGCTTCTTGATACGTGAAGTAGGAAGAGGAGAGAAGAATCTTGCACTTTTTCTAGGTGTTTATGTTGTGTGGCATTTAGGGAGGAAGACCAGGCAGGGGAGGCATAGGTGAGCTTAGGAAGTACGAATATATATATATATATATGTATGTATGTGTGTGTGTGTGTGTGATGTTCTTTATGGCAGGAGACTGCACTCAGTGTGGTACTGAATGAAGCAATATCCAAGACATAGAGGCACATGTAACTTGTGTCCCATATACATCCGTGCCTCAGGTAGCACAGCAGCCGTCTCCTATCCGGGATTCTCTTTCGGCTGTGTTGCATCAAGGCGTCGGTCTGTATCCAAAACTTTACGTCGCTTGGCCTGTGGACCCTGTCATCTCCTTGCCTGAGATGCAGCTGAAGGTGTGGCAGAGGGGCCAGGAGCCACCAATGGAGCAGTGGTGGTGGCAGGTGTTGTAGCAGGTGTGGCAGGTGTTGTAGCAGGTGTGGCAGGTGTTGTAGCAGCTGTGGCAGGTGTTACATCAGCTGTGGCAGGTGTTGCAGCAGTGATGGCAGGTGTTGCAACAGTGGAGATGTTCGACAGGTGCCTGGCAGCCACGGGCAGTTGTTATGACTTATGAGTGTCAGTTGTATTCCAGTCTCTACAGAATAAACATGTAGCTCGCCACTCAATTCTCCTTACTCCCAGACACTGTACAAGGTTTAATGTTTTATTATAATCTTATCACGTTATAATAATTCATTAATATATGTACAGCCACTAAAAAAATTAACATTCCTGGGGAAGGGAGGGGAGGAGGCGATGAATTTCAGAATGAATACTGTGACTCAGTTGTCTCAGTAGCGTCATAAAATTTTCATCCGTTACGTCACATTTTCTCTCACAATTTTGTAAAGATTGATTTTAGAGCGACCAAGGTTGAGTCTACCATGACTATCAATAACAGTTTCCGAATTCTTCCTTAACAAATTCTAGTTCTTCCAGGCACTCCATCTTTAAAGATTGGTCAATTATCTCAGGCCCTGGTGAAGCTTCTGTCTCACAAATAACTGAGAGTGAATCATAATTAGTTTCCTTTTTCACTCCTTCAGAAACACACATCTCCACTGCTGGCTGGCAAGACAAGCTCAAGTCATGGTGCAAATCCTGGCAACTTTCACCTTCATAATGATGAGAGTTAACCGCTTGGTCAGTCTGGTAACATCTCTCTACATGTAATATTAAACTCTCTTTCTCTTTAAAGTGTTTCATGCATCTTACACAGTGGAAAGGTTTTTCTGAGTGAACTTTCTTGTGTCTTACTAGGTTAGACCTTTTAGAAAAGCCTTGATGACATTCAGAACACTGATAAGGTTTCTCTCCTGTATGACTTTTCTTATGATTTATGAGAGAAGATTTATCTGAGAACCTTTTAACACACTGTGAACACTGATAAAGTTTCTCTCCTGTATGAATTCTCTCATGATTTATGAGAGAAGTTTTATGTGAGAACCTTTTAATACATTTTGTACACTGATAAGGTTTCTCTCCTGTATGAACTCTCTTATGATTATTGAGTGAGGATTTATCTGAGAACGTTTTAGAACATTCTGAACACTCAAATGGCTTCTCTCCTGTATGAACTCTCTGATGATATATGAGAGAATTTTTACGTGAGAACCTTTTAGAACATTCTGAACACTCAAATGGCTTCTCTCCTGTATGAAGTCTAGCATGTCTCTCTAAATCACCTTGTCTTTTAAATCCTTTCAAACATTCTGAACACTGGAAAGGTTTCTCTCCTGTATGAATTCTCTCATGATTTATGAGAGAAGTTTTATGTGAGAAACTTTTAATACATTTTGTACACTGATAAGGTTTCTCTCCTGTATGAACTCTCTTATGATTATTGAGTGAAGATTTTTCTGAGAACGTTTTAAAACAATCTGAACACTGATTAGGTTTCTCTCCTGTATGAACTCTCTGATGATATATGAGAGAATTTTTACGTGAGAACCTTTTAGAACATTCTGAACACTGATAAGGTTTCTCTCCTGTATGACTTTTCTTATGATTTATGAGAGAAGATTTATCTGAGAACCTTTTAGTACACTGCGAACACTGATAAGGTTTCTCTCCTGTATGAATTCTCATATGTCTCACTAAAGCATCTTGTCTTTTGAAGCCTTTAATACATTCAGTACATTGAAATGGTTTATCTCCTGAATGTGTTCGCATATGTGTTGTTAAGTTACATTTAAGTAAAAAACCTTCAAAACATTTTGTACACTGATAAGGTTTCTCTCCTGTATGAACTCTCTGATGAATTATGAGAGAATATTTCTGTGAGAAACTTTTAATACATTGTGAACACTTGTAAGGTTTCTCTCCTGTATGAACTCTCTCATGATTTATGAGAGAAGTTTTATGTGAGAACCTTTTCATACATTTTGTACACTGATAAGGTTTCTCTCCTGTATGAACTCTCTTATGATTATTGAGTGAAGATTTATCTGAGAACGTTTTAAAACAATCTGAACACTGATTAGGTTTCTCTCCTGTATGAACTCTCTCATGATTTATGAGCTTAGTTTTATGTGAGAACCTTTTAATACATTTTGTACACTGATAAGGTTTCTCTCCTGTATGAACTCTCTTATGATTATTGAGTGAAGATTTATCTGAGAACGTTTTAAAACAATCTGAGCACTGATAAGGTTTCTCTGCTATATGAACTCTCTGATGATATATGAGAGAATTTTTACGTGAGAACCTTTTAGAACATTCTGAACACTGATAAGGTTTCTCTCCTGTATGAACTCTCTTATGATTTATGAGTGAAGATTTAACCGAGAACGTTTTAAAACATTCTAAACACTCAAATGGCTTCTCTCCTGTATGAAGTTTCATATGTCGCACTAAAGCATCTTGTCTTTTAAAACCTTTAAAACATTCTGAACACTCAAATGGTTTCTCTCCTGTATGATCTCTCACATGTGTTACTTGATGTGATTTTACAGACAATTCTCTGGGAGACTCTGACTGTTCCTCTGAGTGACCTTCCATTATCAAACTGTGTGTATTGTGTGTTCAAAGGTTTTAGTGATACTTAAAACTGGCAAACTGCTTCCTCCTACAAGAACTATTAATGTCTTGTTTCTGTTAATTATATTTGACAATGAAAACTGACACATAAATCAATTAGTGAATGTGATTTACTGACACTGATGTAATGATGCTGAGATGGGAGGACAGTGAGGAGGTAAGTGTGATGGAAGATCCAGTTTGTGATGTGACTACACCATTATTAACAAGGTTCCTCTATATCTCTTCGAACTAAATGTGAAAAATGGTGTAAAGAATGAGTTACACATATAACTATACTTGTCATTAACAAACACTGTTTATGACTTACAACATACACAATAAAAACACTCAACAGGGAAGTGTACAAAAATTATATACTGTACACTATTGTTATATGTACAGTTCCTCTGATGTACAGTAAACAATAATACTCAGGCTGATATACTACTGTACTTGTGATGGCTGGTAAACAATAATACTCAGGCTGATATACTACTGTACTTGTGATGGCTGGTTAACAATAATACTCAGGCTGATATACTACTGTACTTGTGATGGCTGGTAAACTTTTACTACATGTGACAAGAGTCTTATGAGGGGGTGAATCTTTACACAAGTTTTGAATTATTTCAAAACATATTTCCACAAGGAAGAATAATTTCTTGTCTACTTGTAATTCTTTGGTTCAGTTGGTAATACTTTGTCTATGTCCACTGTTGTTTACACCTGCACCCAACATAGTGTTCTCACAGTCTACTGCTTCTCTTCCCACTGCCATTTGTTCTTCAGTTCATGTCTGTGGGAAGGAAAGTCAAACTGTTACATATGTCAATGTATTTACATAATATTAAGATGTGTGCTGCATATTCACTTTGTATTAGTCACCGTTGTAAGGGAGCAGTTTTCTAGGAAGCCAATACAAAAGCTATACAGTATATCATTTGAAATAATTAGTTTATTTTTTGCATTGGCTGTGAATTATATTGTTTCTATATAATTTTTAATATTTTATAATCACATAATATTTTGTATAGTATTTACAAAAGAGTTTTGAGTTATGAATATTGTAATTGTAAGAGATGTACTGTACAATGTTTGTTTGTTTGCATTTTGAGCCCTCGTCCTCTGGGGTATTATTGCATGCATATGTGAGACCAGGAAGGTCAGAGGCAGTGTATGATATATATGGACACAAAGTAGTACCTTCAGCTGTATATTATTATATTACTCTTATATTACTCTTGTTAATTATGTATAGTAAAGTATTACAGAACATGTATTAATTCTATGTAATATTCCCATTTATTGTGCACCATATTATGTATATAAATTATCACATTTATACTTTGTGTATTCAGCTTGTGAATGCTGGCATCTGTACAGGCCAGCGCGTAGTAATACATAGATAGATGTAAGAAGTCAAGACCGAGTTCTGGTGGCGTGCCCACGGGCTCCTGCATCCTATTGTATATATCTCCCGTACGAGAATAGAACCTACTTTTAAGACAACAAGTGTTTGTATATACCCTCAGTAGTATAGAACATTCTTTGGGTATCTTCCGGCAATACGCTAGATGGCGCAGTGATTATTTCTCAGTGAGATACAGTGGACCAAGCCTTCCCCCGGACTCTGTTAATGGCGTCTTCGTCTACTTCAACTTCAGCCTACAGCAAGACTACTACAAGCCTCTAGACTTACAGTGTTGTGAAGTGCTATGCTGTGTACAGCGCTGTGCTGTGAAGTGTTTTGTGAAGTGCTGTGCTGTGTATTTTAATCATAATTGTCTGTGCAAGTTGCGGTCAGATGACTAAGGGAGCGGCCCGACAGTACGTGCTCTCCCGTCTCTGGTCTGAGGGTGACTGAGGAGCTAGCGCGACGCGGCCCACCCGCTCCTACGTCTGGCAGCGTGCCAAGTCTCTCCCCTCCCGCCAGACACACACACACACACACGCATTCACCTTATATTTCTTGTGACTTTCTTCTGTAATTCTGTGCATAGATTACGAGGGGCTGACCCGGTCTTTTGCACAGATAGAGTACAGAAGTTGTCGGCATGTCTCACAGGGATCAAAACGATACCCTGGACGATGGGGTTACGAGTTTTAGCGTGGGAGACCTCTCCCCACCCACGCTCACACCCCACGCTCCCCACAGTGACACCGCCCAGTCACCCACAGAATCCCCTCGCTCGTCGCGAGCCAGCTCTCCTGCGATGCATGCATCCACAGATCTCCTTTAACTGATAAAGTGGATGGAAACTTCTCGACACCAGGATGATATTGCAAGGAGAGAAGAGGAAGAAATTAGGTACAAAGAGTCTGAAAGACGACGCCACAAAGAGGAACAAACACGCAGAGAACTCGAAGACATACGTAGACGTGAGGATGACCTTAAAAGAAAGGAGGATCAAGCCAGATTTGAAGTTTTGATTTCTCTGTTAGCCTCCCACAACGATCTACCGTACAAGATTCGTCTGCTACTAATGTTGATGCGACTAGAGGTACTGGTACCTCATTTCCCAGAGTCGGAACAACACCTCAAAAGGCTGCTGTACAGACGCCTCCCTCTCTGATGTCTGACGCTTCTTATCAGATGTTTCGGGAATGGCGTCGACGTTGGCAAGACTACGCAACAATGGTTGACTTGTCAAGTTTATCACAGCCGAAACTAATGATACAGCTTCGTATGTGCTTGTCCTTAGAGACACAACGTACTCTCGAGCACACACTTCAAGTGCCTCCTACGAAAACTCTGACGGTAGAGGCCGTGCTCGACACGTTGCAGGAACACGTCAAGGGACAGCGCAACGAAGCACTCAGGAGAAGACAACTCCTCCAATGTAAACAGCTTGAGGGAGAATCTTTTGACGCATTTTTTGTAAGGCTCAAAAGGTGTTCAGAGGAAGTTGATGTTTGTCCCGGACATTCTCAAGTCTGTGAAGAGACACAACTTACGACGATCATCTTAACGGGTGTCCGAGATGAAGAGCTAGTTCAGCGTCTCATTTCCCTCGACCCCACTTCCTCCCTTCAAGATGTTGTTACGAAATGTCGAGCGTACGAGGCCGCCAGGTGTGCAACTTCAGCTTTACGCTCACAGCCTGACCAGGTGAGGGCAGTGTCTTCCTACAGAAAGGGTAAGAAGCAGCAAAGTAACCCCACCCCTCACCCTCCAGCTACACCTTCAGCAGCAGCTTTGTGTAACAGCTGTGCGAGACAACATAATGCCTCCCAGTGCCCAGCTGCTCAAAGCGTGTGCAAAAGTTGCGACCGCCAGGGTCACTGGGCTTTACACTCCAGTGCCCTGCTAGCAAAGTTCAATGTAGACTTTGTGGTCGTGTGGGCCATTATGACAAATGTTGTCGTAAGAAGACACATAAAGGACGCCACCTAGGATCCAAGAAGTCATCCTCAGGTAGTGCTGGCGCGCCCCCTCCTTCTGGCAAGCATCAAGACGCGTGTCCAGTCGTTCCTGCCGTCGTGTAAATAGTTCCACAGACACGACGCCCCAGCACATCAATGTCGTCATTTCTTACGGTAACTCGTCATCCAGTCTTCAGATGTTACCTGACACCGGTGCTGACGTCTCAGTAATTGGTCCACAACATTTAGCAAGTTTGGGAATACCCAGGAGCAACCTACAGCCCCCTCCTCAGACAACGAAACTGACAGCTGATGGTTCCAAGATGGCTCCAGCTTTGGGATCTTTCTAGGCTACTCTTACCTTTGGTAAGCAGTCTTGCTCAGCCCGGATTGATGTTCATAATGATATCCCGACTCCGCTTTTATCATATGGCCATTGTCAAGAGTTGGCCATTATTTCTAAGGAATTCCCTAAACCTATTTTAAAGGCCACCCCAGAGGATGAGATGTTGTGTTCTACAGCTGCTGCATCCCTCAGTCAGTGGTTTCATTGAAGGCCGTCTTCACATCAGAAGAGTTTACAGCACTGGATGCAGACAAGACTCTTGAAGATCTCCGCACCGCAGCCCGGGCCGACCCTTCCTACATCCGGCTCGTCTAACCGATACGACCTTCATAAGTTGCTACTCCCGTACTGGAAAATACGCGAGGACCTCTATTGTGACGGAGACCTCGTCTTACATGGTCCACGAGTAGTTATTCCTGCTGCCCTACGCCGCCGTACCTTGACCCGCCTTCACGACAGCCATCGAGGAGTGCAGGCCACTAAGCGACGGGCGAAGCAGACTGTATTTTGGCCTGGAATCGACGCGGACATTGCAAGTACCGTCCGTGCCTGTGAACCATGCCAGATCCTGCAACCTAGCCAGCAACAGGAACCTTTAATGTGCGACGATAACCCTTCAAGACCCTTCGAATCTGTGTCGGCCGATTTCTTTGCAGTAGCAGGGAAGTCCTTCCTCGTCATTGCCGACCGACTGTCTGGATGGCCTGTTGTCGTCCCCTGTGGTAGTGATACAACGGCTACTGCTACCATCCGGAGCTTCAGGCATTACTTCAGAGAAGTTGGTGTTCCCCTCCGCCTCAGGACTGATGGAGGACCCCAGTTCACCAGCCACGAGTTCCGGGACTTCATGGACCGTTGGGGAGTCCGTCATGTCGTGACCTCACCCCACTACCCCCAGGCGAATGGACACGCTGAAGCTGCAGTCAAGACTGTGAAACACCTGATCCTTAAGGTGTCACCCTCAGGAAATATCGACTGCGAGGACTTCGATCGAGGTTTGTTGGAGTTACGCAACACCCCGAACTTCACCGGACGTTCCCCAGCCCAGGTTCAATATGGACATCATCTCAGGTCTTGTGTTCCTGCCCACCCAAAGTCTTTTTCTCAAGATTGGCAGGCCAAGACTGAGGAATGTGACCGCCGTGCAGCAGAACGAGCCGCAGATGTTGCTGCTCGGTACGACTGTCATGCCCGCCCCCTTCCCAGGTTGAGTATCGGCCAGCAGATCAGGATTCAAGATCCGGTATCTCACCCCTGGGACAAGGTTGGGGTTGTTATGGGTATTGGCTGGTCCAGGGACTACCAAGTGCGTCTTCCTAGTGGTAGAGTATGGTGGAGAAACCGTCGTTTCCTCCGACCTGTGGAGCTGCCTAGTGTTGACCCTTCCCCAGTTGAGTCCCCTAATGTTGATGTCTCTAAAGTAAATCCATCCCCACCTTGTGTTTCTGCCCCAGTACTCCGCAGGTCCGAGCGACTCAGAAACAAATGGTCCGCTCAAGATGAAACTATGAGCGTATAGGGGGGAGGGAGGTGTATGATATATATGGACACAAAGTAGTACCTTCAGCTGTATATTATTATATTACTCTTATATTACTCTTGTTAATTATGTATAGTAAAGTATTACAGAACATGTATTAATTCTATGTAATATTCCCATTTATTGTGCACCATTTTATGTATATAAATTATCACATTTATACTTTGTGTATTCAGCTTGTGAATGCTGGCATCTGTACAGGCCAGCGCGTAGTAATACATAGATAGATGTAAGAAGTCAAGACCGAGTTCTGGTGGCGTGCCCACGGGCTCCTGCATCCTATTGTAAATATCTCCCGTACGAGAATAGAACCTACTTTTAAGACAACAAGTGTTTGTATATACCCTCAGTAGTATAGAACATTCTTTGGGTATCTTCCGGCAATACGCTAGAGGCAGATCCGGGGGGGGGGGGGGGTACTGGGGGTCCAAACCCCATTTTCATCCGAAAATTTGAACACCTTTTTTTAATGCACTATTGTACTCAAGTGTTTTTCTATTGTATAAAGTAATTACTTTTGCCCTCAGAATATTTCCTAATAGGTGCATTTGGCCTGATAATGCCCATGATATTGGCCAGATTAAAAAATGATTAAAAAATCTGGGGGCACAGAGCACCCCTCCCCACCTTAAATATTCCTGGATCTGCCCCTAAAGTGACTCATCTTATTCATCAAAGAACTGTCATTGATGATAAGATATTGTTATTAATTAATTAGTAAAACAGTAATAATCTGTGGATATTAACACCTGTACCCATCACTTACAACAGAAACACACCCCAACACCACCCACACACACCCCAACACCACCCACACATACACCCCCAACACTACCTTCACACCTCAACACACCCACACACACATCCCAACACACCCACACATACACCCCAACACACCCACACACACACCCCAACACCACCCACACTTACACCCCAAGACCACCCACACACAGGGCCGGACTCCGGAGTGGGCAAAGTGGGCAGCTGCCCAGGGGCCTCCACATATCAGGGCTGGTCGACTTGAAGCCACATGAATGACTCCAGTCATGTCTCACTTGTGTGTGTGTGTGTGTGTGTGTGTGTGTTGGGAATTTGTACAATATCAATAAATATACAGTTAATTAAAAATTTCTCAATGTTCTAATTTCCTCAATATAACCGCATATGGCTTCAAAATTCTCCAAAGAAGTGTTCAAATTTCAAAAGTTTCCCGGGGGGCTTACAGCGCCCCCTGGAACTCCCAGATGTTTAGGCTCGCTTCACTCGCCACCCCACCCTCTTGGGTAGTTATAATGAGGGGGGCCTCCACAGGTCTAAATCCGGCACTGTACACACACACCCCAACAACAAACACACACAGACCTTCCAACACCATCCACACACCCCAATAAGGGGGATCCAAAGACACTCCGCTGACTATCAGTAAATTTAACCGACTGATCGAGAAATATATACCCAAGACTTAACCCAGTGCCTGTAGGATTACAAGGATACCGCTACACATGAACCATGCGGTGGTCGATAAAGTTAAGAAGAAAACACACGATTTCGAGAAGAGGGTGAGGACAAATGATGAGCAGGACAGGAGGGTGTATGCCAGATCCAGAAACGAAGCAGTCAGTGTAGAAGGGCCGAAAAGCAGTTTCAGAGGCGGACTGCGAGAGAGGTCAAGTCAAATCCAAAGGCTTTATACCGCTATGCAGAATTCAAATTAAAAACAAGAATAGGCCTATTGGACCAGAGGCTTGAAGATGGTAGTTCTGACAAGGCGGAGGCATAGAAATGATTCCTTTCCTCGGCATTCACGAGAGGATGAGAACAATATTCCTGTGTTTGAAGGACAGATGTTTGACACAGTGTTGACCCAAACTGTATTCTCAGAAGAGAGAATAAGAAATAAATTGTCAAAGCTAAAGGTTCATAAGAGTCCCGGCCCTGACATGGTGCATCCCAGAGTGCTAAGAGAGTTATGCAATGAGCTTGCTGAGCCCATGAAGATCCTGTTGTGCAAATACCTGGATGAGTACCAAGCTGAGTACCACAGGGCAGTGTATTGGGCCCATTGTTGTTTGTTTGCTTCATAAATGACATGCCAGAAGCTATACACTCCTCCATACAAATGTTTCTGGACAATGACAAGTTATTTAGGGAAATTAAGACCAAACAGACTGTGAAGAGCTACAGAAAGATCTCTGTGAGGTTAAAAAATGGGCAGAGAAATGGCTGCTAAGATTCGATGTCACGAAGTGTAGGTGGATACACCTGGGACATACCAACAGTGAGGAAGCGTATCAAATGTTGCAACAGAATGAAGAAACTGCATTAATAGAGACCAAATGCAAAAAGGACCTAGGTGAGTATGTTGACAATGAACTGAAGTTCTCGGGCCATTGTGAGAAGAAGGTGAATCAAGCAACTAAACTAGTAGGTCTTATAATAAGGTCATTCAGATATCTAGACAGTCCGTCTCTCGTGACGATCTTCAAGAGTGAGGTGTTTTTCTGCCAGGAGTACTGTCACCCCGTCTGGTTCCCAAGATATGCTAGGGACTGTCAGTTGGTTGAAAATGTCTAAAGGAGGGCCACCAGACTGGTGCCTGCACTTCGGCACCTCAGCTACCCCGAGAGATTAGAGCGCTTGCAACTGACTAGCTTATACTACAGACGGGCAAGGGGGGACCTAATTAAGGTCTATAAACACCTCAGAGGGCATTACTCAGTCAAGTGTCCATACCTGGAGCTGGTGGACGTCCACCCCACAAGGGGTCACAGCTCAAGGTTGAAGAAGTCAAAATACCAAAAAACTTTGAGGGCAAACTTTTTCGGAGTGAGAGTTGTTGACTCTTGGAACAACCTGCCAGAGAGTGTTGTGACAACACCGAGTATGAGCTCTTTCAAGACCAGACTTGACCAACACTGCAGCAGGTTCAGGTATATTCAGGAGCCGGTGCATGCCCAGTACTTGACAACAGTGCGTAACAGAGATGTGACCAATCACCCAAGCGGCTAACAAAGCGGTCAGTTGCGAAGAGGATAAAAGCAAAAGAAAAAGTGTATGTATTTATCGTCATATAATGAGTAATATTGGAGTGTACAGTATTATGCATTTGTATATACCCGGGTTTATTCATTAATCAGTTGTCTTTAATTGGGAATAGCTTGCCCAGACACAGGTCATTGACCCACAACTGGCCTGGGGGGGGGGGGGGGGGGATAAAGACTAAAAAGAAATTAAAATAGAAAAGAAAAAGACTATATTAATCTACACCACGAAAATGCCGGAAAAGCAGCTTTTTATAGTGAGACAGATTGTATGAGTATGGAAACACAGAAGGAGGTAGAGCATTCCACAGCTTGGCTGTGTGAGGAAAGAAGGATGTACTATAACGGGTTATTCTAGTGTGACCGACATCCACAGAGAAACGGTGGGCACCGTGGGCAAGACGTGAGTTATAAGCCCACGGCCTTGCCGGCGGTACACAGGATGCCAAACCCACCAAACATTGCCCGTTAAAATACCTGTAAAAGAGAGAGAATGAAGCAACATTGTGGCGAAGAGAAAGGGAAGAAAGATTATCAACTTAAGGAGGAGAGTTAATAAGACGAAATGCCTTTGATTCCACCCTATCTAACAGTTGGACAGAAGAAGAGCCACCCCAGATATGAGAGCAGTACTCCAAGTTAGGACGAATGAATCCCTTATATACTTGAAGCAACTGTTGTGGAGTGAAGTAGCTACGGCATCTGTACAGCATTCCTAGCTATCGGGAGGCAGCACAAAAGTGGAGGTCAGATTTTAGTAAAACACACCAAAAATAACCTATTCTCATACCAAAGGAACCAGCCAACCAAACTGACCTAACTAAAAAAAAGTGATTTGCACCAAAGATAACTCCGAATCATTTTAAAACAGCAAGAAAACTAGAGAAAAAATATATTTTACATGTGAAAAAAAAAAGGTGATGGATGATTAACGAAAAATAACCAAACCAAAACAAATAACTCGTCGGCGTGTTAGTCGTCAACATTAACCATATAAACATCAAAGAAAATGAGTCGGCTGTGGAGTCGTCTTTTTAGCCCATAATTATTATAACTGAACTTATAGTCCGAAAGAATTATCTGTGTTGGTGAGGTATTTACTTGTTGAGAGTTTTGGTTATTATTTACGAGTAACCCGCTGGTTAGTTAGGTTTGTTAGGTTAGGTTTGCTTGGTTAGGTTTGTTAGGTTAGGTTTGTTTGGTTAGGTTTGTTAGGTTAGGTTTGTTAGGTTAGGTTTGTTAGGTTAGGTTTGTTTGGTTAGGTTTGTTTTTCATAGTCACAATTGTTAAGTTACAAAACAACCCTACCTAACCTTACATAACCGGCGGATTAGTCGTAAATATTAACCATAGTTTTATTGTAAGAGTCTCAAGGTCAACTTGCACCAGTTGTTACAGTCTAGACTCTAGACTGTTAAATGAATAATCAACAAACTCCTGGTGTTAGCCCTAAACTACACCTTTACCGTTGACGATTAAAATTTTTTCTACACACTAATAGCAAATTAATAAACACGGAAATAAAAACAACAATACATAGAACCTGACCTAACATACCCATAGGTTGGTTATGTTAGGTCAGGTTTTATTAGGTTCTATGCATTAATTTTTAATGTATTTTTATAATTTACCTGAATATTGAGGTTTATATACATCAGCAATGGCCAACGAACCAAGTCCCATTAAAGGCAGAACTCTTGAAACAACACATAATAATTTTACGGCATCTGTTGACATATTTGTAGGATTGCGTATTACATTGAAACTCGTTGTTTTCGTAATATGTAAGTCTTTTCCGCATTTAGAACATTTGCAAGTGATCTTAATTAAACTATGGTCACAGGTCAAAGATATCAAGCGAGATTCATCAACAACTAGGTTTGATAAATTGCGATGAGAAAAATCACATCCTTCGCACTTCGCCACGACGTAGAAAGGACTCTGTAAAATGTGATGTACACTCCCCTTGGGGGAATCTATGGATGATATGAAAAAATTTGAGAATGCATTTAATAAGTAAACAAAGAAGAATAGGCCGGTATTAACGTATTTCCAATGTTAATAGAGATGCCTATCTATTTTATTAAAGGGAACAGGAGTAATGGAACAGGTTTGAGGGGAACGAGCAATGGCACCGCCAGGAAAATCGTGGAGCGGGACTGAAACGGTATGAAAATGATTTCTGCTGTTAGAAATGCACCTAGAGACGTAATTTTAATGCCATAACGTCAGTGTTCGCCTTGTTTTAACCCCGTAATTTGCCTCATCCTTCATGCCCTGCCCACTAACAAGGAAGTTATGATCGTTGGACAGAGTAAATACAAAAAATCAGAAAAAATTCTTGAAATTATACCAGAAAGTTGTCGTTTCTTTTAATATACTTAAAAAGGTATTATTATACTTTTGGACATAGCGCGCCCGAAAGTTATAAACTACTTAAACATTCAGATCTCCCTATTCTCAGCATTTTGAACCCCATATATACATGGTGGAAATGTCTAATGGAGACACAATTGAATTTTATTAATTTTAGTAACTTTTCAGTCTTCGTCTGTCAGGAAATGTTACCGCCGTGAAACAGAGTTTGTTGTGGATCACGCGGGCACAATATTGACTGAGGTCATCCAGTCGTGACCAATGATGTATAGATATTAGCCCGCTGATTTTTTTTTACCAATCACGTTTGCATTTTTCAAAACAGCCTGGGTAAGGATTTGAAAATCTAAAGCTTTGAAATTGAATGACCAGTATGATAATGGCCAAGGTCAAGGTTGGGTGTCAATCGTGCTCCTGCGATAATTTTAAGTTTATTGCGGAGTTTTATGAAAAAGACAATAAAGCTATAGAATTTCTACGTAATCACGGTGTTCTCCCTAAGTCTATTGAGTGCCCTCACTGTAAATTTAGAAAAGTCAAGGATCAGTGGTTTTATAATTGGCCAAGAAAGGTTGTATAGAAGATAAAAACGACATTTTGTAAATATATGATCTCGGATTTCTGACTAAGGTATTGTAGTCTTGGACATGGCACGGCCCAGAGGTTTGGTTAGATGACTCGTTTTCGTGTTCTCCCCCCACCCAAAACCCTGATTTCACAAGGCTTCCCCATTATCTTTGGGGCAGGGGAGGGGATGGGGATCAATTTCCGCCAAAAATAAAGGTCATATTCATTTACAAAACACAAAAATACACTAGAAAAACATAGTGGTCAACCCCTAAGGATTCATGTCCGGAAGTAAACATTTACCCCAAATACATATTAAAAATATATTTTTGAGTTGCTCGGTGATTTTAGTAATAAGAGTAACATTTTACCAACTTGTACCACTGGTCCAGTCTTCTTCTTGTAAGTTGTTGTAAAAGTTGTAAGTCAACTTGTGGTCCAGATCGTCCAGTCTTCTTGTTGTGACTTGTAAGATGGTTCCTGTGCCTCGTCTTCTTCTTTAGTCTTATTATATTTATAGTATATTTTTACTTATTTTTATTTGGTATTGTTAGTTTTATTTATCTTAAAGTGTTAATATAATAAGTTGTTGGCGGTAGAGCGTAACCACAGCGGCCTCTTTACACTGTGTCTCGGGCAGTGTTGCCAGGTCAAAGACTGACCAACCTGTCCAATTGATAACGAAAAGTAGCCCAAAGAATAGCCCAATGTTAAAACTTATTTTTCATTTATTATTATTATTATTACTATTATAATTACTATGTCTCGACGAACGGGCTTAAGTTTCCATATTCTTCCAATTTAATTTTCACCCTTTTATGGTGTTGTAGTGGAGGCCTCCCCTACAAACGCTGTGTGTCGCTGACTGGCCGACCCCCACGAATTTGCCGGCGTATCCCTCATGGTCAAGGTCAGGTAACCAGCGACGCCGAACAAAGCGGGGGCCTTCCATCAAGCCACGCCTACCGCGGTTATATAAGACCTCACCTGGCCGTCATCGACCTCTTTCTACTTACCGCCACCAACAAGCAACATCCCTCAACAGCTCCATACACACGCTCCCTCAGAAGTTCCTCGCCCTACAGGAACTCTGAGCAAGCTTCGCCCGACTTAGTATCTCTTTAATACTGTGCTGTGCAACAATATATATATGAGAAACATTGTGATTTTCTATTTCTACCTCAATCCTGAGTGTTGCATATATTTCATGTACGTTGTGAGGCCAAATAAGAGACCCTGACAACCTGCCCCGACAGTAGCTACAGTGTACACTGTAAAAAAGGATATACCCCACTTAGTCACTGACCCGGTTCATCACCAAAACCCCATTTCGTAACCAATATCAAATCCGTTTCGTCACCAATAACAATCGCTGGTATTAGTGACAAACTTTAAGTTATTATTTTACACGAAATGAAATTGCACATGTATACAGACGGCTCGAGAAGTTGTAGTGGATTCCTCCCACTCAGGATGGGATGGAGAAAGGAAACTCACAATGTGCTCACTGTATACATATTGTATTGGATGTACAATGCAGCTTGTTGCTGGGTAGGTAGCATGGTAATAAGCGTTGAGTAGAGAGAGCTGGGTGGTGAGGGTGCCCAGAGGAGGGACACGCGCTTGAGGGACGCCAAGGTCGCTGGCAGGAGCGCAGCCGCCAGGCTGGCATGGAGGAGGAGGTGTTGCTTGCTGGTGGCACTGGGTAGAAAAGAGAGCTGGTCACAACGGTGTCAGGCCTTATAAGGCAGAGGTATGCGTGGGTAGATAGTTGATCCCCGTTCCGTGGGCGGCGCTGGAGGCGTAGGCTGGGGAATTCGAGAAGGTTCAGTGCTTGTAGGGGAGGAATCCACTACAATACTCCCCTTACCCTCCGGACGCGGTGGGAGGCTGGAGATTGGCAGAGTTGCGTGCCACATGTAAGGCAGAACGGGCGGTGCATGCCACATGTGGGACATAACGGCGAGGGCGTGGATGAGCCGGCCGCTAGGGGGGGGGCAACTCTGTGTAGATACACGAGATCTGTGAAAGCAAAAAGGGAGAAGGAGGGTTGTGGAGGCGATGAATGTTGTGCTTGACTCGGGACAGGAACAGAGTCCTCAGACGCGCCTGCTGGGGTGTGTGGGCCTGGGTCAGGAGCAGGGGCTGCGTCAGCAGGAAGAGGGTCCATGACAGCAGCAGGGTGCCTGACAGCAGCCGGGTGCACAACAGCAGCAGGGTGCACGACAGTAGCAGGGGGTACCTGAGGGAGAAAAGAGGGCTTTGTGGGTCTGCGTCAGGAGCAGGGGCCGTGTTAGTAGGAGCGGCAGG